>JAODKE010000037.1:14002028-14025544 GCA_026779605.1 Mormyrus hasselquistii | reverse complement strand
GTGGGTGTGTCTTTGCACTGGCTGTGCACATGCAGTTTCTGTGCTTGTGGGTGTGTCTTTGCACTGGCTGTGCACATACAGTTTCTGTGCTTGTGGGTGTATCTTTGCACTGACTGTGCACATGCAGTTTCTGTGCTTGTGAGTGTGTCTTTGCACTGGCTGTGCACATGCCGTTTTTGTGCTTGTGGGTGTGTCTTTGCACTGGCTGTGCACATTCTGTTTTATTTTTATCTTTGCATCTGTGTATATCTTTCTTGTTCTGAGATGCATTCCCAAGACCCCATACAGTGATAGCAAAAGTGGGGAGAAAAAAAATAGAAACTGTCAATCAAACCAATTACCCATGTTCCCCATGCAGCAAGTTGCTTAAGCAATGAGAAGTGACAACAGAGAGAATTCCAAGCGCTGACGTTCTAAGGAATTGCATTGGACTGGGCAGATACTGACTTCACTGTGTCCCTGTAGGCCGGTTCTCCCTGATTCTGTGCAATACGGCTGTAATCGGACCTTGTCCTTCTGGCCTGGGACTCAAATTGCCTTCAGACTGCTGCGGTGCAACCCAAGCTGCCGATCTCAGCTGGGGAGACGGACATGAAGGTTGGGTTGCTGCATGTCCCCTCTCCATCATTTCCTGCTGAAGCTAACCCCATGTGTGTTTTCTTAGCCGAGAGAAACTTACTAGAGGAAACCAGCAGCCGAGGTAATGCCAGGAGGGGCAGATGATCTCAGCATATTAATTGAGTAGCTGCTATGCCACTTGCTCCCTAAATTACAGTAATTGCTGGTTTAGCTGTTTTAGGGTTTTACCAAATTCTGTCTAGGCGACCAGTTTTCAGCCCTCTGCCCCAGCAGGTTGGCATCACAGATGCGCTAAGCTCTCATTTGTTCTAATGCACTCGATAAACGCGCGATGTTAGTTGCGCTATCAGAAATATTTCCAGTCATACATTAAAGCCACATTAAATAATGAATGACAGCATATGCATAACTAGCTATTAAAGGAAGACAGGGTGAGAACTGCATGGAGCTTAGAATTTAATGGGCCCTGGTGTACAGTAGGTAAAGTTGAACAAAGAATAAAATTAGCAACAGAGTATTAGTGAATGCCAAAGGGAAGCCACGTCCGAAGGTTTTAAACTTTTATGTCACCTGAAGTTAAACTTTTTAATAGTATTTTTGGAGATGACTAAAGCTTCCCAGTTCAATCTGCACCATGCTTTGAAACTTGAAACCAACAAGTAATTAAAGGATTGGGCTTCAGACTCCTGAGAATTTCTTATTTAAACATTTATATAGATGGTACAGATGTGAGAATATTTAATCTAGTGTATTCTGAATCCATTTTAGGCTCAGCCTTTCAAAGATCAATTACCGGCCCTAATTGGGGTAATTTGCTTCGACTTCATTAGCTGTATTACCACTTGGTTGATGACAAATGAGAAAAGGAATTCCTGTGAAGCAGCTGTTTGTGTTTACTAATTGCTTTTATTGCCCGGCTCAGCAACAGAAGAATAATATCTTCGACAGCACACTGAAAATATGCAAATCACATCCGATTGTGCCATCATTCCCTTTAACTATTCTCATGTGAGTACCCGCATATTTCATCGGATGAGTGTGGATTGCTATTTTTTTTTAATTATTGTGTGTATCAAGTGCAGGTTCTGTATTTAACTTTTAGATAGAACTGCAGTAGCTATTTCCTGTCAGAGCTATCGGACTTACCAGCTTTGCTGAAATGGCTTAAAGAGAATGAAGCCATAGCAAAATGCTGCTAAACCTGGTATGACTTTTAAATGTAAATAATTATAATAATACCATATTTGAAACTTCTGCATTTGTCACAAGAGTTCAGAATTTGCCCTTTGAGACTTAAGTGTACTGCTTTTGATTTGAGTTGCGCAGGTTTGCAGAGGCAGACTGAGGTCCAATAAGTGCCGATTTTGTCATTTTTATGCAACTGCTTGTACAATTTAATATAAAAAAATTATGCAATGATATGTAAAAATACTTCCATTATGTAGCGGCGTTTTCTGGACACCCCCAGCTTTTCAGATACATTTATAAAACCCACTACTTCAAAATTAATAATCACTGTTTAATTTATAGTTGTCCTAAAGCGTTTTCCTGTAAAATTACATGAATTATATGACGTGTCCTGCAGACAGAGAAGGAGCTGCTTCATGGGAAGGAAAGATGCCTGCAGGAAGTGGAGAAACCCTGGATCTCATTACTCTCTGAAATATCTTTCGAATCTGAATTATGTCTCTGGAAAATCATGGGAAATAATTAAGATACGAAGGCCAATGGAGGTCAAGAACAGAGGCATTTCAGATCTTATCTCGTGCCAGGACATCTAAAGATTCTGGGAGGGTAGTTGAAGTGACTTTATCCAAGATGCTATAGAGATCTGTTTTTTTTTTTTTTTAGATCCGACAGAGGCTTCTATGATATTGTCAGAGTAGATCCCTCACAAAGACAATCTGGGCAGTATCAAAGGACTTTGTAATAGTTGTGTTCTCACTACATTTTTGGTGTCATCTTTTGTAATGCCACGTAGGCAACACCTTAACACTGGAATCAAGCTCCTGAGGGGTTGCACAATAATCTTATACGGGAAAGGATTAAATGGTAATAGATATCTTGTGGGATGCAGGAACAAAGCAAGTTACACTCTGCTGGGGAAAAAAGTCTAAAGATCACAAGTAGCTTTGCAAACCTTCTCCTCTTGAATGGAGTCTGCTAGTTTCTTTTGTGGTATTTTTCTTTAATTTATTTCCATTCCAGCCCATTCAATTCCAGGTCAGATAGCACACCTGTCTTATTAACAAGGGGTAAATTGAGTAATTGGGAGACCATTGTGTGTGGAGCTTTTTTGTCTCCATCATTATGCTGTCCAGTAGATCCATTAGAATTTTTATTGTGGAAGAATCTTTTATGCTTTCTCTTCAAAGCCTGAAGGTCAGCCAAGGTTGTCCACAGTCGCTCTCCCTGGTTTTGGCAAGGAAGGAAGGTGTTCTTTTTAACTTTAGTTTCTATGTCATATTAATCAGGAGAGAGGGAGTGCATAACACATATCTAGTGCTGCTTTTTGGTTCTGGTTGGATAATGTTGATAACCACACTCATTGCTGCAATATTTATTTAATGGTGTGTGTCTGTATTGAATTATCCAGACACTGAGTCTGAGTGATACGTTTGTGTTTTATGCTTTCAATTATATTCGCCGTTAGAGACCTTTCTGCTAGGGGTGAAAAGACTCTTTATATTGTTGTTGTAACTTATTAAATTGAATTTATTAAGCATATATAACAAAATGCTACATACACACATTGTTAATCATAAGGAATGTTTTTACACGTTTTACAGCTATAAAGGATATCATTTTAAAGCTGAGATACTCTGTAGAGAAAATGATGATGGTCTAACATCAGTTCAGGTCGTAACCTTATTCTGAGCTGCTAAGTGGGAAGCAGTACCTCACCCCCTTTCCTCATCTTGTTTTTTTTTAGCTCACACTGGAAAACTGTTTCTGCTCTATTTCAATTTATAAATGGGGCTCTTTTTTCATTTTTACAGCAAAGGATCTTCTAGGGAATATGGGTTATGGTAGTGAACTCCCAGAAACACAGACTCTGGCATCTCATGTGGCTCAAAATGTGCAACATTCCGTTGAGATAAAGAAAAGTAAACAGAATAGGTGTTTTCACTGTGTATCAATTTCTGCATTTTCATTGGTTTAAATACAAAGCTGTGGTTCAGATCATTGCCATAAATTGCAGGGGGGGTCAAAACCAGCCAATACCACACCTACACATGGTGACTGTTTTGGGATTTTTTTGCAGTTGGGAAAAAAAACTAATTTTAAAGCAGGATTACTCTATAATCACAAAATGGCGGAAGACCTCAACCCCCCCGCCCCCCCCACCAGAGTTCAACCCAAAGTTATGCCCAGATCAAGGTTAAGATTTTTGAATGTTTTATTAGTTCATCCCTTGTAGGCAATATGTTGGGTATGATTCAGACACAGAAATATGTGTTACCGTATTCACACACACACACACACACACACACACACATATATGTATGTATGCATGCAACAGTTCTATGATTTTTCATTATTTATTGTACTGATTGCTTCTAGATCCTATTGTTGAGAGTCCCAGAGAAGAGCAGCTGCGCAGGAGAGCATTCAGAATTTAAATTGTCCCTGAATTTGAGATTAACATTGAATGCAGCCCCACTTTGTTTTCTTCGGGTTCCGATGTAGACTTGAGCTTTTTGGGCTGAGTGATAATGATCACAATCCAGGCTACGGCTGCTTTGCTTCTTGAATGTAAAAATTCCGTCTTTGATTTTGGATTCCGATTTGGATTATGTTCTGTCTTGGTATGACACCAATTTAATCCTCTTTATTCCATTTAGTTTGGATCATTTTCCGGCATAATTTGACGCACGGCTATAACCTTGGGGGACTCATTATTGAATGAGTCATTAGTACCACATATCATCTGGGAAGCTGAAAATCCGAATCTTTGGATCCTTTACGCAAGTACAAAGCACAATATTGACCATCTTCTTGTTGATGAAAGTGACGCAGTAGATGGTAGCTTACTCCTGTTTTATGACTTTGCTTCAGAAATCTTTGAACATTGTGTGTTAGTGCAGAGAACTTCTTTCACATGCAGTGTGGCTGGAGTGATGTAGAGCAGTTCAGTGCAATTACTTAGAACATAAACCCAATCAAGTCGTCTTCATATAGTGACTCTCGATCCCTTTAATCCCCTTAATTTTAAGTTGTTTGAAAGTGCGTTAGATGGAATGGAATTAAAGATCATATTATCAAACAGGAAATCACTGATGAAAAAGGCAGTACGCTTCTGCCAATAAAGCAGCAGTTCACATAAGTTTAATTAACATGATGTTTAACATTTATCCTTCAGACAATCAGGTGAACCTTGGAAGGATTTTCCAACAAACGCCACTACTACGCTCTAAGTAGGCTGCGGTAAATTGATGACTTGTCTTCTGAAGAGTACCATGATACCATAACCTGATAAGTGCTACCTTCCACATAACATTCACATACAACAAGTTCATGTGTCTTTTCCATTGAGCACATAACTTAATGTGCTCAGTGTGAAAACATTTCTCTCTTATGTGGTAAGGTTTTGGGCACTTGGCTGTGTGTTCAGTACATTTGTTTGTTTCGCAGACACTTTCATCCAAAGTAACATGTGTTTGAGAAGGCTGGGTCTGCAAGGCTGTGAAGCAGTTGGGGTTAAGGGCCTTGTTCAAAAACCCAGTCTTGAATTCATTTTCTTGACCACAGGGTTTGAACCAGCAAACTTTCGATTACAGCGGCCTGTCATGCTGAGCCGCAGACCACCCTAGTCAGGCGCCTTTTCCCTATTGCGAAAGCCTGATGTCAGCACTGCACTGTTCTTATGACAGTAGGTACGTGTGTTTGTCTGGGGATTGATTCAGCTTTTTTATAGGCTACAACAAGGAGCCTCAGTGGGTCTCCTCCCCCCACCAAGTGATGTAACCCAGGCCTTCTTCATTTGAGTTGTGATCCAACTGAGATCTACACTGAATTTGTAGACAAAAGGCATCTTGCTGGAGGTCATCAAAACTTAGCGTACTGCTGCTGTCATCACCATAAGCGTCAGTAGCTAAGCGTGGGTCTGCAGCGTCTTCATGCCAGACAGAGCAGCACAGGCTGCAGGAATGGGGAGCATAGAGAAATGATAACGTCTTGTTTTAGCACACAGGTGCTATGCTAATGTCAAATAGCGACCACAAGAAGCTTTTATAGATGGAGGCCGTGGCCAAGCAGAAACCAGTGCAGGCTGGATGAATACCTATATGTTTATTGGTGTTTTCTGCAGAACAGGCAGCTTTGTGGTTACCTTGAATTGCTGTGAAGATCATGTTGGCTGCTTTGATGGACATCAGGGGGCAGCCACCTTTCAGTGAATAGTACCGCTGGAATCAAGTAATTCAAAGGTGCGTGTAGCCTGTGCTATTATGGCTTCTTCTGTACTGTAGCTATTTCTGTATAGTTTTCAATCTTCGGTCCATTTTCACTTTCTTTTCAGCTTAGTGTCCAGTTCAGTTTCATTTATGTCTAAACTCCAGTTATTTAATGTGCAATACGGTAGTTTTTATGGATTTAGTTCATCTGGAAGTCACTAGCTTCCGGGGTCCAGATGGAAATAAATTCAGAGTTCAGTCTTTATTACTGACTTCTTGGGCCTGTCATTTATGGAAAAGTGCATTGAATTTATTTTGCCTGAGACTCCTCTGAAAGGAAAAAAAAATGAACCATTTCAGAAACGTATATGAGCCGGCTGATTATGGTGTTAAAGGAATTTAGCATAGTACTTTCTGTGCCATTTATAGATATTTCAGCTATATGTGGATTTTTTTTTTATCTTTTGCAAATTGCTTGCACATATTCTCTTGTCACAAACCTGGCAGTGCCGTAATGGAACAAAAGACATATCACGGCAAGTTCCCAACATTGGAGCTCTTTATTTCAGTCGACCTTGATCAGATTAAGTTAAAATTAGAATGAGCCTGTTATAGGGATTTGTGTGGTTGTATGATGTGATGAAATAACGCTGACGCCAGATGATATAACTCAGGCTCTTACGATAGCTGCACTGTGTCCTTTTTTCACTGAACCAGTCCCATATCTCCTGGCTTTCCCCAAGCTGAGAGTTAGCATGACTTTCCCCAAGGCAAAACAACAGCTCAAGTCAGCTACCACGACATGCGGGGAGTTTTGTTTGTGCTTAACCAAAAAGGACATCCCGCACAAAGTACAGAAGACGAGGGTCGCATTGAAACAGGAAGATGGTGTGAATGTTAAGATAATATAGACCAACAGAATGTGAGCCTCGTCAAGGTACAGTACTGTTTGTCACCTGGTCCCTTCAAGATGGAAGAGTGCTAATCCTGAATCTCATTGCTTACCTTACTTTTGTTTCAATTTGTGTGCCTATGCAGGGGGTGTGGGGTGTTGGGGGGGGTGGTAATTAATCCTTTTTATGTAAGAGAACAAAGCTTTAGGTTTTTTTTTTTTTGTCTTTGCTCAACCCGTGTAGAGTTGCCATAGCAACCTTGGCAGCAGAGCAGCGAGCCCCATTTTGGCTGGCTGAGGACGGAGCGGGCGGGTGCCACTGAGCTGAAAGCACAGGGCACGGTCAGGCCTAAATTACTGGTGCACTTCTGATCCAGGCTTGCAGCCTCTTTCATCCTGAGGGAGGGAAACGGGTTGGTCAGCCATTCCGTTTCACGCAATTATTTGTTTTCGTTTAGTTCTTCACATGACCCTTTTTTCACCTTTTTTTGTTTACATTTAAATTTTATTATTTTATGGCCCAACTCAGGTTAAGTACCTTGTTAAAGGTTACAACCCCAGGGTTCTTCTTCGGACATTCTCTGCACCAGTTCATCATTTTGCTAACACTTTGCTTAAAGCACTCATCATAATGCATTAATGATACATTCATAATGCATTCATATAGTATTAAAAACATGGCTGTAACTATTTATAAAAAGGGATAACACATCCTACCCTTTGTTTATTATGCAATATGAATGTTCTATAAGGCACTGTAAATACCTTCATAATGGATTTTGGTGCCTTATACTGACCATTAAAATGTATTATGAAGGTATATATAGTGCATTATAGATGAGAGCTTGATAAGGTAGTCATAATGCATAATAAACATGGCTATGATATGTTATGCCTTTTAATAAATAATTATAACCATGTTTGTAATGCTTTATGAATGCATTATAATGCATTATGATGACCGCTTTAAGCAAAGTGTTGCCATTATTTGTTTTATAATGCTGTTGAACCTCTTATGTAAAGATGGAGGGAGAGTGTGGATGATTTAGGGTGTCGGAGACAGGTTCGGGCCCGTGCCTGACCAGTAATCATTCATAATTAATGATATGAATCAGGGATTTCTCTGGTCTTGAGATTCACAAGAAAAGAAGCAAAATCTCACAAGAGATATTGTTTTAGGCTTATAATTTTAGTTGCATGCAGTCAGTTGGTTAGAGTTAAAATGGATGTTCTGTTCTTCCAGTCTGTTAATTATGGAGAGATTTAATAAAGTCTCCTCTGTTTCCCAAGAATCTATCCGCCATTACAACATTTTTTCGTAAAGGACTGCTATGAGGTTATATGTGAGTATGGACATATAACCTATTTCTCAGGCATTATCTTGCATGTTTCTCTGTGGGACTACAGCTCTCCGGAATCAAGTGGCCATTGGCGGAACTGTGATAAAATGCACAATTGTAAACTAATTATGAAGTGTGAATTACAGTTAATCACTAACTGGCAACGTTGAAAACAAGTAACAGAAACTTCAAATGGCTGCTTGGACAGAAAAAAAGTCACTCACTGCAAATCATGTTCCACTGCTTTTATTGCACAGTTTCATTGACAGTATGATTTACATGTAAGCATTTTAAATCCCCAACACCTAACGTCAAGATTGAGACAGCGCTGGTCCAGAAGCAGTTTCTGAGATTTAAATCGATGCTGACCACTATCATGTTGTGCTGCTGATTTAAAATCTTTAAATATGTGTTAGGTATGAAACTCATGACTGACTTTTACACCAACTCATCTGAGATATTTATTATTAGTCAAATACTGGTCTAATATTAGTGAACTTAGTGAACCTACCCACCAATGAAATCTATACTCAGTTATACAGAGGGATTAATGAAATGACTCTCTTTGATGTCTGTCATCAAATACGGTACATTTGAAATGTAATATCCATATAGAAGCTGCAGTGTATAACGTGTTGTCAGACTAGAAAGCTGGAGAGCTTGTTAAACTTATTTTGAATATTTTTCAAAGGGGAAAATTTATTTTGCAGGATTCTGGAACTGAAGCTGAGGAGTAGCCTCCTGGGCTGTGAACAATAAAACAGGGATTTTCCTGGCAAGCGCTAAAAGATTAACATTCCTGTGTACCTAGTTTTTTACCCAGCTCTCAGGCTAATGGAGTTTTAGATTGTGCTTTAAACCCCCAAAAGGTTGAGGGCCACTCTACTGTTCACATTCTTCACTGTTAGTACTAAGCAGAATTATTTTATGGTTACTAATGTCAATGCTTTTAATGTAGCTTTTGCAGTGTCAGGCTCTGACAGGCGGTTGATTGAGTTTTCAGTACGGAGATCATTTTTACATGGAAACATTGTAATTTTAGTGGGACAAATTAATTTTAGGGGTTTTCCAGAACCTCTGATATATTCTAAAATATAGCAAGCAAGGGTTTCTTCTACAGTGGTTTTAGGAACAGCGTGTTTGAAGGAGTTAAGAGATGCTAGAAGAGAGTGGAAGAATATAAATATATACTTGCATGAAAATGGCATTAGTGGTCAATGACCTGAAGCGCAGCTGGAGTCTTCAGGGAGGCTTTCAGGTGGCAAAGTGCTACACTCCTTCACTGAAATGTTCACCCAGCTGGAAGACCAGGTATTTGTCAGCAGAAATGACCTCTTGCTGCAAAATTGTCAAGGCAAACTACTCGTACACTTACCAAATGAAAAATATACGCAGTAACATAATCCACACCTTTGAAAAAGCTATTTGGATTTCAATAAAACTGCTTGTTCGTGGCATCTTTATCTTGGGGGGGCTTGAATAGTGAACCACCCGACTGGGCCCCCACCACCATTTTTTGTTTCTGATAAAGGCAGATGGAGACCTAACCATTTAGCTGTTTCCTTCTCCCTGATTCTCCTTGTATGTTAGACAGGGGTGTTTATGAAAAACATTGCACTTCATTTAAAGGGGGCTCCACTGGGCCCGTCAGGACGAGGTGCTGAGCTCAGTGATTTCCTGGCTGTTTAAATCCCATGAGACAGCAGCTCTCTGCCCGCTCCTGTCACCTTCCCCTGCTGATGGAACACAATGTGTAAGTGAAAGATGGCACATTTGATTGCACATTCCTGGAGGAGAAGCCACACTTGCTCTGTGAGTTCAGCTTTCTGTCAGGCCTTGTCACATCTTCACAGAGAAGCATGCTTCATCTGGTATAAATTCACATTTCTCAAAGTGGTCGTTCCTCCTATTAATTGTGAGCATCGTGTTCCATCACTGTGCGGTATAATATGGGTGTACCAATTGGTAAATTAATACTTGTCATATGATCTGCAACTACATTTTGATCAATGCTTTTGAGTAGACCAGTGCAGATTTTTGTCATAAATGTTTCTAACCTTTGACTTTTAAAACTCTGGCGAAAGTCACTGCTTGCAGCATTGTTTACAACCTTAAATGACCTGTGATAGGCGGTATTTTTGCTTTTCTTTACTTATGTCCACATCTCATTGCTAATGCTCTCCATCCAATCAATAATCTAGTACCCAGTCGAGGCAAACCTGGATCTTATCCTACAAGGCAGGAGATCAGCCTAGATGTGATGCTGTTCCATCACAGTGCAGACATGCAGCAGAACTTTGCACATTTTGGACCACACAGGATGCTAAGTCTGTGTTTCTTGAAACAGTTTTTTGTTATATGTACATCCTCAGTAAAACTGAGGGCAATTTGATTTTCTGAACCAGAGCTAAAGCAAATAGCTTCCCAAGATGACCCAGAAAAACGTGCAGTGTTTTTTGTTTGCACATTATAATTGGGCAAAAAAAACAATGAAAAGATTTTGAGTAAAACTCAAACTCAGTACTCACCGTCAAGTCAAGTCGAGTAAGACTCAAACTCAGTACTCACCATCAAGTCGAGTAAGACTCAAACTCAGAATTTACCTTCAAGTCAAGCCGAGTAAGACTTTATTGTCACACCAACCGCATTCAGTAACACGGAATTCTGTAGCACGAAATAACATCCCCAGGATTGTGGTGCTACATACATACATAAAGTGCAGAGCTAGACAGGACAAGTTAAAAATAAAATACGGTATGACAACATTAACACACAATGTAAACATAAACAAAATTGGAACCTAATGTTGGAGCTCTTTATTCATGCCTCAGTATAAATCATTCTCATGATTTTGAATTACTATAATTATGACCTCACTGTATGTGATAGACAGACCTGCTCCTTACATTTATTGGAAGGACTCTGGTGCACTGTCTCCCTAAGTGTATGAGTAGATATTGAAAATGGGTGGCACAGTGGTATAATTATATAAATAAATCTGGTCTGGTCTGGTGGGCCTTCCCACACAGTGGGGGCAGGGGGGACTGATCAGCATTGTAACTAAGTCATTTGGGACGCATTGTACTCATGACCCGACTAATGCACACTCCGCTTTGCCGGACCAGCTGATCTGCCATGTTCCTAGTGTGATCAAGCTCTGAACCCCTCAGCTCTCTAGTGCATCGTGTCGTCCGAACACATTCTCACCAGCTGCCATCGCTGCTCGCTGTGGTGAAGCCCGAGGCTCTGATTTTCATTAACTGCCGAAATGGAAGATCAAACAACCTCGTAACAAAATCTGCGGGATATGACAGTGCATAGACTGTGTGCGGCCACAGGCCTCGCAGCTGCAGGGACTCGCTGATTCACACACACCACTGAGGTCACCTAAACTGAAGCGGGACCCTGATTTGTGGTAATCAGAAGGCAGCACATGCTCGTGGGCAGTGGTGGCTGTGGCCAGTGGTTGCCCACAGTGGGTTAGGGAAGCGCACTTGTAATTGAAAGATTGCAGGTTCAAATCCCCCACCAGCAAGTCACCACTGAGGTACCCTGAGCAAGGTACCGTCCCCAAGCACTGCTTCCCGGGCGCTGAATTAGCTGCCCCCTGCTATGTCACAAAAGTCACATATGTGTTAGATGCAGAGGACACATTTTGTTGTTGCGCACTGTGTGCTGTGCTGTGCTGTGCTGTGCTGTGTTAACAATGACCACTGATCACCTAATTCTAAATAAGACTAGGTTTTAAGAGTGCAATGTAAGGCTACTCGGCTTGTATGGAGCGACTGAAGCTAAGCTGAAGCGAAAGCAAGGACAGATAGTACTCCAGCCAAACCTGAGCAAAGGCAACATAAAGGAGACAATCAGAGGTATCAAAAAATGAAGCACAAATACTTCATTGCTATTCTTAAATAGGCTTTTTCCAGATTTGTACTTTACTTGAGTATTTCAAGCTGTTTTAGCTTTTACTTTCACGTTGGGACATGACTGAGCCAATGACATTATTGTCTTAGATAGATCCCAGATTAATGGTGCTCTTTAGGTTAAGGGCCTAACAGTGACATCATTCTGCTGGCATAGGGCCTTAAACCACCAGCCTTCAGCATCCTAACTGACTGAGCCACAATTACAAACTCAGCATCCTAACTGGCTAAGCCACAGACTGGTTTTAATTATTTGGTTTTGGAACATGCAAATCTGTACGTAATACTTTTAATTATTATTTTTCTTTTACCTCAATGTAGATATGTTTATAAATGTCTTCCTTATCATGAGAACAACTGCAGTTTAACCCGGAAAGCCGCACAGGAGGTGACTGCAATATGGAAGTTTAAAAGCAGCATGAGGTTTTTCTCTGGCTCCCGTGGCAGGAAAGCAAAGGCTTACATTGACGTGCCAGTTTCCACACCTGCTCATGCCGCCTCTCTGTGACAGTAAAGCCGTCGCCTGCGGGGGTCTCACATCACGCACACACTCAGACACACGCATGTACTGTGCATGCGGCCACAAGAACGGTGCAATCGAGTGTCTCTAACCTCATTCTCGGGAATATGTGCAAACAGATACACCAACGCCATAGTCTTGGTTTGTCTTTGAAAGCGAAAGATGTGTTTCTTTTCATGTAGAAAGCAAACCGGCTCTTTCACAAGCTCAGCAGATTTGTCTCTTGAGCATGAGCCTTGACCTTGAAAAATGCTCCACGGACACCAGATAAATGGCTGCTTTTGCTCTCTGACCCCCAGCGTCGCTCTCACCTGTGTATGTGTGTGTGTCTCACAAGCAGGCAAGAGGAGATATGAGAAAAGCAAAAGAATTCCAGTGTACCTGCACTCCCACAGATGGCAAATAATATTATTATGTCATTTCATTTCATTTTCCTCATCTGAACCAGGAAAACTCTTTTGTAGCCTGCAGTTGTTTTGGGGATAGGTACGGCCTGCCTTTGTAAATGTATCATTTTACCGCTTGACTGTGGTGTTGTCAGTGATGTGTTACTTCCGTGGTTCTACCACGGAGTCTAGAATCTGGCTGCTGATAGTTCCAGCATGAGTTGACCCTTAGTGGAGTCATTGGCCCTTAGACAAACTACTCTCCTGGCTCATTTGGCAGCTTTTCTCTTGTTTTGGCGGAAAACACACACCGGAGCCAGCGCTGTGCGAGGGTGGTAGACTTAGAAGCGCAATGGAGAGCATCACGGGACACTGTTAGCATTCTGGCATTAAAACTCTGATGTCATTGTCCTTCTTCATTAATATGACATCAACAGAGATAATGAAGGAGGCCACAGATTGTGCAATATGCACTGTAGTACACTTAGGGTTTGTCAGCATGGTGAAACAATGTTTTTAAAACGGCCCCTGTTCACTGGTAGCTCCCCAAGCGGGCGGAAGGGTCCAAACGTCCATCTGATGCTTGCCAAAATCACCTCTCGGGGTTCTAATTATGAGGTGATTTGTAGCTTAAGTAAGTGGCCTTTGGGTATAATAGATCTGTGTACGGCCCATTTTGCTCCACGCCGTCTGCGTAACAGTGTCTGGCTGCTCCGTCAGCCCCTGTCGGCCAGCAGGAGTGAGAGCGGCCAGCGTGCTCACACTGGGCCCCAACTTGGAGGGAACATAACGCAGCACTGCTGTCCAGGTTCTCCACTCGCTGAAGACGTTGAAGGCAGTCCCATCATTTCCCACCTGGTGTTGCTGCCCAGATGCAGGACCTTGCAGAGCAAACCGTTGCTCACCAACCTCTGGGCCCGAAAGACTCTGCTCAAACCAAAGCTATCAGCTATTTAGCTTCTGCCTCCTTTCCTGTTGAGGTGATAAACTTCCCAGTTATTATTTGCCTTCCCCAGTGGGCTCTGTAAGGGCTTCTCCTTAGCATTTCTGTACTTTCTTTATGTACATGGGCCACTTGGGTGAGCATTTTATTATGATAAACGCTAAGCCGATTTCCTGGAAAGCACGAAGGCTAACGGTTAGCATAGGCTGCACTTTCATGCTCTGCTCATCCCTCATCTGCTTTTCTCCTTCCACGTATGCATTTGGGGCACAAAACACATACTCTCTCTCCCGTGTGCCTCTGCAGGACCCGCGGGCTTCCTTTGGTCCACAGGCGCCATCGTTCAGAAGCTTCTGTTTTGTTACTTGAAACTGGGATTGAGAAAAGCAATAAGCTGGTCTTGTCCCTATGAATGAAATGCAGAAAGGAGGTGGGCTTTGATGGGGAAGCATCAAAAATCAAGAACGTTTGCTTGTATTTCCTGTAAAACAGACAGAAATTTTGTAATATTGCTTAGATTTCACAAAGGTCAGTGTTTGTTCCTTCATCATAATTGTTATGCAAAAATCAAGGCCTGGTAGCTCTGGGTGTTTGGAAATGTGCTGAACTGGGCAGTTAGTAAGTTCTCTGCTTTTAAATCTCAGCAGTTTACGCCTTTTCTGCCGTTTTGTTGTGTTTTATCTGCCCTTCCGTTGCAGGTTAATCACTAGAAGCCGGCTGTACCATTCTCCTCTAAGGGAACAGGGGATTATTCGTTTGAGTCTTGGGAGAATTCCAGTGAGCATGACTTGGGCATGCGTGTTAGCTAGCTGCTTTCTGACCCCGTATGTGTGTCAGACTGGTAGCGACTCTGCGCTAAAATTTTGACAGCTGGTACTCCTGCAGTATGACAAATCCTACTGCCCTCACACATAGCGCTAAGCCTCAGGAAAAAGGTCAGAGGTTGGTGGAAACTCGTGACCATTACCCAGGCAGTTTGCGACCGGTATCTGCAAGACAGTTGGCAGGGCCTGGGCCGCTGGCCTGGCCAGCTCAAACAGCAGCTCTGTGGGATTATGGGCAGCGATCATAGCTCGGGGTCCTTCTGCTGCCTCCATTCTGCTGCTGGTAACGGAGTATCCTCATAAGCCAGTCCCCGGGCGGGATTTGGGAGGTTGTGCGTCTGGCGGCTTTTGTTCTAGCCTCCTCTGAAACTCGAAACAAGCATACACCAATGATCCCGAATAGCCATTTAGTGGTTTACGCTGGTAATGAGTTGTAAACATGCGGATTAATTGAAAATATGGAGTATTGTTTTTTTTTTTTCCTGCACAGAGAGTGTAATGAGAGATGGAGACGTACAGAAAATCCTTTTATCTGTGCTGCAAGTCACACATCCACAAATGATGGTTACGTAACACACACAAACCTGCTGGAAGAGAGCCAAAGTCAGGAGAGGATTTTAATTGCTGCTCCAAATTTCAGAATACCCGTCTGCATTATTTATTTATTTATTTATCTATTCACGCTCCCTTTTTGGAAAATCTTGCTGCCCGTACCAGGGATATTGCTGCATGCTCTGGATTTGTCCTGCCACATTCGGTCTCGCCCAACATATAAACCCAACAACATGATGCAATTGACAAGCACGGCACAGCACACTGTGCCCCAAGCAGACAAAATAAACAAAGCAGATATCCGCCGTAATGTGGTCGTTAAGATTGCAGCCCCAAATAGCATCCTTTTGGTGGTGTGATTGCACATTGGGCGTCTGATGTTTTCTGAAATTGCTCACGTAACAGCAGAAGAACGAACGTCTCAAACTGTTTGCCCACTTAAGTCCTGGCGCAGTGTGATGAGTAACTTCTCTTCTGTAAATATCCAAACAAAAAAATAAAGCGGTAGTGTAATAGCATCCTATACGAAGTACCTCAGTCAATATTCACCCATCCATTGGCCTGAATGGCAGATTATGCTTTTTTTGCTTTATTCATTTACATATAAATGGCTTATTTAGCAGTACCAAAAACCAGAAATTAATTCCATGCGGTGAGCGGAACGTTTTATTTTTGAAATATCCAGTTTTATAGTCTTCTGGCTGCCATGTAATGACAGTAAATGCACGCTAACGACCGCAGCCGAGATTTTGATGACTGTGGGTTGAATGGAACAATCTGTCCTTAATCCCAGTTAGATACTCAGATCCCGGGCTCAAGCATCGCTTCGCTGTCCAGGAAGCGGCGAACAGGGAAGCGGCTGCTTCATTTAGCGTGAGCGGTTTTGCATATTGTAACTAATAAGGGGACGGCAGACTGTAGCCAGCGGCTTTGCTGGAAATCCCTGGTAATTCCTCATGAGCCGGAGCATTACGGTTTCCGCTCTCCGCCGCGCGATTAGCCGCCTCCCGATGCGTTTCGTTGGGCGAGGCCTACCCCTGCGGCTGTGAAGCCGTGGTTTCGCCACAGATTTTTCACAGATTCACATGCTCTTTGGAAATGTGTGCAGATACTGAGAGAGATAAACCCTTAACTAACTAAACGTTTGGTGTTTTGTGTCGGCTTTCTGAGTGTACTTACATTTCCTTTAGGATTTTTGCTCTGATGCTATCATAATATATGGTTGCACTTCCATACGGTCATAGCGGAGGTTTTTAGGAAAATGGCATAATGAATGAAAATTAGGATTTTCTGGCCACATTTGCAGTTCTGACGCATGGCCGATGCAGTGTTCTAGATGCTAGCTATTAGCATCAGGTATTAAAAAATGTTGATTTGGAGTGCTTCTTCAAATACATAGATGGTGACATACTTTGGTCAGGGCCAGTAATACTGGTCTTCTGTGTGCTGGAGCCAAGACCCTCTAATGAGATATAAAATCATTTGCACTTCTGGCTTCATTTTTTTTGTACTCTATTAGTGAAACAAGAATCCATTAGTGAATTGGACCAATGATGAATTATCTGGTGCGAGTAGATAGTGAACTTATGGTGTCTCCCTGGGAGGTGACGGAGCACGATGAAACAGTCGTCTTTACTTACACCGGAATTTTAGTACTAGGAGGGACTATTTTACTTCCATGATATTTTACTCTGGAGGTATTAAGAAATGAAATTTATAGATGTATTAATCCGTGGATGCAGCTGCCTTCAGCCATCACTGTGAAGTGAAAACAGCAGCGAATAACTTTATGCCTCCCTGACAGCTAAAAACAGCAGTTGATGTTGCTAGGCAACCCTATGCCGCACTCCGCAGCAAGGAACTCCCTCTGTCATCTATGGAAGAATAAAAATCATTTGTTTACTTTTGTGGATTTTGTTTGGTGTCCAAATGATGGCTGCGAAGCAGTGACTGATTGCTGTGATGATAATAGCATATGCATAAAAATAACAGAGCACATGCCCGCTCTCATAATGATAATATAGTGGCACTAACTGTAACTGTAACTATGGATATACATACGAAAAAAGTACCCATATGTAGGGATGACTAATGACCTAAATATAGGGAACAAGTTATTTCTCATTGTGCAATATTTTATATGTAGCGAAGAAAAATAATCATTACACAAAGTAGTTTAAACGTGTAAGCATGTATGATAGAATGATAGAGGTATATATGTTTGGGGCTGCATGTTTTAGGTTATATAAAAACTTAATCTGAAAGTCTAACAAACTTCACATACAGTTCGCTCCAAAATTATTGGAAAAGTGAGGCCAGTTCCTTTACTTTCACTATACACTGAAAGCATTTGGGTTTGACATCAAAAGGTGAAAATGAGACAAGAGATCATTAATTCAGCTTTTGTTTTCAGGTATTCACATCTAGATATGTTAAACAACTTAAGGGATGATATCATCGTTTGTAATGGAACGCCAAATCTTTAGGCGAGCAAAATTATTGGAACATGTGACTGACAGGTATTTTTTGTTGCACAGGTGTGTCCAGTTATACTGATCCCTCAAACAATAAATAGCACAGAATGTCTACTGTCAGTTTCAGCTTTGGGTTTTGCCTGTGCAGAGTGCATTCATAGTTAAAGAGGTGTAGCTGACACGAAGACCAGAGAGCTGCCTAAGCAAATTTGAACCTGAGAGAAGATGGAAAATCCATCAGAGCCATTGCACAAACATTGAGCATAGCTACTATAACTATTTGGAATGTTCTGAAGAGGAAAGAAAACACTGGTGCATTGAGCAACAGATGTTGAACCAGTAGACCATGGAAAACACCAGCAGTTGATGACAGAAACCTTGTGAGGACTGTAAAGAAAAACCCTAAAACAGCTGTCAGTGACATCAACAGCCTCCAGAGGGCAGGAGTGAAGGTATCACAATCCACCATTCGCAGAAGACTTCAGGAACCCAAGATGCAACCCTAGAAGATGCAAACCACTTATTAGCAATAAGAAGGTCATATTGGAATTTGCCAAAGGCTAGAGACAAGGCTTGAACATGCTGGGACAAACTTTTATGGCCTGATTAGACAAAGATTAACCTTTACCAAAGTAATGAAAAGGCTAAAGTGTGGAAAAAGACAGGATCTTCTCATGATCCCAGGTTGGAGGTAATGTCATGGCTTGGGCTAGCATGGTTTCTTCTGGGACATAGATGATGTAACACATGTTGGCAGCAAAATGACCTCTGAAGTCTACAGTTTACAGTTGTCTGCCAGTATAAAGAGAGATGCAAGCGAAGTGATTGGAATGTCCTTCATCACACAGGAAGCCAATGACCAAAAACACACCACCAAAACAGCCAAGGAGTTCCGACTTAAACACTATTGAGCATTTTACCTGCTAAAGAGGAGCCTGGCAAAGCACCACAAAGGAAGAATGGAAATGATTGGTGATGTCACTGGGTCACAGGCTTGATTGCAAGCAAAGGATTTACAACTATATTTATATGTTCACCTTCAAGTGTTGTTCACCTTAACCTATGTGTTCCTATACTTTTGCTCACCTAAAAATTTGATGATGAGGGTTGTTTAACATATATTGATGTAAATACCTGAAAATAAAAGCTGAATTTCCGATCTCATGTCTCATATTCAACTTTTGATGTCAAACCCAAGTGTTTTTAGTGTACAGCACAAATAAAGGAATTGGTCTCACCTTTCCAAAATGTATAATTATTGAAATAGTTGTGCTACAATAACATGCGGCATTCTGCATGCCTATATTAGGTTTAAGATAAAAAAAAATCTCTTTTTGTGGTACGGTGGATAAAAAGTTCAGTGGCAGAGTTTTTTTCTGGCCAGGAGTTAGAAAGTGTGCATGAGTGTGAATGCTTCTCCCCCATGATGCCCCACTTGATGTTTTTCTCCAATCAGAAGGCAAAGGGAGGCTTCTTTGCCCCGCCCAGTTCCTCCTCTACTCCTGATGGCTTGCTGTGCTAGAACCCAGCCCACAGTCCCTTTAACTGAGCACAACGTCTTCATTTTAAAGGAAATTAAGGCAATAAAGGGGAGCCAGCTCAACAGACTGCAGTTGCACGTTTAGGACAGAGGTCCGCTTGTCCCGGTTCAAGGCAAGCAGGTCCAATAGCAATGCCAGCTTACTTTTACGACCCTTCAGTCTTTGAGATTTCCCTCTTCCACCTCCTCTGTACAAGAAATATGATTTAAACGACAAAAAGTCAATTTGGTTAAGTGCCGCAATAAGGTAGCCCGTGTCACCGAGAGCATTAAAATCGGCACTTTTTGACAGGGGCTCTGGCGAAGGTTTATGGGCCTGCTCGACGTCTCGTAGTCACGGCACGGCAGCCCAGATAACTCACGGGTATGTCTGACAGCCTCCTGCCCCAGCACCGCGCCGCGGCCATTTGGAATGCAAATACTGCCGCCATGATTGAAGGAGGCGTCAGTCACTGCGACCACAGGCCTGTTACCTGCAGGGTTAGGGGACTAATAAGATGAGATCTCAGGAAGAGCCCTTCAAAAGGCTCACAATGCTGCTATGCTGGCTGTCTGGCCTGAAGCACAGACATTGTGGGCACGCACACACACACACACACACACACACACACACACATACACACGCACGCACGCATGTCCGAGCCACCCTCTCATTCCAGCTCCCGACTGTCAGGGACTCGTAATACACGATTAGCGGAGTCTTCAGAAAAACACGTGCTAGCCATGAACCTCCTGATTCTCTGAGCAATTGGGTTAGAAGAAGGAGCGATGGATTTCAAATCCCACAAAGCTCCCACCTTCACGGAGTGTGCCTGACTCGCCTCGGGGAAGAGCGAGGCACCAGGAAGATTAAACGGGTCTGTCCCCATGTCATCAGCGGCCTGATATGAAGCATTACGACACAGAAACGCTGCTTGCTCATTGACCATGGCTGCTCCTTGTTCGTGAAACATCCACAATAGGTATAAAAAAAACTCAAAAGGAAAACAAACTTCAAGTGAAAAGTATTTCATTGATTTGGTTACATAAATGTGACCTTCACTCAAACTTATCTTTCCCCTTTTTATTCTTCTTCAATCAGCCTCACCTTCACTCCAAACGGATGTTGATTCAGCAAGCATGGTGCTTTATATCTGAAATGAAAGCACGCTCTTCCATGTCCCCTATAAATGTTTTTCAGTCTGGGTCCGTAATTTACCTTCTGCTTTTTCTGTTTCCCCAATAGCACCGGCTGTAATTTATAGAATTGTTTTAATTAAATGGATTGTGAAGGCCTAAGTGTCTTGGTTTTAAGACGCGCCATCTTTTAGGTGCCACAAGGTTATCTGGGTTCTAAAACCCCTTCCGCAAAGCAAACGCATAAACCTGAGTCTATAAAGTTGTATATCTCCAGCGCTGAGGCTGTGTGTTACCTGAATTAAGTTGGCGCGCGGAATTTGGATTATGTCAAAAAAATGACCCAGGGAGAAGAGCTTCACTTATTCTAATGGAGCGACAGAAAAATACAGATGGAAATTGTATTAAGAATTAAAATAGTCCCTGTGCACTCGGTAGTTCAACTAGTCAGCTTAACCTTTAGCTTAGCGCTCTTTGCCTTGTTATTGTCAATAAATCTTCTATTTAATAATGGTGAGAGAGTGAAGAATAGGGAGGGTAATGGTGTTTCTTGAGTCAACTGTTAAGATTTCTTCTGGGACAACCCAGAATGTTAATAGTATGGATGTAGATGTGGAGACAGGAATCCAAAGGGACATTGAGAACATTCTACTGTACACAGCAAGACACTGCTTTTCACTCTTTTTGATTAAAGGTTCACCTTGCAGTTATTTTGTCCCTCATATATCTTTGTTTAGAGCTTCAAAAGTAATATGAAACTAAGAGTGACATCAAAGCCTGCCAAGAGCATCAGGCTACGCTCCAGGAAAGCTAGGGTGGCAGTGATGAGTAGTAATGGCTTAGACAGAAAGGTGATAGGTCATTTCCCTCTGGGACTGGTCATAGTGTACTGTCTGCATGTCACCACCTGTCCAATCAGAGATTCTCCATTGGGTTCTACTTTATTTAAATAGTCCCCAAAGGCAAGGTTGCGTGTTGGTGACCCAGAAAAGTGCCCCTTCTGGACTGTCTACTTGTGCCGAAAGACTAGTGTTCAGTCCATTGCCATGGAAAGCAAGTCAAGGAACAGTTGATGAGTGTAGATGTGCTGCATTTGCTCTTCACCCCACCTTATTGTAATGCTGCTTCTACAAGATTTCAAGCCCAATCGAGGTTCACAACATGCAAAAGGCATCAATGAACAGTCCCTTCACCTCTTCAGGGAAGCTATCAGCTACATCATTTGAGGCTTCCTGCCCTCGAAGGTGCCGCCGCATGACCCAGCAGCCCTTTGCCAGATGGCCTCCCGCATGATCCCATGACCTCTCATTTGATCTATATTTCCAACACAGCGCTGAGAAGACACTCCACCCAATACCTGTTTTACGGGGACTAATATAACTTTACACTCAAACGTATATGGACTGTCTTGTCATGATTTGCAGATGATTGACAAACCATAATGCATGGTTCTGGTCACATGGCTTGCAGGCTCACACAATGATGCATTCTTGCAAAGATTTGTGATCTGTGGTCACAATAGATAAGGTCCATTTCTCATATTGATCCTGTCCTGCAAAAGGATGATGTGGAGGGTGAAAAGATTCTAGGTAAGCATTGTGTTTATAAAGTAAGATGCCTGTGTTATCAGTGGACAACCGAGCAGAACAATTACGGGACAATATTAAAGCTCTTTATGAGGAATACAAGTATAACATTCAGTTTTGTGCAACTTTTTAAATTGATAGAGCAGCCTCTCCCGCTGTCTCTCTCCATCTGTCTCTTTCTGTAGCTGTTCTGTCCCCAGCTGTCTGTCTCCCTGTATGTCTGTTTTCCCAGCTGTCTGTCTCTCTCGCTTCTTGTGGGGGATTCTACGCAGAAGATATTCATGCACAGCACATCCTACCAGAGCACTGACTCCAGATAAGAACTACTCATTACATGCAGCATATCATATCTGCAGTCAAAATTACCATGTGAAGTATATCAACTTATATGCAATCAGTACTGGAAATTCCTTAGGAACCGATATGGTCCTTCCTTAATATCATATATTAATGATGATAAATATTTCAGGATTCAGACGTGGACTCAGGCTAGTTCTTCCTTAAAGCTTTGACGTTTGATGTCTACTCAGATCAGCTTGGAAGTCTTGCATGTACGATTTCTGAATATGTCGCTGTTAATAAAGCATTCGCTCTTGTGATTTGTGACCCCTGCCCTTCAACATGACGTTTCCTTGAAATATCAACATAGGGGTGACTGGAAAACTTCGTAAATGTCAGACAATGAACCGCAATCAATGTGGCGATTTTGGGCGCAATTTTGCCTCTGTGCATGTGGGCCTGATTTAAAAACTCTTACGACAGTATTGATTACGTCTGGGCCCACAAATCTATGCGTGAATTATAGTATTGTAACCTTGCGAAAGGAAAGGCCTGGGAGATAACTGAGTTTGTGCCTGCATGCATGTGTGTGTTTGTTGGGAGAATATTGCAGAGAAGGCATCTCCCTGGCCAAATAAATATTTCAGCTCCACTACGATTCATTATTTATTTGCTTAGTAGTTTCTTATCAGAAGCTTTTAACGTAATGCAGAGATGTCTGTCTCTTCCTGTATGGGGCTGGATGTTCTGTTGAAACAGTTCAGGTTAAGTACCTTGCTGAAGGGTTCAGCCACGTTTCCCCTCCACCACTTAATTTATAAACCTGATTTTAAATGGTGAGAAAATGAGCTATTTTCCAATTCTGTCATAATTAATTGAATAGTATTGTATAGATTATGTTCACATGGGGCTGGACCCAGAGGCTGAAATAAATAGGACTGAAACACAATTAGTTCAGCATGGTCAAATAAGGAGCCCAGCCTGTCGGACTGGGCAGAATCCAGCCGCTCTTCTCTCAGCTCAGCTGGAGTAAGTAAGGTTATTTTGTAATGAATGACTCATTCTGGTGCCTCCAACTCACAGGTGGCAAGTTTTTGTTTATTTCTTATATATATTCTCTCTCTCTCTCTCTCTCTCTCTCTCTCTCTCTCTCTCTCTCTCTCTCT
>JAODKE010000037.1:13953563-13967381 GCA_026779605.1 Mormyrus hasselquistii | reverse complement strand
GATAGATAGATAGATAGATAGATAGATAGATAGATAGATAGATAGATAGATAGATAGATGGATGGATGGATGGATGATAGAACTGCAGAGAAATAAAAGAACAAAGTTCCAAGGATTGTGACAGTAGTTCTGGTCAAATGTTCCTTTACAATGTAATTTTCTCTTATCAGTCACTTTCTACAGTAATGTTATCTAGTGATGAATCACGTTCAAATTATGGTCTGTCGCTGCTTCAAAGACAATATATTGTAACATCATTTGGTAGCATTACAATATTCTTGTAGAACACTGACATCTATTGGTTATTGTTGGCAATTCAAATACTTTTCAAGAAACATTGTGAAGATGTTGGTACAGTGTAGACAATTCTTAGAGTAAATTACAGCAAGACGAGCAGTTCCCAGATTTGCAGGGGTGGTGTAGCCGCGCGTCATTTCAGCCCCGCATTCTCACGCAAAACCCAGAGAAGCTTTTCCCAAAGGCGGCAGAAACGCACGAGCGGATCTCAAAGGCCCTAACAAGCCCTGCTTTCCCTTCATGCATTCGATCAAATCAACCCAAGGGCACGAGGAGAATTATAAAAACCTGCTTAAGACTTTAGCGTTCACCACTCTTCTTTGCAAACAAACGATTGCTTCTGCCGGCTGCTGAGCCGTCACGCCTTTTTTTTATATAATGTCTCCCATTTTGCACATTCTCTCCAGCTCTGCTGTGAGAGCTGGACAATCTCAGAAACAGCAGGCAGTAGCCCATGAAAAGTGGCCTCTTTCTGCGTGAATAACACCCGCCCAGGTGGTAATTTATATATTTTGCCACTGGAATAAAAGGGAAACAGATGTACAGGTGTGGTTGTTGGAGTGATGTTGTGGCAGAAGCCCGAGCTTGAGGAGTGGGTCTTGTGCTTTCTTCAGTTATAGTCATGGTAAATGAAGCATGCAAGCTCACCTTCCTTTGGCTTGGTGTTGTTATTAATAAGAGAATTACCATATGACAGCTGGAACACCATCTGCAGATGAAACTGGTGACACTATCCAGGCGAGAGGTGAAGGTCTGTTAACCCCTTGACCCCAAAAGCCCGGGGAAACCATTGCGGTTGACATCACAGCTTGACTAACATCCACTCAATGAGCCCCACTACATAGACAGATGTAAGCTCTCCAGGCCAAGTGATGCCAGCATTGGATGAGGTCATGAAGATTTATTGCACAGTGGGGAGCGAACTGGACTGAGACCAGCCACCCTCAGGACATGTCTTTGCATGGGATATGAGTATAAAATGTCTGTCTTCAGAGGTCTTGACGTTCAGCTTCTCTCAATGCTGGGCATCACCTTCTCCTGAGAGCTCATACCTTTTTTCATTTCAGAAAAAAACTCAAGTTCATTACATCACCAATTAAGCAGCCTTAATTATTTGTGCACCACGACCCCCCCTTGAATAGCACTTGATAAATGGAGCCTATTAATAATTAAATATGGGCAATGATTTATACGTAGGCAGATAAAAACATTCATGTCATCACAGGCTTTGCCTCCTTGGGCACGGAACCCAGATCCCTTGCAGTCATTGAAGCTCCATATTCACCCTGAGCTCAGATATTGTGCTTCACTGTGCTTCACTGTGCTTCACTGTGCTTCACGGTTTATCTGGGGCTTTCAGGCATTTAGGTAAATATTTGACACCAGGCTTTCTGATACTGACAGTTGGCTACTATGTAAGAGTTGTGATTTAGCTGTAATCAGGAGTGTAGGTTTAGGGAAAACGCGGAAAGGAAGGCGGGGGGTGGGCGTGCAGAGTGTGTAAGATTACGTTTGTGTGGGAGCAGAGTGGAGGCACCAGCCGACTCATCCACCCATATTCACATTTAAGCTGCAGCCTTTGTCACTGCCAACTTAAGGCTGCGCTCCTCCTGTTTTCTTCATTTTCTGTTTGATGGAGGATGAACACGATTGTGACTGTGGCATCACAGCTAATGACATCAGTAACCAGATGCTACAAGACCTAAAGTGAAGGTAAAATTCACCTGCTGATATATACACCAGCAACTGAATTAGTGCAGTTTTATTGTACTAAAAAAATTCTAGTTTCCTACTTTGTTAGAGCATAACAGCTTGGCAGTGGTGGATTCATTTCAGAAAAACATTAATCCTCTTTTCCACAGTGAAGCAGGAAGCCCTTTTCCAACTGCATCCTTTTTTACCGCGATCTCTGCTTCTCCGTCAAGCCCCGAGACCTCTTCAGATGACAGGCGTCACACAGAGACGCCACAGCGAGGGTGACATCATCACACAGCCGGGTATGGATTACAGCACAGCTGTGTTTCTCTTAGCAAGCAGAGGCCTAATTGACTTGTTATTATCTTTAGCAATTAGAAGCTTAATTGAAAAGAAAACAGGGCTCATCAGCGGGAAAGTAGTCAACACGAGAATAAACATATTCATAAACAAACGTGAATAAAGAGGAGGAGGCATCTTTCCTGCTGTGTGTCCTCTGTCAGCAGGCAAAGGGGCAAGGTTTGTCCTCAGATTTGCATGAATCTTACTGCACTACATCCCAGTCCACTCCTAGGAAAGCGAACAGTGGGCCATTTAATGGGAAATCTATATGAACAGAGGTTAGTTTAGCTGCCTTTGAGTGTCAGAGGAAGGTCGAGGATGCCTGTGCTCCGTGACTTTGAAAGCAGGAGGTGTTTCGGGGGGGGGGGCACGGCTAAGCCTCCCTCCAAACGTACTCGATAACGTAATAGCTACAGCCCTGGATTTTACCTCCCACACTAGAGCTCATCCTTCTGGTCCCTGTGGACAGACTCCCCCCCACCCTGATTCAAACACGTACGCTAACACTATCCCACGCAAAGATCGCTTCATACAAGGGAAAATGAGTCATGTCTGAATTAAACTTAGCCCCCCCACTCCCCTAGCCCCACACGTGTGCTTGGCTGGGAATAGCGGCCTCAGCACCGAAACTCACCCCAGAGGGAGCTGCACCCCTCCCCCTCTTATTGAGTCATAGCAGAACCTCCATTACGCAAGTGACCCGAGATACTTACACCCACCCCTAACCCCTCAGCATAAGGAGATGGAGCCAAAATAAACATCTTTAATATGCTTCCTGGCCCTGGCTCTGTCAGGCCTACCTTTCACCCAGAACTCCAAGACTTGCTGAAAGGTATTGCCGCAAAGCATGAACTTGAGCTGCCAGCAAGTAAGAAGGCACTGGAATCGCCTGGGATTATCATACAGCAGGCCGGCTGTGTCGTATCGCAGGCGGGATGTGGGATTATCATACAGCAGGCCAGCTGTGTCGTATGGCAGGCGGGATGTGGAATTATCATACAGCAGGCCGGCTGTGTCGTATTTCGGGCGGGGTGTGGGATTATCATGCAGCAGGTGGGATTATCATACAGCAGGCCAGCTGTGTCGTATGGCAGGCGGGATGTGGGATTATCATACAGCAGGCCAGCTGTGTCGTATGGCAGGCGGGGTGTTGGATTATCATACAGCAGGCCGGCTGTGTCGTATGGCAGGCGGGATGTGGGATATGGCCAGCAAAACTATCATACAGATGTGGCAGTATCATATAGTCAGTGGGATTGTTGTGCAGCCACACAGTCTATAGCAGTCAGGATGGCCCTGCGGCTGTGGGATTGTCATATGTTCGACGGGGTTGTCACACAGTGGATAAGACTGAAGTACATCTGAAGGGTTATCATAAGGCAAATCGGTTTTCACAAAGAAGATGAGATTATCACATAACTGGGATTATGGCATGGCCTATGTGGTTATCATATAGCAGTAATGTCACATGGCTACAGGGTTGGCTGGTGGGATTATCATATGAGGAGTCATATTTTAGTGTGATTGACCTAATTATCATAGAGTGGGTGGGATTACCATGCAGCTTCAATTAACATGGTAAATGACTTCCCATTATTGATTGGCAGCTGTCGGTAAGGCAACCTGGTCTGGATTTCTCTTCACTCATTAGCATCTTGCTCCTGCTATGGCTGCGTAATGTGAAAGTTCTCATTCGTCACCTCCTTCTTAGACCTTGAATCCTGTCACACTCATGGAGAGATGCCCATTACTGAACCTCAGCTTGGCTCACCAGGAGGAACGACGCAAAATTACATGCACAAACAGCAGAGCCACTAGCAAAAGCAAGTTTTCCATAAAACTCGGCTCATTTAAGACAAAGACTTATTGACGTGTTTGAAAAGTCTTTATATATTGCAGCGTTAGGCTTTGTGTTAAATCAGAGTACGGAAGCTGCTAGAAATTCATCTATTTTTGTTCGTTCATCACCTACAGATACAAAAACACACTCACAGTAAGAGAGAGATACAAATAAATTTGACACTTTGTACCCAAGAACAAGTCACACTGTACATTTCACTGCCAGCACCTCTCCATGGGTACTAATGGGCCTAGAGCATGCTGGGAAAATCTGCAGCTGCCTGATGCAGCCCAATTCTTTTGCTGAACATATACAATGCAAACATCCTCGATACGAGGGTCAGTTCATAGGTAAAATGAAATGCTCTTGAATCTTCTCGCACTGAGAGATTAGAGGAATATCTCTCAGACCAGCAGGGAGTAAAGGCAGCATAGGCGGAGCCAGCAGAATGTCAGCTACATATCTGCAAGGAAGCATCAGAGAACCCAATTCCTCAAAAGGAAATATCAAGGTTCTGCGTTTGTTTACTATGACTCTTAAATCTAAAATTTAATATATTAACAATATATTTCATTTGAGGCCCTTTCTGGGGTTTGAACACTGTAATTTTTTTGAAAGACCAGCATGGCCTTCAGCTTGATATTCAGCAGCAGGAGGCCTCAGGTTAGATGAGGAACACAGGAAACCACCTTCACTTCATCTGATGAAGTGGCACAGCTGGGGGGGGGAAGCACAGCTCTTCTCCACTAGGGTCAGAATTCATAATGGAAGAAGTTCAGGAAGTCACAAGCGCTGTCTTTAAAATGTTGGAGATCACAGATAGAAATCTGGATCAAAGTTGGGATATACTGATTTCACTTCTATTTGATCTATCAAAAGTCAATGTTCATTTTCTTTTGAAGTCTATCCAGATTTCTTTGAAAGTGAGACGTAAAATGCGATACTTTGATGATCAGGGTTATAGCTTACAAGATCGAAAAATGTACACAAATGAAAGTGCATTTTTAAATTTCTCAACTAGTTCTGCTTAAACCAACATTGCCATTAAAACATCTGAACAATTTTGTCACTGATGACCAGCGACCAATAAAATAACAAGGAAGCATATAGTCTATGTCTTATCTGGGGGCTTAATTATGGAACGTGCAGCGTTTGGAAATATTTACAGGAACAAAATGCATTATGGCACCAGTATGGAACCAGGCTGTGAGCATTTGACTGAAAACTTCACCTGTAAAAAAAAAATACTTTACTCAAATCAATTAATTTCCATCGAAAATGAGGTTCCGTATATTACACGTGCAGGCTAAATGTATGTTATTCTTCACAGGTAATTATCACGGGCTGATGAGTCAGTGACCGGGAAGAGACAAGTGATGAGAAGCAGAGGTGAGTCTGTTCTGGGTTTCTGTGGCGTGACTGATGGCAATTTGACCATGCGAGAATCCCACTCCCGTTCCAGCTCCCCTCCCCAAGGTCTTCACCCTTTGGCTGCTGCTAAAACAGCAGGGTGATGAAAAACTTTTTCAACCTTATTCATCAAGCTGTCTTCTGCCACCAGGCCGTAGGAGTAATTTTCTTCCCCTGGCCATTCAGAGGATAAATGTCCATGTATCACACAGAAAGGAGGTTCTCTAGCAGAGCATGATAGATTTCCAACTTCACGGTATACGGAACTTTCCTGGTCAGTTTATTTAGTGTTTTGGTATTATCTGGTATTTAGTAATTCCTTTGGTTGTTGTTTCATATTTTTGTAGTTCCCTCATGCTGAGTTTGCACTGTGGCCTCACACATCGAGGTTTGCGTGCTGGTTTCTGCCTCCAGCTCCATGTCTGGAGATTGCATGTTCTCTCTGGGCTCGTTTTCCTCTGGAAACTCCAGGTACCTCCAAGTCCAAAATATGCGGTTAGGTGTCTCTAAAATTTCCCTTAGTGCGAATGTTTTTCAATGTGCATCCTGCAGTGGTCTAGCATCCCATGATGCCTCATGCTTCTTGGGGAAGGCTCAACACAGCATGAGCAGTCATGAAAGATAGATGGACGGATGGAACAGTGGACAACAGAGGAATCCATCGAGACAGAATAATGTCCAAAGGGCAAAATATTTCATTTATTATTACAAGAAAGAAAATAGAAATATTGGCAATAGAAAGCTTCTAAAATACCATTAAAAGGCATGTATAAAACGCGTTAATAAAATCTTACACATCTTCCAGTAAATAAAAAAGGCAACACACAGGATGAGTCTGTCTCTTCTTCCTCTCCTCTCCAGCTGTTCTGATGTTCATTAAGAGTGAGATCACCATCAACCCAGTGATGACTGGAGAGATCACTCAGAAGCACCAATCCAAAGACAGCTCTGCCATATATGGGAGATCTCTAGCCAATAACAGGCACAGAGTGTGCGTATGCTCCTAAATACTGAACCCTCACTGGCTCAACATGTGTCTTCAGATTCCATTGAGTTTCATTGAAATCTGTATTGAAATCTTACATTCCAGCCCTGATCATCTCAGCCACTATTTGCCAGAGATGGAAAGCTCAGGTTCAGAAAGCACCAATCCAGACCAAGATTTTGTTTCAACCAACCAGTTGAGTATCACAATCTCAAAGAATCACATTCACAAAGTACTCAACTGGTTGGTTGAAACAAAATCTTGGTCTGGATTTGTACTTTCTGGACCTGAACCTTCTACCGCTGCTCTTTGCCAGTGTGTTGACACTCCTTTGTGCGGCTGAATGGCAGTCCCAGGCTCACAATCCCACCGGTGAATCTGCTGGCTCATTGTTCTATGGTGTATCAAAAGCCAATTGATACTGCTTGTCTGCAGCTGGCCGGCTCCCTCGTTTCTGACAGCCTTTGCTCCTCAGTAGCCTGCCACCCGCCGCCAGCCGCCGGCACCCGCTGTCCACTCTCTTCACTGTCTCTGTTTCCCCACAGTACGGCCACACACAGATACCCCCTCTCACCCCTTAATCTGGTGCCTCAGCTCATTCCCGGCCACCTCACCTCAAAACCGCATCCTTTTGTATGTCTGAACCCCTCTGCCTCTGTACAGCTGTGAACAGCCACCAGTCAGGCGTCTCAGTGAGTCACAGCCTCCTTTGTCGGCGTGAGCACAGAGACCCTCTCACAGCAGCCAGATCTCTTTTTGGTTTATTATTTAACAGTCCATAAACATATGCTAACTGCACATAACGCCCCAAACATACTACAGTGTACTTTTACGTACAGCAATGTCAGGAACAGAGCTAAAATTCTGCTTTTTACTTTCAACTTTGGATGTAAATACACGCAGTGCCAGTCATTTCCTTGGAAAGGCCATTGTTTCTACATAATGAGGTCTTGTCATTTGTCAATCTTGAAGTGTTCTCATCATCTGCTTTTGCGTACCAGTAAAACGTCTCTCTTGTACATCTTTGAGAGTAGATACTCTAGAAGACAAATGGGTCAATTCTCCACACTATCTGCCTTTGGAAGTTTGAAGGAAACACTAAAGCTGGTACTTATCTAGCACCGTATCCAGCTGCGTAAGTGGAGTATACCGTGTAGTGAATGTAGCTGCTTTAAAAGCATTTACATGTAGTTTGCAACAGCAATGAAATGTAGCATGAAGGACAGGAGGGAAGCGCAGGTGAAGAGGGAGCACTGGAAGCGTCTAGAAGCTCTCAGTTCAGTGATCAGTGCAGCACGTCCTCCCGTTTAGGGAGCCATTAAAGTCACAGCCCAGCTTTAGCTAGAAGAGTCCTCAGATAATCGAGCTGATTGTGCTCTGGAACCACCACGGAGAGGAAATGTGGGGCAGAGCGACAAGCGCCATTTCCGATGATCTACATGGAGAGCAGATACGGGCAAACTGGGCAGCAGAGACCTTTGGAGGGGTAGAAATTCAAGGGATGCAAAGAAATGGGGAGGGGGCACTCAGGACATGAAATATTTTGGGCAAAACATGCTGATAGGAAGGTTCACAGCCTGGTACAATAACACAGAAGCAGATATCAGTACAGAAGGCAGTGAGATGCACGACGCATCACTGGCTCCATTCATACACAACAAGCACTGCCCAGACACCCTCTTCACAGACTGCTCTCCAAACGGAGGTCCGGCTAAAGGTATAGCAGCTTCAGAACTGTCAGCCACTGGCTGGTCTTTTCTACTCAATAAAAGGCAATAATAATCCACCTTCTGTAAACACGTATCACACAGGGGGCTGGACAGGGGGCCGTACTGCACGTCGCACTACACTCTGCCATTTCTATTATTTGCTCAATATTTATTTCATATATTCATACTCCTGCCGTTCTTGGCTATTATACACACACGCACACACACACACACACACACTGGTTTGTAATTATATCTTTTTGGGGACTTTCCATTCATGTCTATGGGGAAAATGATGACCTTAACCCCTACCCAGCCCTATCCTTAACTATGAGTAACGAAACAAAATATGAGACTTCATATTTGTGTGTGTGTGATTTCATTCAATGATCTTTGTGGGGACCTGAAAAATGATCCGCATAATGTAAAAATGACCGGTTTTTATTTATGTAATATTAACATAATCCACGCGCACACACACGCATATATATACAGTGGTACCTCAGTATACGACCTTCGTTTGGAATATGACTCGCGTGCTGGAACTTGTGGGTCATAATGAGTCACGACACCACACTACCCTTGTTTACCTCTCAGGAGTCAAAGCCAGGACTGCCCACGAGCATCAGTACGCCAGCTGCTACCACTCAGTGAACAACCCGCGCTATAACTCTCTTTAAATTCATTTCATCTAATTGCTTTTGTATTTAGTATTTTAGTGTTTAAATTATTTTATACAACCCCGTCAATGTATAATATGCCAATAACAATCTGATTTTTTTTTCATGGGAATGGATTAATCATTTTGACTTTATTTCTTATGGGAAAAATTCATTTGGTATACGTCCTGTCTGGGATAAGTCCAAGGATCTGGACCAGATTAAGGACGTATTCCGAGGTACCACTGCACTTGTTTGATGTTTTGCAAATGCGTTTGTTTTGTGCTGTCTAACTCTGCGACGCGTTACTGACAGGAGACAAATTTCCCATATACTGATGTACCAAAGATCGATGAAAAATAATTGAATCTTGAGATTACAGTCAGCTCACAGGGGCCCATCGCTGGGGCCCATCAGTGAAGCCAAACTCAGTCTCCTGATGCTATTTTCGTACAATAACGGTAAATCAACAACATGAAGGTGAACTCCTTGATCCAAAGTAATAAACACAAATGAGCAAGTTCTGGCAAATAAGATTGCAACTTACAAACTGGTGGAAATTTTGGGACAGAGAAGCTGTAATGATCCGAAAAAGATACAATACAGATAAAATACAGATTTTACGATGCATTGATTCACAAGTAGCATAAGCATTTCATTCAAAACTTAATTATAATAATAATAATCACCATATGAAAAGATGCAGATTATTATTATTATTATTATTAAATACAAAAGCAATTAGATGAAATGAATGAAAAGAGAGTTATACTGTAGCGTGGGTTGTTCACTGAATGGTAACATATGTCAGTCACAATGTCTTGCTTTCTCAGGGGTCAAGTTTTTATTAGTCATCCCAGCTGTTTTTGCAATCCAAAGATAAGCAGTTAGGCAAACTACTGTGTGCTTATGCCTCGCGATGCATTTGAACCCCATCCAGGATCCAGCCCAGCCTTTTGCACCCTGTCCTCTCTACTTCCCCCTAGTCATCCTGATGAGAATAATCATTTGCAAGACAGATTGATGGAGGTTTCCAGCTATTTCATTTTATCTCCTAGTTGAGATGATAAAATGTATTGCATCGTTTCTTTTTTCTAAATGTGTTTTAGTGAGTTATATAAACTGACATTAACTTGCCTATGCGGCTTATTTATCATCCATGTGTTCGGTAGAAAGAAATAACCAGCTAATTACAAACTTTGTTTCAAAGTAAACAGAGGGTTAAACCTTTGATAGTTCCTACCTTTCATTCAAATTTGACTTTTTTTAGTTCCATTATAGGATGCATATAACATATTTGTGTAGATTTAAACATTTATATTGCTAACGCATCACTGTTGTCTAATCTGCCGTCGTCATGCTCACAAATGCACTCTTCCGAAGGCATTGAATCTGAATCGACTTTGTTCTTCAGAGATAATGCCTACAGTGTTTGTCTGGCAGAAACCTTTATTTCTATGGCTGAGAATTTCCCACAATTCATAATTACATAGGCCTGAGTGGTGCTCTGGGTGCATCGCAGAATGCACGTCTATTCAAAGAAAATTTTACTTTCAATGTTAATCGAATAAACTGCATAAATTGATGTTTGTGTATTTTAAAATGTGTTTGATGTTTTTAAGTCACTAGTGTTTCTTCGGCTTATGACCCGTCTTAGGAATAAAGCCTCATTTGAGGTGATATTTCAAAGAACCAGCTTTATCTATTATTGAACTATTTTCCATCCCTCGTTTGTTACCATTTACATTTAATTCCCTTGTAACTTTAAGTCTCTGTGTTTCCAGATTCATTCGGGAATTCTGTTTTGGGGCAATCAATAACAGCAAAGGATGAGTCAATCAATCAATCAATCAATCAATCAATCAATCAACAGCACTATTTAGCAGTTACCTTCAAATTATTTCCAAGCCCTGCATACTGGCGGTAACTGCTGCTTCGTTATAAAAGCACAATATAAAACGAGCTTCCCCGCAGCGTCCACACGTAATCGGAGAGATGAGGTATAGCCTAGGTTGTGCTATTGCACATAGTGTGGTTACGCAAAGGATGCCAGGCTTTTCAGGTCAATTTGGAGTGATAATGCAAGAGAGACTTAACTTAATTGACTGTTCATGTATTACAATCCAGGAGTTTTCCGCAGAGGTCAGGCCTATATTTCCCATCCATGCGACCTCTGTAACGGTTATCCGATATCAACAAGCGTTGATCCCTCGTAGATATTTACGTGTAATTACGGACACAATAAAAGAATAGTTATTTACCTTACTAGCATACGTATTACTATTGCCAACGTGAATTACTCTATTGAAGTTGACTGATCTGAACACTGGGCTGGTCTTTAGCAGAAGCTGTCGGAGTCTGATCTCCCGTTTACATTTCTTACGCCGAATCCAGGATCGATGCCGCAGTACTCGGGTAAACGCTGCCCTCTTCCGGATAAAAATATGGAAATACTTTAAATACACTTTGACTACTGTTTCAAGCTTTCGAGCATTTTAATGCGCGTTGCTTTAAAATGAAGAGTCCTTGCAATAAAACCGGTCTCCTCACATTCACATTTTAATAACAGCCATTAATCGTCCCAGCTGCAATATTACTATGTCATTTTAAACACAGTCTTTGTTTCAGTTGTTGCTAAACATTTTCTCTTTTTAAATATGTTCCTTTTAGAAGTTACATAATGCAATTTGATTTGTATAAATGTCATACACGGAAGTAAGATTAATATCTTAATTATAGCGGGTGAATTATCAGATTTCTGGATGAATTATCAGTGATTCGGATCACAGTATGTTATTTGCGGAGGGTCCAAGTACAAACAGAGTTTATGGGCAAAGCGGGAAGTCCAAAGAACACTTTAATTATAGAAAAATATGCTGTGTAACAAGAAATAACTCAGCTAGCGACAGTCTTATTGTGGTCATTGATCGTCTTTCGATGAGTCTGGGATTTTCTTTTGTCTCTGCATTCTTGTGTTTGGCTATTTCCCGTAGAGCATATCGTGTAGAAGTTGCTCCATGTTCACGGATCCGATGATCGGTTTAAAAAAGAGTTCGGCCACGACGCTGGGACTGATTGATCTCAGCATGGAAAGAGCGATAAAGAGTTTGGCGAATCTGGCGGAATCCTCTCTGCGGGTCATTCTGACGTATTCATTAAGTGCTTGGTGCGCTTCTCGCTGCAGGCCGTGTATGTAGTGGAGGTACTGCAGACCGACCAGGTCTGTAGGGGATAAAAAAATAAATAAAAAATAGTAAGCTACTTTAATATAGACAGTTCAAATAATAAAAATATACAGAATGGTAAATATTGAAATACAGGCCTATATACTAATCAACTTTTAAAATATAATTACGAAGAATGTGTTCAGTATTATCCAGTATACATTAACATCGTCGCGAAATTGTTTAAGCAAACGATTACAAAAATAGATTGTTGTTGTTTTGTGGACAGCATCTCTCTAGTCCACGTGTGATAAACTCCAGCGCCCTTTGCGGGATTAAGGTTTGAAGGAAGGACGGAGGGCTGGTGATTTCTATATTTCTGACATAAATATTCAACACTTAATTATTTTAAATAAGCTTACTAATGCATTTTAATGGAAACCCCTTAGACTATAATTGGATCTTTTTTGTCAAAGACTTTAAAACTCTTATTTGCGCCCACCTGGATTGAAAAGGACAGCTCCCTTCAAATAGGCGTATTCCTTCGTACTAATATCCAAAGCCCAGCACCTGCTCAGGAATGACTTAATGATCCGGATGTCTGCCAAAGGCACACCCTGGCAATTTCTCGGCTGCCGAGTGTCGTGCAGATCTTGTCCGCCAGTTAAAATCCTTTGTAACATGCTGCATTCGGGGGTTTCCGCCGTCTCGAAGTCCACCCTGTCCTGCGCCATGCCCAGTACCAAAAGCTGAGCCCAGCCGCCCCGCACCAGCAGCAGCTGGTCTTCGCATGGTAGCTCTCGGAAACACGGTACATTTTTCACAAACTTGAGCGTCTTTACCAGAACGGTGGAGGCGGCGTTGCAGGCGATCTGCGGGCAGCGCAGCCTAACTTTGGTCTCGGACACACAGGAGCACGCCTGCAGGGGGACCGCCGCACCTGATCGCCCTGGCGCTTGCCTTTCTTCCTTGCCATCGTTTTTCAAGATGCTGTAGAGGATGCTGCTCTTTTGCCTCTTATCGCCGAGGCTGTGACAGTCGTCAAAGCACGCCATTCCTGTCTTTACATTTGCGATCGAGGTGTTACACTACCTGGATGCACTCGGTGCGCCTTAACTCAGGCAGGTTTATGGTCCATGCTCTCCTGTAAGAACTTCATAAGACTCAGATTTTCTCAGACACCTCCCACAACTTTACCCGAGAGGATGACTAGAGGGAGCCAGCTACAAGGAAATGAGCAAACTAGATTATAGGTATAACCTGGCTGAGAACTGGAAACGATACTGCATTAAAACTTACTTGCTCGAATGGAACAAACATCGGAGCAGCTGCGGCCGTGTTGCCGCTGGTTTGTTTAATTTTGTAATTTCCGTTTTGTCCACACAAATGTACTTCTGTTATTTATTTCGTGTATCGTGCATTGTTGTTCCTAAGCACGTTGAATAGTTTTTATAGTTGAGAGATACATACCCTGACAGTTTGTGTGTATGCGGCCAACATCCTGTTCAGTGGTTGTTTTTGTCGATGTTGATGATTATGGTGATAGATGGATGGCTAAACAGCTATCAATAACAAACCTCTCTTTTTGAGCAGGTTTGCAGGGTATAATAACCATAACAGCAACTATTATACACATTATACAGACTGCGAGGCATCTGCTCAAGCTGGCCATTTAATCCTGAGATGTGCGCGAGCGACGGCTGGAATGCGGCTCAGC
>JAODKE010000037.1:13927623-13940991 GCA_026779605.1 Mormyrus hasselquistii | reverse complement strand
GTCCCATTGGTCAAATTGGTGCACTGTCACTGTCCCATTGGTCAAATTGGTGCATTGTCACTGTCCCATTGGTCAAACCCACTTTCCATTTGCTACAGTACAGGTTCCTGGACATAAGGTTTGCCTGCAGAGTTAAAGGGCCCAGAGCAGTAGAACAGACCAGCGGAATGACAATGCAGGCTTGGATTCAGTCCTCCAACAACCAGCTTCAACGAGTCTGTGAGGGAGTCAGGGACACAGCAAGGCCACCATGCACAATGCTGCACAGCACAGGCGGTTAATTTTAGGCAGCTAAAACCCAGGTGAATAACGAAAAAGAAAATTTACAAAACACTGAAAAAGTCTGCTTGAGTTTCTGTGTCTCCTTCAAGGGTTTTAGCAAAGCTGTCTGTCACAGATGTAGGTCAATGGTTTTAATTATTTTTTAGAACCCTGCAGCATTACAGTACTTGAGTCCAGACTCATTTTTTATTATAAAATAAAGGGGAGCCTCTTCCTTCTTTTCCTGAAACTCATTTTAATCTGGTATATCAGTCTATCTGCACACATATATTAATATGTAACGATGTCTGCTTTTCCCAAAGTGAATCATGTACTTCACGAATTAAAGAGACACATTTCAGTTTCAGTTAGTTCACACCTGGAGCAGCGGAACAATTCAGCAATTTGTGGAGAACTCTGTGAGTTATTATTATGTGTGAGGAGGTGTTTAATTCTTTTCGAGGAGGCCGCACACAGTGTGAATGCTCCACACAGAATTTTACCTTTAGTTTCAAGTAACCATTCATGTTATATAAGGAATACAGCTGGATTTATTCTAGGGAAAGCGATGCATATTGATAAGAATGTCAGAGAACATTGCAGCCCCAAATCCTGAGCTCTCATCTTTTCTTTTCTCATCTTTGTCTTTTTGAGGAAATATCACTACCGTTTTCCTTACTTCCAACAATTTCCAAAGGAGAAAAGTAGCTTTGCGTTCAGCCAGTTAATCCTGCGGCTCTAACCCTGAGTCAGTAAAGATTCTGTGGAATCACATCATACCAGGGAGCCGGAACCCTGGGTCCAAAGGAATGGCTGACCTAAATTACCTGTAACATCTGCCTGTTGGCATCTTCAAAAAAAAGAAAAGAAAAAAAAACTAAAAGTGGTATGGGAAGGACATGGCCGTGGTCGACAGACAGCCTGGTTGTGGGATTTTATTTCGATATAACAGTGTACATGCATTTAACACAAGCTTCCCACCATCAGGGGTTCACTTACCAGATGTCGCCCCTTACCAGCCTTCTCTCTCCCCAGCTGTCACTGCAGCATTTCTCATCCGTAGGTCGGCATGGAGCATCTTGGCGCACACTGATGTGGCGGACAGAGGGCGAGAGGTTCTCTGCTAATAAAAGCGGGAAGGCCTTGAAGACAGATTTTCAGAAGTCACGCTTTATGAATGGAGTCGACGTGCGCGCCGACGTGCGCTACACTGAATAAGAAGATAAAGGAAGGAATGCAGCTGTAATTGAGTCAGATGTGTGGCGATTCAAAGGAGGAGGAACATGAGAAAAAACTGACAAATGATTTGCTTAATCATACACAGTTAATCATCTAGGAAATTAGGCGCTGAACCTGGAAATAACAATTGCAACGCAAAACACATTTCAACTATTTCCAATATCACTAGTATATTTTTTACCACCACAGGATTAGTGAACTTTATTGTCATCTCAACCATATAAATTATACAGTGAGCTTGGGGTCTGCAGTATATTCTAATATTTTTTTTGCTATTTATAGCTAAAATATCTTTTGAACAGTAAAAGTTACAGCACTACTAAACTCATCCATCCATCCAATAGTTGTCTATTTGCTTATCCTGGTCAGGATAGTAACAACCCAATACTGCTTACAATTAAAAGCTAACAACTAATAAACTAGCAGCTCACATCCTTAAGCATCATTCTGCCAGCATCTAACCTCCTTTCATTTCATTTTGGATACTAACGCAGTTTTTGTATCTTCTTTCAATACTGTTTGTTCTCAAGCTAACATCTCATCAGCATTTGAACAAAACAATCAATGGAGCAGAGGCTGCATGGTACCTACACTGTACTGAACTAAATGAAATTTGAATCGGGGCCGATTGAAAAGCTGGGGCACAATTCAAAGGACTCCTTGGGTCTTTGCGAGTCCAAAACACGATGTTGCTCAGATAAATCATTCGTTTGTCCCCATGAGACTCCTGCTCACTACTGGGTGAGACATGCCTCAGACGTCTGCTGTCGTAGTCAGACGACGGTTAGACGAACAAAGGATGCCAAAAGGGAGCTGTGTTTCCACAGTCGGGGGTGCGGAGAAAGCCAGCAGACACACTGGCTATGAGATACGGCCAGTTGGAGGAAAATGGCAACAAAATGAAGCCAAACTGTTTTGAATGTAACATTACAGGCTGATGATGATATTTTATATGTAAAGGGGAAGCAGAAATTAGATTCCTATCAGCACATGGGGCTGAAACACAAAGCTGATCGTGGTCTGATGGGTGCCTTTACGCTGTCTCGTGCGTTTTATTTTGTTCATTGACCCGGCAGCCAAACCCATTGGTTTCAAAGGTCATCAACTTTAAGGACATGACATTGCAAGCTGAGGGTTGCCAGGTTCCTGTGGTGTGGCTGGTGTCAGGCTGTGCTGAAATAATGTAGGGAGGGGTCTTAAAGCGACACGTGGGGCACTGCAGTTACAGCTGAGGTCTTACCATGAATTTAACCCTAAATTCCAAGAAGTAAAACATCTGGCATAAGAGCAAGCGGGAGTTTGGACAGGCACTGTGGGCATGGAGAGCTGAGCAAACACTCAGTTGGTGGTTTCACACAGCCGGCTTTAGCCTTCACGAGGAAACGTTCGGCAAGGATACAACAGGATATGAGCCCTTGTAATCAGACTCTTTTTAGCCACATGTCATCCCAAACAACACCTCCCAAACGCTACTGATAATGGGTTAGGATATCAGGCAACGTGTGCGGGGAAAACACAAGATTTCTTTCTGACATGTCCACACAAAATGCTGAAAATGCTGGAACTGTCCCAGTCAGCTGCTTGACTTTTGTTCTGTTTACCAGTTCAGCTAACTGTATCTCTGGACTAATCGTAACGTTACAGCTGAGCAATACCTGCTGTACAGCTCTGTTTTCCTTCCCAGTTAATTATCTTGGTGGTACGGCCTTGATGCAAGGGCATTGTGACACTAATCAGTGATGCTGCTTCAGGGATTCAGTGTGCACATTCTCAGAAGACATCAAAAATCCAGCCCCCTCCCAACGCAGCACAAACTTCACTAATTTCAGTGTGTGCCACACGGAGCCATAGTGCTGCCCTCTGCTGACTCTCCTTAGAAAACGCAAATAAGCAAAGTTATAATGAAAAATGGCACAAACGCATCTTAACAGGCATAGACATAGAGCTAATTGGGCAGATTTCTAACTTGTGCATTATTAGTGGGATTTTCTCTGTAATTAGTAAGTGTAATAAATGCTATACTCAGCTACTAACTTGCAGTTATTGGTGTTTAAGATTTAATGGCAATTTGACCCTGAAACATTTGTGTTTTGAATCAATGTTGCAGCAAGTCCAAACTCTTCTGTGACAATGGCTGCTTCCATGTTCTGATTAAGATGAAGGAAAAACCAGGAGACAACAGACGTGCGAGTCTCTGCAGGTGATTATATTCACATGACCAAATATTGGATCAGCGGGAGATGGGGGTATTTTGTACCACCTACCCACCCACCAGCTGCCGGTTTCGTAGCCTGTGGAACATAGGGCTGGAGCTAATTTCTGCTAAATCCTAAAAGCCCTGCCCCTTCAAGGATAAATTATAATTTTATACCTTCAAGTCATTTTCATCATCAGTAAAAGTACATACCATTTAGCACTGGATTATCCACATTACACTTTTATTAGCAAAAAGATCATATAAATTTGAACATTTCACACTCATTTGGCCTCTGTCTTGGCTTTCGGGCTGAAGAAACACGACATGGTCTTCATCCCGGTCTTGTCCACTTTGGCTAGAGATTTCTGCACTGCTGTCATCTTCTTTGGGGGCTGTTGTGTAAAAACACGCAACTTCACACCAGACCCTCTCTGTACAATATAGTTACATGCATACAATTTACTCACTTTTAATACTGTGAATTTTTAAATATACATATAGTTCTTTACTAGAAGGCCAAAATAATTTTATTCATCCTCTGGCTAAAAGATATTAAGAGAGACATTCATCCTTTGACAGAAGGAAGCTATAAATAAATATGCAATAGATCTAAAATTAAAACTGAACACATCTCAAAGCATAAAATACATAAAGTTTCTCTTTAAAAGTTATCACATTCCATGTATCCTGCACAATTTTTCTCTCTTCGTTAAAAAAACATTGAAAACTCACTTTTCTAGCAAAGTCTTTACCATTGAACTTGGTGTAGTCTTCCGCTGCCTCGACAGGCCTGTCAGACAGTTTCCGCTTCTGCGAAATACAAAATGCAGCATCTCCATCATCTGGGCAACCAGAAGTACAGCTGCTTAAGTCAAACACACAAACGCAGTGTCCTGAACTACAATTACATGCTATTTTAGTATCTAGTTATGAATATGAAACACTCAACTACAGCAAAAGCATGTAAACTTCTGACAGGCAGATTTCATTTTACCAAGAGTGACAAAGCTCAGTTAGTAAGGGCTGAGGGTTTCAGGGGTATGTTTACCAACCAGTTACAAAATGTTACACCAGACATGCCTTACCTTATTTGGAGGTTCTACCTTTTTGGGACTTGAAACATCAGGTAACCTTGCCAAATAAAAGTGACCAAATTCTGAGTGTGAATATTCTCTACAGCGTTTTGTATGGGTCTCTCACAAGAGGTAGGAACACATACTGTAAATGCTTCTGGAGGTCTCTGCTCAAGTCTTCACTCAGATATTCTGATATTAATCCATGGGCATATCGGAGATATTCCTCTGCTCAACAAAAGACAAGCAAGCATTAGTATAGATGAAATCACAGTGTCTGCTGCCAATTCTCATACATGCAGCAGGAAAATGATCATTTAAGGGCAAAAAGTATTTGCAAGCAACAAAAAACCTAAAGATGGTAAATTCCTAAAACTGTTTTTGGTTGCAATGCAAAATCCAAACAGGAGAAAATGAATGAAAGAGTCTGCTAAACAAATCTTAAAAAAAAAGAGAAAGCCACTTATGCACACTATACCATCCAAAACATCGGATTCCTTCTTCACTCTGATGTAGGTTGTGGATTTCACACCCCCACCAACTGAAATGTTACTGTTCTTAAGAGCCTTCACAATCTTATCCACCTGAGGGAAAGTAATTTGAGCTTTAAAAACACATAAAAACCTTTAAACAGAACAAATTACGGTAAAAACACTCAATGCATACCTTTTTCTTTAACCACTCCATTGTCTTCTCCTGGCTGTATCTGTGGAACTTCTGATTTCCAACCTCTAAAACACAACGATGTGAAGTAGCACAAAACTGAAGCAGCTGACACTGCTAGTGATGCAGCAGGAAACATTTTATTCTCATATTATTTTTCTTGTAGGCCAGCCCACCTTTCTCCTCAGCAATATGAGCGAGTGAGGCATGATCTCCCAAACAATTCAATAGCCTGGTGCAGGCTGGGAAATCTTCATCCATGACCATTTGCTGCACGGGTTGAAATTTTCCCTGCAGGACAAAAGTAAAAGATAGTATAGTACTGTTTGGACAATACAGTCCAAAGCGTTGACTGACTTTTTAGCTTACTAAACAGTACACCTCTGCTGTTTGGGAAGCACCAACCATACTGATCATCTGGCAAATAGATGAACGTAAATGTAATAATATAAAAATAATGTTTTAACTCTCACCTCTTTTTCTGCTTTTATCAGGTAGGGCAACACAAGGTAGAGTGGATCCACTGGAGTAATGTACAAAAGTTTTCCATCTATAGAAATCATAGATGTCAATGTAGATTTCATTGAAATTGTATAAAACCAAAATCACTGCCATTTCTCCTGTGTTGTTTTTTGAACGTGTTAGTGAAAGTCTGTAAAATATAAGCGCTGACTGAGCCTCTTGACAAACAGATGTGCCAAGTGGCCATAAACGAGTAGCAAAGATCAGAATGAAAACAGTTTGCACATACTAAATATTTTTATGGTCTAGCAATAACATATAAACAGCAATTAAAAGGTTGCTTTCTTTATATATCCCAAATGAAATATTAATAGGATTAAAACAATTGTCTTTTAATCATCTGCACATTCTGTTGTCTTTTTTTTTATATCCATCACACTACAATCCAGGTTTTTTTCCCCTTTTTCCTTTTTTTAAGATCTGGACCGTTTATGTATAGACAAACACAAACCGTTTCTTAGAAAAGATGAATGATAATATAAACACCATAATACTGATTTTAAAATCTAAACTATGCATAAGTAGTAAAGAAGGAGCTGAACTCAGAGGAGCACGTTAGTGTGGTTTAGCCACCTCTGTGCACTGTCTGGCCGATGAACCAGGAGTGGGGCTCCTCCTTAAAAGCCTTCATCTCAAACACACGGCTATCACCACCGGCAAGCATGTAGAGCGATACCAGACCTGGAGAGACACACACACAAAGCATGAGCCTGAACAAAACGTGTTTTGACAAAACCTGTCATTTATACATGTCACCAGCTCCAGGTTATATTTGTGAAAACTATCATATGCGGGCAATGTTAAAATGAAACTTTCACAGTTTTCAGGACAGAGACAATTGTGGAGATCGATCTTCACTGTGTTCATAATTTTGGTGACTTCTTAATGTGACTGGAAACCCTGACTGCAGCTTTACCTGTAGAAGGATTTTTTAACCGGACTAAGACTGGGTCACTGCTGTCCTCCTTTGATGTACTGATTGCAGAGTCTGCAAACAGATAGAGATAACAATACAATTATATTTATTTATATTTTTTATATCTACAACACAGTTGTATCTTGTACTGGCGATTCATGTACAGTGTAAGATACTGTACAAGGTACCTTTGGTCAAAGCAGTTTCCACTTTATCACGTAATTACTTAGATTGAGCTGTATTTTTGTGTTACTATATGCTTCTTGATGTTAACTTTACAAACGCACAGATATGTGTATATAGATGTACTCTACATACTCCAATACTGGAAGCTTCATATTTTAGTCTAAAAAACCTCTACTTTCCCATATTCCTGAGGGTACAATACATGTTGCACTTTACAGCACAAATATCGCTTGCACTAGATTTTGCTCTATTGCACTGGTAAGAAACGTCCCTAACAGTAATGTTTTTAAGTTTGTTAAGGTCAGTGTAACAACTGTCAATTATCAGATCAATTATTAGCAGGTACTAAAGCAACTTGAACCGAAAGTGAAAGCGGAATAGTTACCTGCAGCAATAACGACCCATGTGTCAGTCCCTGTGCTCGGAGAACGCTTCTTTTTTGTGGCCATGTTGGACAATTCCGTTTCGTTTGCACGCAACCTTTACTGCAATTTAATTATAATAATCACAATTTTGCTGTTGGGGTACAACTGCACTGCTAACTTCCTTTCGGTGCAGATAGCGGTCTGTTTTATTGTCTGCGGAACGCAAAAAAAATGGCGGCAAAAAGAGTCATTCCATTTCGAAAAACATTTTCTATACATTTATGACAAATGTAACATTTGGTCTTTTATAACCTAAAACGGCTGGATGCATGTCTTATGCATGTTTTAACGTGTACATGAATGTTTCCGTTTTGGTCATGGTTACACTTTAATCTTTTATTTTTTACCCCTTCCAATGGATTGTCCCATGTCGTCAACTTACGTATTGTAGTTCATGAACTCCGCTGTCAGAGATAAGGTGACTGATACAGTTTGACTATAAAGCTTTTTTACTTTTCACTTTACTTGTAACACGTGCACTTAAGGTATAACTTTTGGTTTTTGTGATGTTGCTGAAAGATCGCAGAAGCTCAAACGCGACGCGTAGGCCAAAACAATACTGAAAATTATCACAGAAATCATATAATATATAGATATTAGTGATACATAATATTTGTCAGTATAAGTCTATACTGTATAATTAATATTTCTAGTCTTAACTTATGTAATCAGCACATCTTTGTCTCGGCAACCAGCCTGACTCACGTTGTAGCCTATAGTTTTTGGAGGTGCCCAAATATTATTCGCGAAATTTTACATTTATTTTTCTGGATGAAACGTGGACGTGTAGCTTTAACTAAATTAATCAAGTCAGCAGAAGTGCTGTAATTTAATGCAAATTGTGTGTTGAAATGTCACTGCTTAGGTATTTCCACATACAAAATTATGACATCTGCGCAGTAAGAGTTTGTGTTGTCTTGGGCCTAATCAGCATAGGCCTGCATAATTGCTTAAATACAATTTTGTATTATTTACATGATCGTAACTTGTAATGGGCATCACATGCAAATTATTTATTCTTTATTTGTGGACTCATTTGTAGTTCGCCCTGCATTATGTGTTACTGTTCCGTTTCCACTACGTCACAGCCAGTGCTTTATCATCGCCATTATTATGTGTTTCCGTGTAACGTCACTAGGGGGCAGCCTAGAACAAGCAATGCGCCTACAGCGGCCCCAGCTGATACGGCAGGTTTGACGGAGTGGCAGAAATGGCGGGCAGGCGGGATTTTAAATGCGGGTCGTAAATCATGATTTACAACAGGCGCGTTGCAAGTGGGGTTTTCTCGATCGAGTACGGTGCCTTGTATTTGAGTCATCGTAGTGGTCAAGTTATCAAAATGAATTATGACTAAAGTTTGCTTTAGATTCGTCTATTTATAATCTTTGTAAATGGGCTATAAGGATGGCTTTCTGAAAATAATGGAACAAACTATCTAATAGCGAAAATATTTTATTGTCTATATGCTGTTTTGACCATCATAGTCATACTTTGCTGGGGGTAAATTTAAACGTAAAGCATAGACGTAATCCATGTGTAAATTGTTAGTCTATCCAGTCATCCGTCTTTCGCCCGTTTACCCTGGTCAAGATCTCGGCTGCAACTTGTTCATTCTGAGGTCATTTGTGTGAAGAAACCTGTTAATAAAATACAGCTGGGGAAAGAATAGACAATTTAGCCAAGATTTCAGTTTAAAATATCTGATTTTATATGCCCAGTTCATTCCATTATCAGACGCAATTCAAAGTGCTGTTATGTATTACTGCCACAAACATCTGATTAGTTGTACGATCGAAAGAAAGGCCATGACGGTGATTTATTAAAACTTTCTCTGATGTGTTCAGCGTTAATGTGTGAATATATATTGATTTATGTTTAGACCCTATTTTATTTTTTTATTTATTAATGGGCTCTCGTTATTTCAGGTTTCAGAAACGTTTTCTATTTTAGGCAGATGTTGGTAAGAAACCGTCCGTATGTACTTATTTTGAGCACCATTAAGTGACGATCGGTATGTATTGTGTATATTATAAATACCAAGATAATTGTACTTAAATAAAAATAAAATAATTAGTGGAAAAGCCTGTTTAACAATCAAATTTAAAACTAAAATGAACTTCTGTGACAAACGAATATGATTAAAATGAAGAAGAAAAAAACATGAATCCCATACCATTACTGCGTTTCTGATTTCCTAAATCATTTTTGTCGTTATAAAAGTGACGATGGTGTGAAGCGGTTTTTGGATAGCCTACGTTTAACCACTTCTTTAAACAGGTATCAGGCTGCATGAATCAATACGTTGCCGTGAATTAACGGATTAATATATATATATATATAGCGTTAAAACAAGAGGGAAACTATTATAGAGAATTTAGGAATTAAATTTAAGAAAATTTAGATTGTTAATGCTTAAATTCACCAGGTCAGTTAAAATAACAATAAATAAAAATGCATTTTTTAAGAATGAAGAATAATGCTGATAATTGGCTACAGATCATACCACAATCCCAGATGTCTTGTCTGGTGGGAGTGGGGGGGGTTAGTCACATTGTCTCACACCCTAACCCTGGAAAGCAGACGTATGAGTCAGGGCCCCGTTTCTCTATGCATTTCTGGGAGGCAGGGTCCGAGAGTGTCATTCCGAGGTGGGGGGCTCTGCCTGAGGATATTAGCCTAAATCTGTCTTTTTTTCCATTCGTTTATATGATCTTGCTCCAGACATCACCAGAGTGTTTCTAAGATGACTCGCTGGTGTGGCCAGACTAGAACCTCTGCTATTGTGGTAAATAAATTCAGCCCCACATCACGGAGGTTTTCCGTAAGAGAGTGACCAGGCCCCAGGAACACTCAGAACATTCCTATACTCACGATGTCGTATTTCCGGGGGACTCCCTTTTCATTTTAGTGGACTGGACAGGCTTCTACATACTGACTGTCACACAGGGGTTTCCCAGATAGATTCAGGCTGTGGTGGGCGATTCATTGTTAGGTCTGTCTGAGAGTCACTCACCCGTATTTGAACATCATGATCTGCTCACTTCACACAATTTTGTGTTTGAGGTTAATTGTGATGCCAATGCTTTTGCCCATACGGGTTGTCAGGGCGACTTGAAAGTCTAAACTGCAATTCTAAACTTCGCTTTTTGACTGTACGCATGCAGATACATCATCTGTAGACTACAAAATGTGCAGTGTTGGGTTTTCAGTCTTGCTCACTGCTTAATATTTCAAGGAATATATAGACTGTGACAAGGTAGCAGTCGCGTAAGCTTTCTTCGATACCTGCCAGTGCATGTCATTTTGGGAGGCCCATCTTCAATTTCGGACACGTAAACAAAGCCTCTGACCCTTAGGGTTAATTGTCACAGGTGTACCATGTGAGTGATATCCTTAAGGTATGCAATATGAAGTTTTATACCCTTGTTTGATTCCAATTTCAGGATTTGTTCATGTGAATTCTGCATGTTCACTTGGATTTCCAGAACATATGGTCATATGAACTGGTGTCCCTGACTTGCCCATACTGTGTGAGTGGATGTGTGCCTTGCGATGGACTGGCCAAGCTCACTGTGACCCGACCCAGTTCTGCATTAGTAATTATGGCAAACGGAAGGATGGATATACGCTGAGGTGTGCAATGTAATTATTAAAGAGTCACAAGCCGTCAGGGGTATTTCTTAATTGTATAGCAGGATTGTTTTATGTATTACAAAAAATCAGGTTTTATCACAGAGGCATGAATGTACTATTTTGAAGTTACAGGCAGCTGGTCTGGCTCATTTGACATCGTTCCTGCTAACTGAGATGTTTCTCCTGACGAAGCCTTCGTCAGCATTCTTCTTATCTGGTCATGCCACCATGACAGCCTGGGCAGGAAGAGCAGTAGACAGTGTGACTAAGGGGAAGCTGGCTCTAGAGACGAGGAGTTATCTCAGTGTAACGGGTTCATATGGGACCTAGATAGGGCGACACTGGTCACCCAGTCATTTCCTTGCAGTAGCTACCTCATGGTTGTTCACACTCCATCATGGTTTCAAGGAAAACTGTCTCTTGTGACAATCCTGTTTTAATCATATGTTCTTAAATTCTTTTTTAAACAATATTTAGATTTTTTTATGACAATATGTTGAGCTTTCACTGTTTCTTGCTGACAAGCCCACCATGTTATTTACATAACACAACAGGAAATGCATTAAGATTAAACCACAAACCTTTGATAAGACGTTCTGTCCTCTAACGATGACTTTCTAATACGGCTGATTAAGAACATGGTGTCTGAGTTCTGGTCATCCCTAAGGACACGTAGGGACACATCGTCACTCCACTCATTGTCTTACTCCCGTCGACTTAGGCAGGCGATGCTGTGAGCGGAGCCCACTGGACCCAGCCCAGCAAGGGGACACAGAAGCCAACATATTAATTAATAATTGACACACTGTGATTCCATTTTAGAACCTGCATTTTTAGAGCTGTGCATTGTGGGGAAAAAACATACAGTTAGAGTATCCCAGTACATTTTCAAAAAAGAGTGGGATCTAGGAATTGTTGACCCAATGTGTGTGATTTGACATTGTGTGTAAGTCTTTTCAACCTGTCATTGACAGAGAAGGGTGGTTAGATAGTTACAATGAAAAGAGCAGTAAACTACACAGTGTTGTGTGAAGTGGCACATGCACTGTGCAGCGTATCAAAGTAGCATTTTGGCACGAGAGCATTCCTACATCTCATTCCTCTCTTGCTCTGCTGTTGTGAAGGGTGATGTCATGGTTCAGATGTCAAGGTCACCTTGCGGTCGTTATAGTGTCACGCACAGAACAAACAGAGGCAGTGTTTTGTAGAGGCCTGTCACACACCCACTGATGAGGCCTGCCCATCCACGCTCTATGATCGCTCCGGCTCTCTAAGTGGCGGCTGGAAACAGCCGCTCTTTCCACAACACGTGACCCGTGAAGCAGACCATTGTTTAAGTTGTCGTGGCGACTTATTATTGGAGACATTGTGCCTGGTTGTGTGGTGCTCCAGGTCCATCTTCTGTTCTTGCACTACAGATGTATCTGCCGTGTAGTGAAATGTCTGCAACTAAAATAATTGGGAATATTTGGGAGTGAGTCAGGTGTAATTTCACAGTCTAGACCAACAAGTATCCTTGAGAAACGTCTTTGGAATTTTAGGGGTTTTAAACATTTTTTAGAACTGTCAACGTGTACAGACAATTTCTCACAAATTTCGCGCTATGTTGTGGAAATGTTGAGTGGGCAGAATGGGGGGGATTTTTGGACCCACAGCTACAGTGTGATGTCCATTTCAGTGTGAAGTCTGCATGCTTTCTGTGTGGTTGAGCACATTTTGTGCAGCTAATCTGCTTGCCCACCACAGATATGTTGATTATGTTTATTATCTGAATTAGTGTCTCTAAATTGTGTCTTTGTCCGGGTTTGTACACTGTTTAAAGCCCTATATTCCTTCAGATTGACTGTAGATCATTTATCTAAATAGATCAACCTGAATATTGATCATGGATAATGAAGGGAAATGTTATATGCTATAAAAGCAGAAAATCGATAAATTGCAGCTGAACTTTGAAGTTTATTAGCAGGAATAGACTTCAGGGCCAGGTGTATCGTGCCAGTAAAGCGTCTCCATCCAACAGCAACCCTGCAGCTGGGGCTGACTGCTTCATCAGCTGAACTCATTCAGTCATTATATAACTTGGAAATAAGATGGATTTACTCCAGCGTCGTCTTGCTGAAGAACAAAACGTAGGGTGCTGCTGATGTCAAACACGCATTTGGGACCTAGATGTTGGACATCACTAGAGAAAACATTAACATGTGCTGGCCAAAGATTCGCTAAACACTCTCTAGGTTATGCACATCACCCCCC
>JAODKE010000037.1:13888255-13923547 GCA_026779605.1 Mormyrus hasselquistii | reverse complement strand
GTCATGTTCATTATGTATTATGAGTGCTCTATGAAGCTCTCATCTATGATGCACTATAGGTACCTTCATAATGCATTCATAAAGTATTATAAACACTGCTTTAACGGTTTATAAAAAGGCATAACACATTATAGTCATGTTCATTATGTATTATGAGTGCTCTATGAAGCTCTCATCTATGATGCACTATAGGTACCTTCATAATGCATTATAGTGGGCAGTGGTGGCTTGATGGTTAGGGAAGTGCACTTGTAATTGAAAGATTGCAGGTTTGAATCCCCCACCGGCATGTCACCACTGAGGTACCCTGAGCAAGGTACCGTCCCCAAGCACTGCTCCCCGGGTGCTGAATTAACTGACCCCTGCTATGTCACGAAAGTCACATATGGGTTAAATGCAGAGGACACATTTTGTTGCTGCGCACTGTGTGCTTTGCTGTGGTGTGTTGACAATGACCACTAATCTGTAAATTCTATAAGAATTAAGGATGCTTTATACTGTTTATAATAATTTATGAATGCATTATAATACATTACGAAGGTATCTATAATGCACTGTACTTGTCTGCTTTAAGTAAAGTGCTACCCAATCTTTCTTCTTTGATTTTTAAATAAGTATCAAACTTGTCAATTGCAACATTAATACATTATTCTTCTTATTCAAGTTAAAAGCAATAATTCAAATGCAGCATTTGACATGGAACAGCAGAAGCGTGCATTAGATTACATGACGCACCTGAGTGGCAGGTGCCTGGAGGTCACTTTTCCTGGTCACTGTACCTGAAACAGTGCCTGAAGCCTTTGAGCCACTCTTATGTACAATCTGGTCTACATTAGTCTCTAGGATAAACATGGCCAAGGTTCAGAATGAAAGGTGGTTTGGTGTAGGACCTTACGGTGTTTAAACAGCAAAAGACTCAGGGAGCCTTTGCCAAGCAACAAGGCTTCGTTGGTTGTTCGCTTGTCACTCAGTGGGCTGCGTGAGTCAACGTTCTGCTGGCCTGTTGACTTCAATTCAATGTATCTACATCGCCACATCTCTCGGAGTGAAGAATCAAATTATTCCAGAACTTAACTCCAACCCTGCAAGCTAGTATAATTAATATGTCCTTTTGCTGCAGCTGTGACTTAGAAGAATGCCAGAGTGGTTGAGAGACTGAAGCTGCTCTATGACACACGGGGCAAGTAGCTTGCTTGCGGTGAAAAAGCCATGAATGTAGCCAGCTGAGCCCTTTGCTCTCCCTGGACAGCATCACCACATCCACAGACAAATGCACAAGCTGGATGTGACAGACAGGCCACCTCCTAGGTGGTATGTTTTTCACTAACTCTAAATATTTTGGCTGGATGTTGTATTTAGGGGGCGTATGGTATTATGCAGGTGGATGGGGTCAATCGCATAGTATGGGCGAAAAATGATGGAGTCTAGACTGCTGTTGTAAAAAGAGGGAGGGGGTTGGATTTGCCTGGGGGGGTGTTTCTCCCTGTTTCTCTGTCTCTCACTTCCAGCAGTAACTGGCAGAGTAACTCACAGTGTGGCAGATGTAAGAAGCAGGAAGCTCCCTCGCAGGCAGTAGGGATACATTCACATATAGGTGTGGCATCACTTTGTTGTACAAGAGCCAAAGACTACAGCATCATTGAAGGTAACTCAAAGCCTACCCATCTCATCAACGCTTATCTTGGCCAGAATCACATGGAGCAGAGCCCCTCCAAAGCATCACGAGGTTCAAGGCAGCTGTAGACATTGGATGAGATGCCAGTCCATTACAGGGCCATTTAAAGACACTGTTGAGCTTAACTGCATGTCTTTGGACTATGGGAGACAACCTCGACTGCAGAGTGAGAAGTTCTGAGGCAACAGAGCTACCCACTGAGTGCCCGTTTACTCGAAGTGCGCAAATTAATTTGAGTGAATGGTAAATGATTTAAATTTTTGTCATTCTTTAGTTGAGGAAGGCACAGTAGGCAGTGTCTACACGGGATATATGTGCAATGTCAGCAAACAGGGGTTATGCTCTTCGGAATATTAAACCGGCAGTTTACTTTGGGTTTTTAATTTTCTATTTTAAAAACAGAGATCTTGGACAGAGACTAGCTGTGAACATTAAATTAAATTCACAATGTTTTTTTTGTTATGCAAAACTCTCAGCCTTAAAATGTTTTCTGAGGACTCTCAAAATGATTGTAACTAGCGTTATTTTCTGGTCTATTCCCTTAGTCTCTGTGCCAACCAAATAAAAGATAAGTATTATACATTTTGGTCATATTTAGATGAATTTCAGTAAATATTTTAGTAAAGTCTAAATTGTTCATTTCTGAGCCTCTTCCCTCACACACGAACGCACAGATTCAGCCAGAATCGTTTTGCTTACCTGTGACATCCAACAACCTTTGTGAAACTGCATCAGCCATTTCAACCTCTTAAAATGTTTTCTGTTTGGGCTGCAGAAAAGGATTTGAGGAAGCAGAACCAGAGTCTTCACACGGCGAAGAGAGGGGTAAGTAAAATGGCTTAAGCACACTACGGATCGATTTAGATAATTGAGCTGTACGTCAGCTTAGCATTACCGGATTATGGAAGCATTTTTTATATTTTGAGCACCAGCATGATGTCATTTGGCATCCAGGAGTTTCAAATTAATCTCCAAGCTAATACATGCTGATATAACTTATCTTGCACAATACTAATACAGAAGTACGGTTAAGAGACTACCTTGTTAATTGGTTTTACATGCCAGGAGGAACAAAATATGATGAATTGTTGCTGTGATACTGACTGGCTTTGAAACGGCATGGCTGCCCGCTCCCTTGTTTTCTGAGCCTGTTCGTGAGCACGTCGAAGTTCTCAGCACTTCTTGCCAGTTCTCTCAGCGTTCCGCGTCTTGAAACGCGCGACAAACCACTTTTGTAGAGCTTCGGGGGGAAAAAAAAAGAATGCCGCTGAAATCTATGGATCTATTGTGCACTCTTAAATTTATGGTAGTATCTTTGTTCAATGCAACATTGTGAAGACATTCCTCCTGACCAAGGATGAGAATTTATGGCCTTAAAGATAAAGTCATCTGATGTCAGCCTTGTCGTTAATACTAAAGTTAGATCCTATGCTATTTTGCTGAAGTTCGTTTCAGTCACAAGGAAAAAAAAAATGGTAAATGTTCCATTAATGCGAGGATCATGCACTGTTTTCTTAAAACACTGGAACAGTATATTCTGATGCGTTGTGTCGGCCTAAAATGATCTGGGAACTGGACACCTTTTGTTTTCGTAAAGCAGATGAGAGCTTCTTGCCCTAAACAAGCACGCGATTCTGTTCCTGAGGGACCTGAACTCAGTGTTTGTTTAGTCTACGCAGCATCAGAAAAAGAGCACAGCCGGAATGGGGGGCAGCCGTGCTCCACGCTCTGTGCACATGGCCACGGCGTGTTTACGCACGTTCAGATGGCCCTTCTGTGTCTGTTGTACGAGGATGGCTTGCTTTCCCACCATGCGACCGTTGCGAGCCACGTGACCTAGGACCGACTCTCCATCAAGAGACAAGGAGGTGTTTACGTATATTCAACACAGCAGACCCGGTTTCGGCACAAATTCCCCCGCCCCCCCATCACTCACTCTGTGCTTAGATCAAAAGTTTTATTTTTATCTGGAGATCACCAAAGTGTGTATGAGAGTGTGTAAGCAATGAAAAATTCTGAAAATATGAACTCAAGGCATTTCGCTTTACCTGAATACATGAATCTGCAGCCCAAGTGCTTTGAGCGTTACGGGACGAACCCCTGTGATAAGGTGTGAGAGGTGAGTAAGACTCAATACGGCCCATGGCAACATAAATCACAATGATTTAGCCTTGTCTTTTCAATTCCCTTAAGTGAAGCGTATCGTCGATTAAGGGGGGGTGAGGAAGACAATCATTTTTATCAGAATGGACCAACTCCAAGGATGTCATCTTCCATAATGAGGATCGTAGAAGTCACACTGACAGTATCAGCGACTCTTCCATCAACTGATAGTGATTTTTCATGTCAACTCACTGGCCATTTTGAATACATACTGCATACTTCTTTTATTTTTCAGTCTGTGAAATATCTCATTCTACAGTTCAGACTCTCATAACCTTTCCCAGCGGATGTCACAAACTCACTCCACATGGCCGGGGGTCGGGGTGCTGATGTAAACAGGAAACCGTCAGTGGTCGAGAAAAACTTCACCTCCTAGGAGATACTGCTTCACATCATGGCTCTCAACAGAAATGCTCCAAAAGATTGAATCACTGGGATTTGGCTGGGGATTATTTCATGATTGCTGCTTTGCCAAGAGTGATTATTCCTCTGTTAAAAAAATGTAGTTACGAAAATAGAGCTGTGTTTGGTCACGTTGTCTAGTCCATTGGGTCGTCTAACAAAAAAATTATGTTGGATAACTTACAGTAAGTGTCTGGCATCACTTTTATGAGACACCAGTGGGCAGGTGGGCCGGGGGGTGGGGGCTGTCCATGTAGACAACAGTAGCGCATTGTGTGGACTGTGACTAAGCCTGCAGTTTGGGGAGAGGTGCCCCACGGGGGGCTGCTGTGGAAACTGCTGGGAATCAGGCGATAATCAAGCTGGAGAAATGGTCGGTCCTTCACAAAGGAGCTCCGGTACAATAACTCTGTTACATCTTCATTCTGCCTGTATAGAGGCAATACGCTGGGAATTTAAATGTTTGATTGACAAATTAATAATCAGAAATTTTGCTTAAATTCACCAACTGATGTGGAATCCTACACTGGAGGGGACACGGGAAACGTGGGGGACGTGGAGGACATGGGAGACACGGGAGACGTGGGGGATGTGGAGGACATGGGAGACACGGGAGACGTGGGGGATGTGGAGGACACGGGAGACGTGGGGGATGTGGAGGACATGAGAGACACGGGAGACGTGGGGGATGTGGAGGGCATGGGAGACACGGGAGACGTGGGGGATGTGGAAGACATGGGGGACATAGGAGACGTGGAGCACATGGGAGACGCGGGGGACATGGAAGACGTGGGGACACGGGAGACGTGGGGGATGTGGAGGACATGGGAGACGTGGGGGACGTGGAGGACATGGGAGACACGGGAGACGTGGAGGATGTGGAGGACATGGGGGACACGGGAGACGTGGGGGATGTGGAGGACATGGGGGACACGGGAGACGTGGGGGATGTGGAGGACATGGGGGACACGGGAGACGTGGGGGACATGGCACTTCCATAAGGCTGAACTGTGCATCTACATCCCCTGGGCAGCAGGCATGGGATCAGGCTGGATTGGATCCGGGGGGGGACCTTTGTATTTTATGTATATACATATACAAATACACACACACACACAAATACAGACAGATAGATGTGGCCTGGCCAGGCTCAGCTAAACATGCTGGAAGCACATTAACTGGCAGCAGAAGATCTGTGCTCCTCCATGCTCTTCGGTGCACCTCCGTGCTCCTCCATGCTCTTCGGTGCACCTCCGTGCTCCTCCATGCTCTTCGGTGCACCCCCGTGCTCCTCCATGCTCTTCGGTGCACCCCCGTGCTCCTCCATGCTCTTCGGTGCACCCCCATGCTCCTCCGTGCTTTTCTGTGCACCTCTATGCTCCTCTGTCTCTGGGCCGTAGAGGTGAATGGTGAGGCAGGCTGTTATTTAACGTGTATATCCCGGGATTCGTCTGTTTATTGTCTTAGCTTTCGAATGTAAACTAGTAAATTTCATACATCACGTGGCTAAAGCCACAAAGGCAGCCCTGCCTTCTTAGACGCTAAGACGGTTGGGGTTAGCACTAAGACGGTTGGGGTTAGCAGGAAACTATGCGGGCCCAGCCATGATGTCATTACAGCTCCCCGTTCTGCCCTCTTAGATTTGTGTGCAATGTTTGGCTTAATTCTACATAATGTCAGGTTGTTCTCAGTTCAAGCTGCTGGTAAACTTTATTTTGTGCTTTTGACTGCATAATGAAAGACCAGCTGGTATTCGAAAGCTTCTCCTGTGGAAACTTTTTTTTGGTGCTGTTTAGTATCACGGATGTCTAAGCCATTGATATATAAATACAGGTACTGCATGAATAACGACATATGGAATGGCCATTATCCCACTAACATACATATATTATTTCTGAGTCAAGATGGCCAGTCATTAGGTTTAACAGCAGTCACGCAGCAGGCAGTGCGTTCAGGCTGCCTGCTCTACCACACCAGACAAGGCGATGTGTGGCAGCTTTGTTTACGTTACGTGTTTTGCTGTCGACATATGTATACAAACGAAAGTGTCAACAGTGCTTATTTCTGTGTTTGTTTGATACAGTACCACTATTTACAAATGACATGCAAGAGAAGAAGTGAAGTTCTGGCAGTGGTAGCAACTTGTATTTTATAATGTCTGACTTACGACCAAATCAGTATACAACTAGGGGCCTGTATCACAAGGCAGGATTTCTTACTTAGCTTGAAGAACCTGTCAGATTTAAGGTACCCCAGTTTGAATGATTGGTAACCCTTTACTTGACAGAGCACAAATAATGTAGTATTATACTATTACTTGTGTATTAATTAACCACAAACTAATTCTTAGTTACACACTGATCTCATATTAATTCATCATTAATGAATCGTGACTCATGTTTTATCGAAAGCAATTACTATACTGTACTTGTTACTATATTTGTTAATTCTGTAAACCTCTCCGAACTATTGAAGGAACAAGTCATGAATGACACAAGTGAAACACTGATCTCACGTTTGTTCATGATTAATGAATCGTGATGAATATTTTTTCTCAAGTAACAACTTTACTTGTTCATGATTTGTTCATGAGTTGTACTTCAGTAGTAACCGAATTATTACTAAGTAATACAGCCCATCAAGCTACATGTTACCAAATGATTTTACTTTCATTCACTTTCATTTAGCCTGTACTATATTAAATTCCCCAAGTTAATTGGCTAAACAAGATATCTGGCTTTGTGATACAAGCCCTTTGTCGTGTGAACCTGACCCCGGCAAGTCAATGATTATCTGTAAGTGTTAGTTTGGTGGTGGCTTCTTGCTTTGCTAGAAGTTGCTCTGTAGCTCCTGCTCCAATCCTGCTTACACTTGTACCTGGACATTCATGGAAGCTCAATCTAGCCACAGTAATGCTTAGTTAACTCCTTGACAGCACATATGTTTCAAATGTGCTATTTGCATCACTTGTACGTCACCTTGGACAACAGAGTCACATTTTACTCCGGAGTAGACGGGCATATGAATTCCTACCAAATAGTTACTTTGTAGATATACCAAAAAAATTTTATGCTCTGTATTTCCTGTTTGTAAACAGAAAGATCTTTGCAAAGGTTTTTCCATCATATGAGTATTTAGCGCTTGTCTTCATATACCTGACTGTTTTTCCTCCTGGCTTCCCCCTATATCCTTGGAGCTCATTGGCTCAGTGGTGCAGGGAGCCCAACACCATATTGAAATTGTGTATCAACATTGGGGGAGTGCATTGTCCTGACAGCTTAAAAAAAATAATAAAATAAATCAAGTTGCTACGCTTTGAAATGTGTTTGCTTAATGACAGCCTGGCTCTCCTGTGCCCTGGGTCTTTAATTTCTTTAGGCCACAAGATTTTAAGTCTCCTGTTATTTAGATTCATTGGCTGGGGTCTCTGAATAAGAGGAGGAGATTGTGCACGACCAAGGGCAAGAACAACATTATTGAAAAACATTAATTATTGTTCCTTTCTGTCCAATGTCAAAAGACATCAGTGAAGTTCCACCCCACTGAAGGCCCACATAAATAGGAAAGCCCTCAATATTTCTTGCAGAACCCTCTGAATTGACGCCAAGACTCAAACAGCAGGTCTTTATAAACTCCCCCACTACCACTGCCCCACCCATCTTTTTTTGAGGCAAGGCAGCTAAATGGAGTACAAGGAGCCACATTTCTGCGGAGACAGAAGGACAAAGGATTTTGTTATTGAAGGGCCACCCACTTATTTTGGCTCTCAGTGAAAAACAGTACCGATATAAACATGGCTATTTTTCTGCTGCACTGTAGCGTGGGGCAATTGTAGATATAAAACTGTTTAGTATGGCTTTGCAGATATAAACCTGCCGTTAGTGTTCTCCAATTCAGGTATCGGGCAATATATTCAAAGGGTTCGTGGGCAGCTAACACCAGAACAGGAATCAATTGATGTCAGATGGATTCTACGTGACGCTCTTCCCAGCTTCAGCAAGAGTTTTCAACCCAAGGGAGTGAATGTTGGATCAGGAGCAGGGACGATTTTGAAAACGTTTACTGGAAAGGGTATTATTGCAGGGGCGCGGGGAGGAAGATTCCAGACATTCCAGTTTCGTTTTTTCGTCGATTTCCAGGCAGAAGCATACGGTTGATTTATACACTGCCGTGTCATTACAAATGTATTTTACATTACAGAAGTGCTCCACACTGCATTCTTTCCCAAAATGAAACCACTCTTCCTGCCCATATTTGGAAGAGAAAGGAAGGGAATCCCAGGTGATGACTCATGGCTTTCTGACGCTTAAGGCCCACGGCCTCAGTTGAAGAAACACACTCATTCATTTTTAGACAAATGAGACGTGAGGGAAACATATTATTCAGTGGCCTTGCTTTAAGAAAAATGTTGCAATGGCAATTTTTTTTTAACACATTGGCCCCTTCTTTCCTACCTGTCCTACCATCGGGTGTGTATCGTGGCTTTTGATGGCTTCTCTATCAAAGGTCCAGGATCAGTGTATTCGTCTTTGGGTTGTGTCACAGACTTGAAAGTAATTTCCATAAGCAGGTGGGAATCAAAGCCTAGTGGGCCGGGATAGCAAAGCCTGGAGTTAGCAGGCTGCCTGGCTCCCAGCCTGAATGCCTTCTCCTTTGTGTCCTACGGGGGGCACTGTAACGTATCACCTTGGAGATCTAGTAGCCCAAGGCAGGAGTGTAACACGAAAGAAGCGTGGGTGTCACACACCATCTTCACAGCAGTACTGTGCTTATGAGAAATACTGCATCTGTACGGCATTCTGAAACACCACAGGCTTCTGTGTAATACTAGCATGAAACTTCAAAGTTAAGATTCAAAGCGATTTATTTTTTTCAATTGTAGTTAAACATAATTCAAGTACCATATTATTATATTAGTATATTATCTTACCTTATATTCTTTTGTGTCATTGGATTTTCAGTGAAGCAATTCGGTACCCAGCTCTATTTGGACTTTATCAGCCTTGTGGCTGCGTGTACTTATCAGTTAATATAGGCAAATTTACTTTAATGAACAGGATTTGCATTCCCATTTCCACAGCATGGTACTCACACCTCCCAGTTCACATTTTCCTAAAACCCGGTGAACATCCTTTCTTTCCTAGCAACATCTATTTGTCTCCAACCTGCACCTAAGGATTCTGTAGGAAAACCAAATAATGTAAATAATGAGACCAGAGGAGCCGCGAATTAACAAGCGAAGCAGGCTGATTAAAAGACGACGAGCGCAAACAGGCGGCAAATACTGATGTTTTCCATACAAATCACAGATTAGATGAAGCATCTGGAAATTCACTGGTTCTCCATCTCTGGTGCCTGACAAAGCAGGGGGGGCTCGGTGCCTCGCAGCCGCCCATTGTCTTCACGCCCCCCCATGTTGTGATGGCTTTAGGTTCAGGATGTCGTTTGCCTGGCGGTTTGGGCTTCATAGAAATGGGCTCCATGCTGACCACGACCCCGCATCCCTAAGTAGTTCGGAAAGGAGACGGAAGAGTGAATCGGATGTTTGCTTCCTGGCGAAGAACTCAATCAGAACGTGCGGATCGCGTGTCTTTTTACTTACCTCATCTCTGACCAAAAGATGATCCAATCTCTTCTGAGAAGTAAGTTGGAACTGAAAGCTATCAGCAGCTGTGACATCTGGGACCCTGGATGCTGCACATTACAGATTCCAAACCATTGCTTTGATGAACAGTAATGATAATGTAAATGCTGCATTGTAATGTCAATGCCTAACTAAGTAAAGTTTATATATAGCTTACATATGCATATACAATATGTATGTCCTGAAACATACATATAATTTTGAAACAGATCATTTCGTATGATATAACCTGGTTAAGTTCTCTCTTGGTTTTTTTGTGTCTTAAGCAAACAAACACAGCCATTAAGTTACAGATTGCGATCTCAGCTCATTTGAGTCCCTCGTCCTTCTGCCAGCAGCTGATGGCGCTGACGAGGAGAGGAGCAGGAGAGATGGACAGTAGATGACATGGGGGACGGTGGGGGGGGGGCATGTGTCCCTTTCTGCATGACAGAAATGCCAAGTTATGTGCCAGGTGCCTGCCGGGCTGGGAGGCATGCTGGGGGGGGGGGGGGGTTTAATCTGCCCTGCATTTACCTCACAGCCTGAGAGGCAGGGCAGCAAAACACTAGGCTTGGGTAGTATCATATTATTCACCCATTATGCTGTCCATGATATTTTCAGAAATATTGGTGTTTTCCAAAAGCAACATTATCCCAGAATCTTAAAATCTCTGCAATAAAATTCACTGAGCAGAAGGTGATCCCCATCACAACAATATTTTATAAATATTTTACCAACACTGAGTGGGACGCTACACCACACCATATTCCTGACCGAGCTGACTGCGCTCCGCTGAGAAACACGTGATGAGAGGACACTTTGCCCATGAAGCTGCCCGCATGGCTGCTTGGCTGCCACTAACGGCGCTTTTCCACCGCCACCGAGCGCCCAGCCGTACCTGACCCGTATCGCAAACTGCCGCTTTTTCATTGTAAAGTATGCAAGCCGTACACTAGACGTAACGGCGCTGGCATGGTCCGGCTTCCTAACAGGGCTGAAAGCGTGACCGAGGCGAGCCGTCTGATTGGTTGAAATGTACAGCGATACCGGTGTTTTGTGGATGGGTCATCTGAATGAAAAAGCCTACATTCAGTGTATCATTCATTTTTAGCAGCAAAGCTCATCATGATGCATTCTTGAAAACTTGAACTTGAACATTTCCAACCTGTTATTTAAAGACGTACTACAGAACAACTGAACAGAATCGATTCGTAATGCAAATTTATGCGAGCCAATCCTACTTCAGCACAACATTTGATATTTGCATAACAAAGTGATTAGTACACAGTAAAAATAATTAAAAAAAAAAAAAACAGTAATTGCACATAGTAAATTATGATGTACCATGTAAGCAGTAAATAAGCGTCCCTTCGAATTGACGTCGCTGTCGTGCTACAAACCGGGCGGCACCTTTACTGAGCCGACCACTCAGCGATGGATATCCGAAGCGAGCTGGAAGAGCTGCAAGGGTAGATATTAAATATCTAAGTAATCTAGTAAAATCTAGTAAAAATATCCTTTGCAAATGTAAAGCTTGTCATGGCTTTCACTTGTAATGAATTGGCAATGATACCAGACACATCAGCATTTTAATAAGCTTACATTTATAGCTATATGTCACATAACTGCATTGGAAGAAAATTTCACGAAGCAGTTCATTTCTCTCAGTAAGACTTTCTCCCGAATGTTTGAAATAATGCTGTTTGTTTCAAGTTCCTCTTTTGTTTGTATACATGTCTGTTCTGACTGGGTAAAAGCAGCCGGATAGACTACCCTATTAATGCATAAAAAGACCAATGGTACTGGCTAATGTTGCAGAAATCACTGCTGAAACAGGCTGTACAGGAACCACAGAACAATGCAAAAGAAAGTGCAGAATCTGCGCCAGTCATGATGGATCGGGAGTGAGGGAACATGCAGACTTGACTGTGAAAAGGGGTCAAAACCAGGCCTAAATTTAGACCCCTGTATGTGTCTGCGTGTTGACAAGGGACTCCTGTACTGCAGCCTCTGTCAATCCAGACTCCACGCAGAAAGGCAGGCTTTGTTCTACTCCTGCCGCTAAAAAAAGAGCAGAAAAAATGCAATTCAACAGAAGTTCTTTTTTGAAAACGGAAAAAAAAGAGCCCTCATTGAAAGTTGCTTACTGCTTGTTATCCATCCACATCTCTTTCTTTCCCCGGCTCCTTTTCAAGCCATAAACATATGCAAACTAAATTAAATCCAAAGGTCAAACTCTCCCGCAAAGCAGAGCTTCAGCTAGTGACGTTACATACAGAGGAGCTCTTGTGTTTCCGCGAGCGTGCCTCATGTTTCCGTGCTGCTCTGCAGTAATTTTTTTGCCCCCCCCCCCCCCCACGATGATTTTACGAGGTGAATGTATTGTCTCTCCAGCCGGGACTGGCTGGGGCGCGGGGCTGCTGTGATCTCTCGTGATAAGGGAGAATGTTTGGTTTGAGCCAGGAGCCACTTGTTTTGTCTGCGATCACAGGAAAACACAGAAAATGATCTGGAGGGAGAGGTTATCTCCTGAGTCGCCTGCGCTGCTTTATCTGCGGATTTAATCAGCAAAGGGACTTTTTATAAAAAGAGAAGCGTCACCTGTATCACTATTTTCCAAGACGGAGTTACGTAAAGATACGTGAACTAGGTGAGATCAGCTGCTGATTCTTGGTGGACTTGGATGACCTGCAATTAATTGCGTGCCTGTACATGCATGTGCCTGATGCATGATACTAACATATGAGCCGTAGGGTGAAAACAGAGAAAGTGGGAATGCTTTCAATCATGGGATCTGGGCGTCTCAGCCGACGCAGAAACGTTAAACTGAGACGTGTCCAAGCACGGTGAGCAAAAATACTGTTCTTACAACTTTTTCCTAAAGACCTGCAGGGAAAACTCAGTAGGTCGTGCGGCTCATTGAATGTCCCGTGTTCACTCTGAAGCCAGATGCATAAGTAACCTGTGGACTCATGTCCGGATGAAGGCAGGCCAACACTGGGCACGCTCCAATGACGCCTCTCTCGAGTTCCTTCATTGCAGAAACCACTGGATGCCAGCATGAGACTCAGAGCAAGTGGATCAGCTTGAACATCCACAATTAAAGTTTCACTACTGTAACTAAAAACCTATCAGCAACCTGAGCCCATGACTGTAAGTGCATGAATCTTCGGAGCTCATATAATGTGAGCAACTGAATGAGAAGCAGCACTTAGACCTAGGAAAAGTTCTTCGAGGCAAGAAAAAAATATGTACTTCATTATATATGATGTCTGTATAGAAATTGTATTCCCAGTTTCTCCCAGAAGACAGGGCTTTCTTTGATACCTGCTCTCTCCTTTCTAGCAAATTCATAAGCTGATTTGTATATCCATATTTTTGGTTTGGGTGTATTTTTTTCCTGGGACTAATTATGGGAAATGCAACACGTTTGTCAGCATTAATCACTCTTACAGTCAGTGCTCCATGCGATCATGAGTCGCGAGTGATTTCAGTAGCACATGTGGGATTGAAGCATGACTCCTACACCCCCTCCTCTCGAAGAACGGCTGATGGAAGTGGGATAACGGCGAGAGGGGCGCTGCCGTCAGGCTACACTTCCGCTCCTCTCGCGTTCGGCGAGTGGCTCAGATGGGCGTCCGCCGTGGCATGGCTTCAAAGCGCCCATGGTCACACGGTGCCTCTCCCTTCCCTTCCTCGTTAGGAAAGTAAGCTAATTAGTGGCTCGTTAATGGGCCGTGCTATTAGTGCCTTTAGGATAGTGAAAGCAGCGCGCCAGTGGTGATCAGCAAACACCAGCGGCTCGGCCTCCAACGTGAACCAACCCCGAATGTGGAGAGCATGCAAAACAAAACCGTGCAGCACTCATGCTTCTGTGGCTCCAGCAGCATACAGGTCTCACCCAGCAGAGGAGAAACAGAGACCATGACTCAGTTCATTGGAGAAATCTGGGAGCAGCAGAAAAGTAACGGTAAGAAATGACTTGAGGATCACCCAGGAGCTTCAGTGTGTCTGCGGTGATCAAATTTTAATGGAGGAAAACCTGAGAATGATGCGGCCGATAGGCACGGCCTCCCCCGGTACGTAGATGGGGGGCGTTTCGGAGGAGCTGGAGGAGGGGGCTGAGGGTGGCAGATGCAGGGCTGAGGAGGGGGTCCTGGCAAAGGGCCCCGTTGTTCGCCCACCTCAAACCTCCATCCGTCCCAAAGCCAACACACAAGCCGAGTTTGGGCCTGTCGCAATCTGGTGAACGTTAGTGCCGCCCCAGTTGTCTGGGCCGCTCCCGCTCCGTTCACAGCCCACCAGTCCTGCCCACGACCTACCCACCCTAAATTTAGAGCCGTCCTTCAGGTGTCTCGGGGCCAGGGACAGGAGAGGGGCTGATGGTACTCTGGCATTTGATCCAAGACACAGGTAACTTACTCACCCGCACATCTAGGGCCCTTACACTCCCCTCTAATTATAGATACAGAGTATTAATCATCAGCTACCTCTCTGACCGCCTCTGTTTTCAAAGTTGACCCTCTAACGTGAAGAGCCACTCTCTCATCAAGCGTCACTCATCAGGCAGGTGTCACCGCTGACATCATTAGATTATGAATCAGCGATGCTTCGATTAATGGGCAACTCATTCTCTTCGCGTTTTATTATTTTTAATGGAAATTTTGCTTAGCAACAAAATGAAAATGAATTTTGGCTTTATTTGCCTTTTTGTACAAGTATATTGGAATGTGTTAATTTTCACAAATGCCCTCTTGCGCTCCTTTTTTAAGATATACACACCAATGGCGGTGGGTGGCAGAGAAAATGGAGAAGCAAGAAGATACACTTTACAGTACTGCAAAAGTAACTGAGTGAAAATGTGCTTTTAGATGTCATTACAATTATAGCAATGAATTATTTCAAAATTGCATTATCTAAAATATATATATATCCACATATATACACACACACACACACACACACACATATATATATATAATTCTAAAAAACAGAGGAGGTACAGCCTCCTCTACTTCAATGGACCAGAGCTGCCTTTGATACACAGAAGCATAGAGGTAGAAGCTTGGAGTGAGAGCGCAGGGTCAGCTGTCCATCCTGCACCCCCAGGAGCATTTTCTGGTGGGCAGAGCGGCTAAGGGTCTTGCTCAAGGGTGCAGCAGAGATATGGCTGCTCTGTCGAGTTTTTGCGTAAGCGTGTGCAAGAACAGGTTTGTGTTATGCTCAGTCGAATGAATAATGCTTCACTCCATGAAAAAAACAATTAAAAGAAGTGTGTGTTCTCTGAGTCAGGAGTGACACGCTTTATCTGAGCGAAAACCACAGGGTGAAATGACTGTTTACTGCTGAGCCTTGTGGTGCGATGGTGGCAGCGGAGAACTGCAATTAAACTCATCTTCCCACACCCGCCCCCTTCCTTCCTTCCCTCCCTTTTTTAATATAGTAACGGCAGCTAACATGACCGGCCCTGGCAACAAGCCGGCAGACGGAGCCCGGTTTCTGGCTCACTCTCTTGTGAGCGGCACCTTCTCCCAGAAGGGTGTGGAGGAGCCGGGGGGGGTGGGGGGAGGTGAGGTGATGACACCGCACGGTGAAGTCATCCCCCATGACATCATCTTTCTGGGCGGGAGCCAGGGCACTCGGCGGGCCCGCGGCCCCTCTCCAGAAAGCCGGGACGAGAATTCAGGCTCCCTTTTGTTTTTGCCCGGGCTGGCAGGGGCCCGGGGACGAGCGTGCAGGGAGCAGTGTGGGCTGTCCTGGGATCCAGGCGGCGCCGAGAGCCCAGAGCCGGCACTCCCCCCCGCGCGCACACAAAGGGGGGACACTGTTCTTGCCGGCCATGCCACCGCATGCGAGGTCTTCCCGGTCACAGCTGCGTGCTGCAGTATTGAGGAAGCACCTGCGGTTTGGCTGTCTGCGTTAGCCCTTTACACAAATGAGCTTCGGGGCTGAAGGTGCGACTCGATCCCCGGGGGCTGGAAGAGCACCTGTACAAAAGACAACCGTCCCGCTAACGGGTTCCACGGCGCTACAGCGGCGCCGTAATCCCTGTCCGCGCCCTTGTCGGGTTTGACGACGCCCTAGCATCACCTCCCAGTTTCTTCTCACTGGGTCTCTCATGGCAACAGCCAAGTGAATCTGTCCAGCCCGTGAGCTCCAAAAGCATTTTTGCTAGCGCCGGACACCCTTTGCTGTACCTAAGAGCATCACAAATGATTATTGTTATGCACTGTTTAGATATGGAACATGCACTTAACCCCAGACACATAAGCTCATGAGTCAAACAAAACTAGCAGCAGCGATTTTTTAGTTATTCGTGCAGCAGTTGTGATCGATGAATGTCTACATTTACATCTGCTTTATTTGTATCTTTGTGAGTATATCCATGTAACGTACTCACAATATTAATTACAGCCTATGAAATATGACAAATCATTTGCCATTATACAAAACTAGTTCCAACATCATGAACTATAAACAGTTAGAAAGGTTTCCTTTTTTATTTGGTTAAGGCAAAACATTATAAATTATAGGGTCACATTTGAATCCATTAATCATTCAGTTGCTTGAGCGTTGCACTGTTAGAAATATACTATTATTCGTTTTAAGTGATGTCAAAAAACAAGTGTCTTTATGTCTTTTATTGGGGTAAAAACATACTAAAAAATCTGAAATATAAGATAATGCAAACAGCCTGGCAAAAACAGGAAAATATGACATCAGGAGATGTCAGGAAGCAGCCAGAGAGTCCAGATGGGACACCTCAATGTAGGATGTGTATGTCAAGGAGGAGATGGTCCTGCAATTAGTGCTGTCAGCCCATTTCTGTAAGTTACAGTGAGGTAAGTAGCATAATTAATTAACTCTACAATCTTTTTGTTTATCTGAGTTCATTTTGTAGCATTCGTGCAGACATGCATACAGTATACAGCTGTGTATAATGTCTCTGTGTGTAATTTGTAAATAAAACAGATTAGCAGCCTAACATGAAGTCTAGAACAGAGTTTCTCCACACCGTCCTTGGGGACCTTCAGATGGTCCACGTTTTCGCTCCCTCCCTGCTCCCTATCAGTCCACGTCTGAGAGGAAGCAAAAACGTGGACTGTCTGTCGGTTCCCGAGGACTGGATTGAGAAACACTGGTCTAGAACATGGAATATTAACTCTGCTGCTGAGCACAATGGACGGTCATTCATCCTTCAGCATGGACATGGTTCAAAGATTTCCCCCCTTATTCTCACACTTCACAATATCACAGTTTGCTCCTTCTTTGTCCCACTCACTGCTCTCTCTTGGCAGTCCCATTGGCCTCCAGCTTAAATACACCCTCCTGGTTCTGATCCAGAGAAGTCAGAAGCGCGGCAAGAAGAGCAGCACATGGAATTGAGGAGCTACTCCTTTGTGTTCCTCTCCCTCGTGCTTATTGCTCCTGTTCCTCAGTGGAGGTGTTCACTTGTGTTCCCCTCGCTCATGGTGCATTTTCTCTGCATCTTACTCCTTCAGGTTCTACTGTGCCTCCTCATGACTCCTGGGTTTTTTTCCACTGACATTTTGAATGCATTATTTTTAGATGCATATCTGGCCTATGAACTTTGAGCCAGTTAAATACTCCTTGACTGCAAGGACAGTCAGATCAACGGTTCCTTGTGGTATTTGTGAACTCCTTCGGACCTGGTTTTCCATGGGATCCAACTGCGCTCCTGCACATCTCTTGAACCTCTCTATCCAAATATTCATCTGGGACCTTGGTTACCTTTTATTTTCAGTGATGCGGCTTGTGGGTTTGGTAAATAGTGAAAGCTTGCTACTTGTTTTAGAAACAAAACCAGAGGGGGAGAAGATTACCCCCCCAGCACATGTAACCAGCATGACATCCAACCATGGATCAAAGCCACATTGCCACAACCAGCACAACTTGCCAGACAGGAGGATTAGTCTAGTTAACTTAAGACGTAAGACGCCAGCCAGGGCTGCCAGTCTAATGCTTACCGAAATCGCAAAGGATGATGTCACCGCCAAAGCAGCCTCACACACTATAGTGATGTATTAGCAGTCCAAACCGAAATTAATGAAACGGTTGTTTTCCAATAATCCCGTTCATTGTTTGAGGCCATGGCAGTTTGTGTTAAAATTCTGTCTGGGATTTCGTCTGGTTTTTTTCCCGTGTGGGCGACTTAGAAGCCCCGGAGACTCAGTACCGATGCTGAAAGTCCCCAAACTTCTGAGCAGTCCTTGTGTAAGAGCTTGTCTCCCGTGAGCACTGGTGAGTGTGCTGAGTCAGGGCCGTACAGCTGTCAAACACACTTTCCTTCCATCTCTGTTTACATAACATATATTAAAAGTTACAGTGTTTCAACACAGTCATGTTGACTTAGTTTGCTGTGCTGGAAAAGGACACGGGCAGCTTCATGTTTTCTCACACACACTGGGTGAGATGAGTATTATATTTACGTGTCCGAAGGCAAACACGCCTGTTTCCAGAAGAATGTTACCAGCTAAAACTAAGACAGAGAGACCTACGCCTTATAATGTCTGAGGTACAAGGGTGTAGATCTGGCTATGGAGGGTATTGACATGTTCCCACCAACATTGTGGGAGTACCATGTCTGTTTGGGGGGGTCCAGTGGGGGGGGGGGGGGGTCTAGGGCTGATACCAAAGGTACACCCTTGGAGAAGTCTGCCCAAGATTTATGAATAGGAGCCAATGACGGGAGTCAATTCCACCCTCTTTTTTATGATGTAAGTCGGAATTCTATCCGCTGTTCTATCCTTCTCTTTATTAGTGAATTTGCTAGTTCACACACATGTCTGCTCTTTTCAGATCTTTTTGTGCTGCATTTCAGACCTGAACTCTCAACTACATACTGATTGCATTCAGGAAGACTCCCGTGCCTGTCGTTTCCTGTAGATATGCATAAATTTACAAATAATCTTCTCTCTCATACTGCCTGAAGTTTCTGCTTGTTTGTGCATCTTTAGGTTGACTGAAATGTTAATATTTGTTTATCTATCAGTGTGTTCTGAGTTCTCAAGCCAGTTCTGTGCATTTTGAACTAGTTCACCTCGCCTTTGCTGGACCACAATGTTTACATAGTATTTTCTGCTTTGATATTACAGACCCATATTTTACTATTCAAGGCAGACAGCATCACTGCACAAGACGCACAGCACTATCTTGTTTGCTGCTTCGCACATTCACCGTGAGTCACTTTGGAGAATTGTGTCTATGCATTAAATAAACAAAAGTAAATGATTCATAGTGATATACTTAGAAGTGCACAAGAGATAAACACAAAAATGCAGCATTTTATCAGGGTCTGACTTGTGAACTCTTGACATTTATAGAGTGAAATGAAGAGTTAAGCTGACCTGGAAACTCAAAGTGTATGAGCTGCTTCTTCCACTAGACAGAAAGAATGTTTTATTGTAGCGGTATCATGCAGGTTTGATGTCACGAGAGCAAGGAGGTTCCCTTACCTTCATGTATGATTCCAAAACACCATGTAATCATGTAATCCTAACCTTAACCTTGAATGGGGGGGGGGGGGGTGGGGGTGTAAAATGACGGTGAAATTAAAATGTGCATTTATCGCATTAACCCATGACAGCAAGCAATGTTTACCACACACATATTTTACTAAGCAAGAAAACCATGCTAAATATGAATTTTCCCTGAGATCAAAGTAAACCTAAGGACGACAGTGCCCGTTTGGTGCCTTGTTTTCAAACTACAGCGAGGCCAACGATGGCGTCCGACAACCGCAGACAGGCCCTTCTGTGAGAGAGAGCGCGAGAAAAACTCCCTACTGCCTCTTAGCTTCTCAGTTTCTGTAAGCAGTAACCAGTCTTTTTTTACCCCCTAGATTTGCAACTGATCTTTTCTGAATAATATTGATTTGTTAATATGTCGGTTTGCGGCTCTCGCCTCCAAGCGGGTCACTGTAGCTGCTTGCACCAATTGGGGAGGAAAAAAAAAACACTAACAAAAAAAAACGTATAACCTAAAAACATTCCAGTTACTTTAATTAAATTAAAACGCATTACTGTAGTTCAAAAGCTAAAAAGGAGCCCTGAACAAAGGAGATAATTCTCAATGTATTTTGAAATTAGTTCTTTGTTATCTAAAAGTGCTGTAATGGGAAATACTACCGTGTCAACATTACTGCCCTCATGCAAACCCAGACTGACCTGCGACACAAGCGCGTTTTTAGCAGTTTTGTCGACTTGCTACGTCAATATGGTAATATCAGAGTCCGTCAAATGCCGATATGTGAGGAATATTGTCGCCAGAGAACATGAAGTGTGGCATACGTCATGTTATGAGCCAGATCTTAGTCACAGGTCTGTTATCCTAAACTCCCCTGTAAACCTGACTGCGCTGCTTGTTCATCTTGGCACGTTCTGCCGCCTCTTGATGCTGAAGCTTCGGACACAGACGCGCCTGAGGACGGGTGAGTGCGGCGGTGACCGGCATCCGAGTCCTAGAGAAGGAATAGTGCTTCGCAAGTTTAACTTTCAGTGTTTGAATGGAAATGACCAGCGCTTAATAGCTGTACAGTATGCATGGAATCTGAGATACACTGGATATCAATTACTGTAAGATCTCCATCTAAGAAATACTTTATCCACTCTTTTTTCTCAGATCTCATCTTCATCCCCTCTGTATTTCTCTAACTACATCATAAAAAACATAATCGTTAATATTCCAGGCTACTACCAGTGATGTAATTAATATGTCAGTGACTTCTTTCTAAGTTTCGGATTTCCAACACTGCTCCAAATTTATTTCGGAAGAAAAAACTGATTATGGAATGTCATATGATAATTTGCTGCCCGCTTGTTTGTCGTCAAAACATGAATGTAAGTTAAATCCGGGCGCAGTGAAAATGTAATAATGTCCATAACATCTCATTAGTTTTATATATATCGAAATCAATGCCAGCCCTTAAGTGGCGTCACTAAAACGATCATTTTGTGGAAAAGAGAAAAGCCTCGCAAAGTATTAAATACATTCTGTAGAACGTAATTACAAATCGCATCCCATCCACAGCGCTTTACGTTTTCGCTTGGCGTTCAGGTCTCAGTGTAAAGAAAAAATGACATGAGACAATTTTTTCTGCCCGTTGTTTTCATGAATCTCCTCTGCATAGACACGTCAGTCAGGTCAAACGCGCCAAGCGGGAGACCGCGGTCCGGGTCCTGCACCCCAGCACCCGTGTCCGGTCTCTCCGACGCCTTTCAAGGTCCAGCTTTCGGGTACTGTACCATTACTGCTGGGCAACCAGGCGCCAGTTGGTACTGTTACCGCCGTAGTTTTCCTTCTGTTTGTACGACTCCGTGGCTGTGGACGCAGGATATATTGTCATGCGTCTTCAGAAAAGTTTTCCTCTAAACAAATTAAGCTTTAAATCCATGTTCATGTGGGCTTTGAATATATAGTGAGTTGCTGTAAGTCCTTCCACTTTAAGTGAAAACCCTGACGCCTCCAGCTTGATTAGGATCACTTTATGAGACATAATGAATTCTCCTTATCACCTGCCATTCAAGCAAAAATGATCTTGCCAAAGTATTTTTTCAAATGCACCACGCCTTGATTCTTTATGTATATTCCCTGAAATTACCTTAATCTTGCGCACACCTTCCTCAAAAATCCTTGTGTGTGTACTATCGACCACATAAAAACACACACACACACACACACACACAACTTATTGAATAGTAATGGAATATATCTAAACGGAGTTCTATCAGTCACGAAGAAGCTCATCTCATGAACAGTACCCAGGCTGGTCAGCAGAACATCACTTCTTCCGCACAAGTTCTGCATTTTACTGGATTTCTGTGCAGACTTCCATCGGTCCATTAAAGTGGTGTTAGGGTCCCAAGGAGTGCTCCTCAAAGACCTTTGAAGTGCAATTCTCATATACTGCTGTGTAAATCAATCGCCCGTCTAGAGTTATATAAATGATGCATGGCTGAAATACTTTTTGGAATAAACAGTAGAAACATTTTAGGTTAATAGTGATGACAGTGGTGTGTGGTAATTCAACATATGGTCAGGCTATTGTGCTGTTGAAAACATTGCAGCATTTTTGCAATGGATCCAGGCCAGGCTGTAGTCACTGACTCATGACTCCATTACATTGTTACTTCAGCGATTGACTAAAGCAGGACTCATGCCCACTTGTGGTCCCGGAGGTGAGAATCGAGACAAAATTCAAGTCTCCTGTGACCCCAATGTTCTTGGATTTATACTTTGATTTCCAGAGGTGGAAAGTTCAGGTTCAGAGTGAACCAGTAGTCTTAACTGGTCGGTTGAAACAAAATCTTGGTCTGGATTTGTACTTTCTGAACCTGAACTTTCCACCTCTGCTGATTTAATTCCATGTCTTGCATTTATATTTATGCTAATCATGCACAGGTAATTCTACCATCTAGCAGTTCCTTACCAATTAGGCACGACTGATGCTGAAAAAATCAGCCCAATCATGTCTTGCCCCAGTGTGAGTATTAAACACAGCCTGAAGACCTGACAAGCCAATCAAGAGTAACTGATGCTGTAGACTACAAAGGTCACAGATGCTCCTGCTAGACCCATCATCATATTACAATTTTAGTCTATTTCACTAGCAGACTGGATCAGTGCTACCCCAAGCTGACAGGGCACCGGGTGGTGCTGTAGAGCAAACACAGAGGACTTTTTCCTTTGACCTTGTGCTTTCAGGTTTCACTCCACCAAATTAGGGATGGATGATTGGCAATGAAACCTTTATACTCTTTGATTTTGGTTTCACAACATTTATTGAAATCCCCTGTGCTGAAGGGGATTTTTTTTTGTGAAAAAACATTAATCAGTATGTTTCTCCCAAACTGTGCGATAGAACAACATCCAACTAATCACACATAAAGAGGTGGAGAAAGGGTGATGGCAGTCTCCCACCCTGACAGTTCCTGGTATAGAGAAGGAGTGGAACACTGGTGTTTTGTCACGCTGTAGAATGTAATGGAAACACAAACCTTTGTGATGCGTCTTGGTTTGGCTCAACGAGGGGAAAGAAGGCAGTGGGCTTTACCAACCCACTTGAGCTGTGGAGGTCAAAGGAAAAGCCTGTTCATTTATTTTCTCGGCCACTTGCGGAGTTATGTGAACTAAGTGAGTTATAAGTGAGTTGTTTACACTTCATCTGAATAAAGGTGTCCTCAAGGAACTCCTTAAAGAAACATTCCTCTGATCAAACGTTTGCTCAGTTTTCTCTTTCAGCTGGCATCTTATACATTCATATATATATCTGTGTATACACACACACACACACATCTCAGTGGGTCTTGAAACAAGGACAGTAAATTCAAAAGTCAAATATAAGAATAATTTACATTTAACTTAATAAATCAGTTTATCAATACTGATGTTTGTTTTTTAGCTGGTATAAGTTGTTGGATTACTCTGAACGTGAATTGTAATATAAACCCACACAGGATGGACATTTTCATCTATCATCTGCAGTCCAGGAAAATAGGAGAGATGCAGGATGTAAACTGTTTGGCTGTTTGTCTAATTTGATATGAATCAGAACTTGTAAAGAAAGCTGCAGAAAATTTGGCACACCAGTGTGAATGGTTCATATGAGTCAAGGCAGAGAATCTTACCCTGGTTTTACTCTTTTGCATTCATTCTAATATATTAAACATTAACCATTTAATTACAGACCCAACAAGGTTGTGGTTGGGTCTGTAATGAAACAGTTAATATTTAATTTATTAGATTGACCGCATATATGTAAACACGGAGTCATCACACTGCATTACTGTTCTTGTAAAAAAGATCTGCACGCAGACCCCTAATATTTTATCTTTGTTAAATGTATTTTGTACACAGAGCAGGGCTGGTGCCTTGATTCTCATAATGTGCAGCATGTAAAAAGACTGATATTTTAAGAATTAACCAACAATGTTTCATTATCCTCTAGTGAGTCATTTACAGATTCCTCCCACGTGTTATGACCTTTCAGTTGTCCCTTATATATGTGTATATATATATAATATGTCAAGTTATTGATATTTAGCAAACTTATAGTGTTCTATCACTGTCATCAGAGAGGTGCTCATCTCTCACTTGGGACTATTTTCCCCCAAATAAATCTTGAAGCTCCGATTTGATTACTTCAATTATGTTCTAGTTTCACTCCAAGTTTAGCCATTCATAGTGTACTGTAATATTATTTTTCTGATATTATAAAACTTATACGTATTTGACCTCAGATAACCCTTTCCTCCAATTTGCAAAGTGATAGAAGGGAGGATGCCATGCCTGTCACTGAAGTTGAATAGATACCCTTAAATCTATCTGTATACTGAGCTTTCCTATGAACAAGCTCTGCAGGTCATGCTGAAATTCACTGCTAGTGTATGCAAATGATTCCATCTGAATTGGAATGCAGATCATCTCTGGCCTGCTCTCATATTCGGACAAGAGGAGAGGAGGGTATTATTTAACATTGCCTCCCTCCCCAAAAAAAAAACAAAAAAGATTAGCTAAAGACATGGACAGGGGTTAGCGTCTGTCTCAGAGATCTAACAGCAAGCCTCTGCCAGAGATAACCTTTAAAGAAAAAGCTACAAGATTGGGCTGATAATTTTAATACTTTGCATCTCAGCTGCATGTCAGCCTACACAAATGCAAATGACGAGAAGGGGCACAAAAAAAAAAAAAAACGTTACCAGACATTGAAAAGCCGACAACACAAGCTGCACACAGAACGCACCCAAAGAAGCTTCTGGACTGAATCACATCACAAGAGCTACACGGGGCTGTGCAAAACTGAAACTTTTGTCACAGGCGGCTTTTGCTGCATCCGTCAGTTTGTCATTGTGTGAGTCATTAGTTTGTTTCTGATATGTTTCACAGTTTGAGGCCTCATTTAGTGAAGGGAATGATAGCTTCTCATATCACATGGACAGCGGCGAAGTCACATGGCCCAGCAGAAGGACACATGTTGATTGACACAAGAACATGTTGTACAGCCCAATATTCTATCTACTACTTCTACTTTGCACTACATGTAAACGTTTACACCTCACTTCTGGCACATTCTCTTACTCTGACTGCTCTATTATAGGAGCTTGGGAGGTTAATGCCTTGGATTTCCAGTAACTTTCTCAGGAGATGCCCCACATGTGAAGAGCGTTTTTGATTATCGAGCAGATCCTGGGTCAGCAGCGCCGTCATTCCAAACAGCCGGTGACATGAGTGCGCAAACATGTACTGACCTCCAGCTGACTGTGAGACCTGACAAAGAGCTTTTCCATCTGTAAGAAGCACAAGGTTTCATGCAGGGCATATGAACTCTTAGCTCGTTCAGCTGTAAGACTCTCCGATAGCATTTCCCCTGCCTCATGATTTTAGGATAATACTTCTAATCTTGTACTGCATATGGTGCTATCCCTGTTTAAGAGGGGTTTCTTTAAAAAGGCTATTATACTGCCCATTGATATAGCTAGATACCATTAAGGGTACTACAACCAGACCTTCCCTATTAGTAGAACCAGTGACCTTATGGTTGGAGGTCTATACCCTACGGTACTAGCCTCCCTTAAATTAAATCTTATTTTATCAGTTACCAGATCTTTAGTTAATCCTGTGCTTTGTATCGCAAAGACATAGTGGGAGGGATTTAGACCTACGACCCACAGAAGAACCTCAAAAGATCATCGTTTGAGTTTGAGAATAATACAATCAGGTCACCATGTGTCCTTCTTTATAGACATTTATATATGCCATCATGTGTGAGTGTAGATACAAATAGTAACACTCAGTTTCAATTTGACAACATTATACTCAACTTGTCATCACTGCTGCTTTGATATGGAAAAATGAGTATGGGTGTTTACATGTAACCTTACTTAGGTTCTTGTTTTGACAGGTTCATGTGTCAAAATATTATGTAGGCCTGTAACATAGGCCTACCTGACTTGGTTTAGTTACAGGAGGCTGATATGTAACAAATGTATGTGTGAAGGCAATAATATTATTCATGTAAATGAGTGTTCTCAGAATGGAAAATAGTTTTTTGATGTGTTTTTTTTATGAATGAATAGCATCAAGCACTCTCTGGTAGAAACACATTTTGGAATGTTAATGCTGTTGTGCATATATTTTAGGGTATTTATTCTTTAGTCTAGCTGTGTTAAATTAGCAGGCCAATCTTCCGTATAAAATTATGTTTAATGATTAGAAAAATTCCATTTCATTTAACCTGAAGAATTTTTCATTATGCACAGCTGCTGAAGCGATAGTCGCCATCCAGTACTATACCTCGTAATTGTGCTGTTGATTTTTCTTATTTGACCTGACGTCACTTGACCTTAGCTTACCTCTGAATGCGTTTTTTGTGCGTCAGTTGACGAACTGCAACCGGGTTGCTGCAGTCTGCACAGAATTTTTGATTTGATGAATACTCGTTCATTTTGTTTCACATCAAGCACAGATTTTTTTTCTTGGAAAAAAATCAAAACAATTAATAATCTTCAAAGAAAAATTACCCCAAATCAGTATTACCTCATTTCCAGGTATTTAGTGTTACTTTGATAAAACGAGCAGTTTTCTGCTCTTTGGGGGAATTCAAATCGCAATCATATATAAAATTCTCTCGTTGAAACATAACATAATGCTGGCGTATATTTTGATGAAGTACACGTTTGGGCTACCATCTGTTTAGCCTGGTAAGAATTTATTGCGTAATGCTGGCAGAAAAATGTTTTTTTCCCATTCAACAATCAAATTTTGATATTTTGATAAATGAATATTCCAGTTGAATATTCAATTTTTAAAAGGCAATATTTTTACAAATGACTGAGTGGATTTTCTTCGACCTTAGATTTAAAACAGCTACATTTATTGGTCTGAATTGTTATCGATGATTATTGGTTTCGAACTCAGATGTTTTACCTTCTCTAAATGTTCTATGTTGCATATCAGACCGGAGATAAGATTTTGAAAACGGATATTCTGTGTTTATGTAAATATTTAACAGCTCTTCAGTTTGATAATTGTATTTCCTAAAAACAAAACTATATTCTAAGATATATAATCTGCACAATTGGTGTCCGCAAAAAAACAATATATATAAAAATGTAAGATGCTAAGAAAGGTCATTTAATTTTTATGAGGATTCATTATTGCTCTTTGCCTAGGCTAATGAGAAGTACGACACAGTCTACATAAACTTTTTTAGACATCGATATCAATGCTTATAATTATAATACAATTCTTACTTGCATTTTATTCTCATTACGCTATCATAAAGCAGTGTGTTTATTTTGTTGTTCCTTAACGTGACGTTTATGTTGAGGATCCAGCGGTTTTTTTAAAAAACAATTGTAAAAAAGCAGTAGCAAATGTTTCACAAATTCCAAATTCTTTCAAAAGTTATTGTATTGGCTTCAGGACTCATAAATAAGATGTCCCTGAAATCTATAGTTACATTATCTCGAAAAAATCCCATTATAATTCCTCATGAGTGTAAGATTTAAAGAATAATGACGTCAATAAAATCGTGTCTGAATTATATCAGCGCAGCATCGGTTGACGAATATAATATTGACAAATATATAAAAAAATCACATCTAATTTTCTTGTGTACAAGGCAATGACTGATTTTTTTAAATAATCATTTAATAAAAGTGAAGACACGTACTTTTGGAATTTTACTTATCTAGTTTAGTCTATATGCAGTTTCGAAATACTGTTATAATTACGCAGATCATACGTTATGTAAAATTAAACACATTTACCACACTTGCTTGTCTGGAAATTCCAGATCTTCCAATTAATTTAAATATATAATCCTGGTTATAATATGCAAATTGTGTTTTTATAATGTTACAGCCAAGCTTGCAGTTTACTCTGAGTTCAACTATACAATATTGATTTTGTTACTACAGCAACTTAAACCGGCAATATTTCATTAGTGAAACCTCTACTTCACGGCCAAAAATGCAACTTTACAGAAACGTGTGGATGTTTCAGAATGAAGTCATTTCTAGCCTGTTTGCCTACTGCGATTTGTTGCAGTGAATTCGGATTTGTAACGGAGTATTTATAACTTTTTATTCGGCCAGTTAAGGGTCTGGAAGTGAGCCTAATGGTCATCAATAAAGCATGGGCTTTCATCTTAACGAAACACAGCACATAAATATTATAGCAATGGTACATAAAGATGATTGTTTTACAGAATCAACAATAATAACGTTATAATGAAGCGGCCTTTCAAAATCTCGGCTGAAGTTTTCCGGAGGTAAAGAAGCGTGTCCCTACGGTCAAACACTCCAACAATGTTGTACAAAAATTATAATATATTATTAAGTTGTTGTACAAAACAACAAGACGATCTTAAAAGTTAAATCAAACATTTAAGAATTCAGGTGAATGGCAGGGTAATTTAGGACAACCCATGATTGCTGGTAAACAACACAATTTATAGCCTAATGTACAATGCAGTGCTGTTTTTAACACGACTGACTTTATTGTAATGTATCTTGGTTTCCCCACGCAAAAAAACAAAGTAATTCCAGGAAAAATGACTTAGTTCACCGCAACTACAAGTAATACAAGTAATCTATGAGTAGGAGGGTTTCTCTGTGGTCTAGTTTTTGAAGGTAGTTTCTACAAGTTTAATTTCATGAAAAGGTGTACGTCTCATCTACAAACAAAACCTTGGTGAATGATTCTAAAGTCAACAGAATAATCAGTGTTAATCGTACATTAGATACAATTTCAGCGTATAAGATATTTATGCATCGTAAAATGTATCTATAGTAAGTTAGGCCTATTCAGTATAACGGTGAATAAAATTTGATTGTTAGACCGTTACCAAATGAAAAAGAAATACGATGTGTGTGTAAAATTATATTTCTGTAGTTGATAAAGAGCTTAATTTAAATGTATATTCAAGACAATGACCTTTAATGTACTAATTGGTTCAGTCTGCGACTAATAGCCTGTCTGACAGCACAAATCGCTTTTACAATATTGAAGTCGAAAAGGCTAATCAATACAGCAGAGGACAAATGATCTTAATAGGCCAATTATTTTTTTAAATGTATGTATAAACACTATACAAATACATATAAAGTACCTATTCAATCGTAAATGGGATCAGGTATAGGCCCTACTTAAAATTACTTTAAATAAGCGTTATGTTCTGGCATATATTTATCAGTTGGTTGAACTCCGCATGCTACCTTTATCTTAGATTTGGATAACATATTTAGTGGATTATTACGTAATTATAGCTATGTTTTATACTTTTATATTTTGCAAATATGCAGCTGTTTTGCGCAGTGTATATACAACGCGGGGGCATGGCCTATTTGTACCTATCGTATAAATATCGTTAAAACATAATCTGGGTTTTAAGAATGCTTAAGTTAAAGTGCCACCTGCAAACGTTGTATAAGGTAAATCTAATACGGTTTAGAATCTGTCAGTTTATGAATAAGATTGTGTTTTAATATTTATCGGTGTTTACCTAAGCATCTTTAGCCGTTGTCGATGTCAGTGCTTATAAGCGTTATCACCTTCATCACTAATTTCAAACGATCACTTCATCTGATAGGCCATGTTTGCGCCGCGCTGTAAATTAAAACCATAAATAAATACATAAAGACTTAATTAACGCATAATTTTTATCAAAAAAACAAAACATTTTAAAACAACTTTTATCCGCTCTTTTTGGTGTTTTTTATTCGCTTACGGCGATCTCGGTGTATATTCCACCTGTTACTCCGCACAGCGTCACGTGTTCTTAAAGAACAATTAGTCTGAAAAATCTTGACAAAAACATTTGACATTTTTATTAACAGGGCAACTTTCTTTTCATACCGACGCCGTACAGTGTACAATGTTTACTTAAAGTAAGTAAATTGATAAGCAAACTTCCTGATGCAACTCGGTTGTAATCAGGAGCAATATAGACTACTAGTCTACTGCACTTTCGATTAAGCGCGAGCCTGTGTCCGTCACAAATTCCTTTTCATGCAATGAAGAAGGAGAAGGTTACGCGTCCCGGTGCAACTCAACGACTCAAAGCGCTTTGTCCATGTATGAAAGGATTCTCCTAAACCTGCATAACCTCCCTGTGATTCTAACTGGCAGTTAATAGCGCAGGCCGAGTGGCTAGCCATAGCGCTTGGATGACTTGCTTGGCGTACTGCTTTCACTGCTGATCCATATGCCCGGTATTGTGCGCCTCTCTCACTCCCTATAGACCTCCTCTCCAGCGGCGCGTGCTCAACGTCCTCGAGTCTGCTGGGGTGCTCCGGTGTAGAAATACCGTGATTTGTCGTGAAGCACGTGATCACGGCGATCCCACCAAAATTTTCGGGGTAGAGGGTTTTACTTTTGTGTATGAGGTCGTGTGTTCTGCTTTTTTTTTTTTTTTTCGAAATGCCGCCGCTCCGCCTCCTCTTTTCGCAACATTGACGCAATGTATAAATACTGGAACAAAAGGACAACTTCCTTGAAGCTTGCTGAAACTGCATTTAAAAAGCAGGAGCGTTCAGTGCGTACCATATAGAAATCTAAAAAATGGAATTTAATTCTGTCATCGCGGCCGGCTGTCGACGTGCACGTTTGGATGGACAGGGCTTTCTATGTATCGGGCGCCTAAGTAAGTGTGATTAACAAATTATATTTCGCCTTTTGCTACTCTGCCTATGCATTTCCATATGCATCGAAGGAAGCATTTGTTCGGGAGTCGTCTTTGAATTAAAATAAAAGTATTTAAAAATTCGAGTTTTAATGCATAAATGACAAAGTTGCTCACTGAAATGCCAGGGTACATACGATGATGACAAGCTGGTGGCTACTACAGGAAAATATCTTCTAGTTAATAAAAAACTACCGTAGCCTAAAAACTGTAAACAAGCAAGTTGTGTAGTAGCTATAGTAGTAGTGAAATAAACAAGAACAGCACTCGCATTGATTGATTTGAAGACGTATCTGGAGGCTGATAATAGCCTACTTAGTCATTAGTCGCTATACATAATATATTTATATAACAGAGATTAATGTCATTGTTGTTTTGTTGTGCATTTTTTGGAAGTACTGGTACCTTGGTAGGACCAGAATATTTGTTGTCGCTGTTGGCTATATTTTAGTCGCTTACTTGTCCTTTGGTAGAATGACACTACATCTTGATTTAGGTTCATTTAACTGAATGCTCACTCGTGTATGGTGTCATTACCGGGCTCAGCCTGGTTCTAAATTTAACATCTCTCCAAGGCAGTTTGCGGAGCCAGGGCGACTGGGGTGCCGGTTTTGTTATACGTTGCATGCGATTAGTTGTCGTACGCCAGATGTAAACAGTAAAAATGAATCGATCGGTCTTTAAGGCATCCCACATGCTTTGTTGCTGCCGCTGGCGAAGCCGCAGCGTACCGTGCCTTACTCGAGTTCTCGCCGCGATTTGTGCGACGTGTGGAACAAAGGAGCCGCGGACACTCCGGTTCGGCAAAGAGCGGCATTAGACAGCAGCCACTCTGTTTACAATAATAACAGGATCCTCATGACATCACGTAACAGACAGCGGTCTCCGCCAGAGAAAAAACTTCGGAGGCATCGGCGACACGCTAAATTTGGAAAGCGGTTACATCATCTGAGTGAAAACCACGTGGGGCGGGATTTCCGCTCGACTTGAAGCTCGGTACCTTTATTGCCACTCCAAAAAGCTGACTGAATCCAGTTTATTTCGCGTAGTGACTGTCGTGTAAATACCCTAGAAATGCGTCAGATAGCTGACTACTTTTTTGGAAGTAGCTCAATAGATTACTTTAATTGTGGAGGTTCCTTGTATCCATGTATTTACTGAGCTTACATACTTTTTTAACCAACTAGCGAATAAATAACAGCGATGTGTCAAAATGTGTCTTTGCAGATGAAGTCTTATAAATTTCTGCAATATGTTTTCTAAAACCAAAACAGCTCTTCATATGAACACTTATGTATGTGTTGGTATTACAAAATATTGACATTTCTTAATGTATATACCTCATGTAAATCACATAGGCCTATATATTTGTTAATTATTACACCCAAACCACTAATATGTGTTGGTATCAGACCAGTTTTATTGCTTCTTTTTCTATATTTTTTTACGTCAAGTTTGGTGGTTAACATACATTTCTCCAACGCCCATTGAGTAAATTTTCTCTGCCATTTCTGTTGCGAAACTCTGCTAGAATGGGTAACGTTTTATTTATCGTATGATTATGACACTACGTCCAGGAATGGTGGAATGGTGAGGCTACAATCTTCTATACCTCGGACGTCATTTGGTCTGGTTAAAATACGGCTTTCTACAATTTACTAAATTGACCGAATATTTTCTTTAAATCAATAAGCGCAGAGTTTAAATGCGCCTGGACCTCAAAAAATTATGATTGAGTAAAACGACGCAGCTCCCGTGAGTCTTTATTTTAAATGCTGAGAGATGTGAAGGCGAGGTCAGCAGTTTTCAGGCCTGGAACGGCATCCGTCTTCAGCTGTTTCTTGTAAGCAGACAGTCGGCTGTCCTTAACACTGTTCGCCTAATTTCTGAGTTCTTTTCTGTCAAAGGCACACGCACCTGTTGCGAGATGAGCGCTGACTAGCTTGTTTAACGTGGAATAACAAAATGAGAATTTTGCACCACTAAGCAGCGCATGTCAGTTTCCGAGTAGGACTTTGTCGTGTCTGCCGCGAATGTAGGCCTGTAAACTGTATGCTAATTGTAATATTTGTAATTCAGACGGTGGTTATTGCTTTTGATGGTTGGGCCGTATTGTATAAACCGTGTCACTTTTTGTCACAACAATTTGCCATTCCTTTAAAAAGTGTAATGTATGTATTTGTCTGTGTCTAATTTAAACGCATATATTTAAATATAAAATAATCACATTTTAACGGTGTCTGCCGTATCATAATACCGAAATAGACTGTTGCACAATAATTAAAACTGCTCCTAGACTGATTGTAATAATCTAACATTAATCATCTTTTTTAATTATTCAGCTAAATCAGTTCCGAATAGTTCAAACGTTTTATTTTTAATAAAGCCAAACACACCCGTAAGTTTTCAACAGAAAATTCACCTACAGATGTGAATGACAGTTATTTGCTCTAATTATTAGTGATGAACATTCAAGACTGATCAAGTAGAAACTTGCCATGGATATAAATTGACACACTCAGTGTCCCTAGCATCATGCTAATGAGCCATTGTTGTAGTGCTGCATCTAGTTTATGTTTCGCTTTTCTTTTACGGCATGAAGTCGTCCTGTTTGTACGCGATTTGCTACCTGCATTACAAGATAGTATCTGTGGGTCAGCAGGTGGCGTAGTGGTGAGGGACGCACCCACGGCATACAGTTCTGCTGGATTTAGCTGTTATGCCCTTGAATAAAATTATGTAAATTTCTCAAGAAGCCAATTATATAAATGAGAGGGAAAAAACTTTTAAGTGCTATATATAGTGTCAACAAAGCAACTAAACATGTAAAAAGGCTGTATTATAATAGTAAAGGAATGAACAGAGCAAATGTGGAAAAGCTTTTTGAAAAACATTTTAAAGATTATTTTAAATAATGTTCTTGGTATAATAGGGCATCAGTAGTGGCTTAACGTTATATTGATAATAGTAGTTCTGTAATTATCTTGATACTTCACACATTTGTTTTTTAATTGCAACCTTTATAGTTACATTTTAATGTCTGAATGACTGGAAAAGACAATTTTCAATATGATAATTTGTAATAAGCCATTAGTGCTTCAAGTGAATGGAATTATGTTGTTTCCAAACATGATTAACTGTTCCTGTTACATTTAGGGATGCTGGAAGATGCCAAAGAATAACAGTAAGGGTGGGACGAGTTTGTCAAACGCTGTGGTTGAACATATTTGTGCATTAAATGAAAGGGTAAACTGTTTTTTCCTTTATTCTTGCTTCCCTCCAGTCCTTATCAAAATGCATATCTAATTACCTTCGATTAAAGATGCAGCATTTGTGTTGCATAGTAACTTATTTTTTCTTTTAGAAAAAATGAATACTTGTCTACATCGTTTCTTGACACGGTCTTGATATAGACAGACAAAAAAAACGTAGTGAAGTGATTTTTTCATTTCTTTGTTTAGTCATCTCGTAAAATTCTGTTCTGTTCGAGTACATCTAGCATGCATACACTGGCGGTGATGAGTTACACTGCTGACAGGATGTGTATGCAGAAGGGATATCTATACATGAACTAGAGTTTTAATAATCAAATTTAAATTATATTTTGCCAAATCGAAACATTGCACAAGTCTATATTTTTCAGCCTTTTTGAATACTGTAAATCTTAAAACAGCAATGTAGTAACATGAATCTTTTTAGAATATAAAATAATTATGTATAGTGAATTATAGCGATGTAGAAGTCGGTTGACACTAATATTAAGTAGTGCTTGGTTCAGTTTTTCTAAACATCTATGAACTTGAGGTTCCACTTAATGTCACTTAAGGATTCAAAGTAATCTTGTTCTTTCATAATAAACTTGGTAATTTTTAAATAGAAGTTCCTTATACTGATATTCATATATTAAGATTAATTGAGATATACACATACTAGAGATTATTTACAGTGCCTGCAGTGAATATGCCCTTCACTGGACATTAGGAAAGAGCAGAGAAGGCGTGGCCTTGGCCAGTGAAAAATGTGTTCATTGGCCCCTTAGCTACAGAAGGGAGACTCCAGCCAGAATTGTGTAGGAGTCTGATTCGCTTCTCTAACCCTTATTTAATGAGTTTCTTTTGCTGTTGTGTGTAGTTAATGTGGTAGAGTCCTCTGAGTTTTGGCTTTTTTCAGGCCAGAACAAAATGACATTGGCTGTGCACAGTTCAGGCCAACAGTCTAGAAATCTAGGAGAGTTACTGTGCGTTTAATCTGTTCTGTCCAATATTTATGCTTTGTGTAATTTGATATGTAAAACACTGCAATTTAATACAGATGTTTTTTGAGCAACTCTCCACCTTTCAAAAACCCATTTGTCAACCTTACCATATATTAAGTAGAGTGTTATGTGTTACCATGGTCTTTTGAGCAGGAAAGCATGTTCTCGCCATCATGAGAACTGATTTATTTCCCATAAAGGGAAGGACACATGAAAATCTTGAGTCGGGCAGTAAATTGGTGAATGAGGCACTAATGCAAATAGCTAACTGATTTGTGTTCAGAAAGGTTAAAGGGCGCTGTTGTGTTTTCTGGGTGAGCTGCGGCTAACTATTGGTTATTGACAGATGAGTTGTCACTGAAGTGCGCTGGCTTGGCCCATTAAAGAATGAGAAGTGCACTTCAAAAACTCCACAACCCCCCCTCCCCGCAACACACACACACACACACACACACACACACACACAC
>JAODKE010000037.1:13867663-13881549 GCA_026779605.1 Mormyrus hasselquistii | reverse complement strand
ATACCCTTTTCAGTTCTGCCCCCCCCTGTCTTCCCTGCGATTTGTTATGTCTAGTTTAAGGTTTTCTTGTTTTTTTTATTTTGTTTTTTGTTTTTTTTTTTTTTTTTTTTTTTTTTTTTTTTTTTTTTTGAACACCCTGTTAATTTTCTTTTTTTGTACGTCATACAAGGAAGAACTTTAGATCATTTTAGCTGTAATTTGATAATCACTTATCTACAGTTAGGAAATAGCAGTTTACTACAAAATAAACAAATTTTTAACGTATTTACAGTTGCAACTTGTTTTAAAGGTTTAGAAGGATCAGCTTCAGCATTTAGCCACAATGGAAAACTGTCACATCTTTGCCATTTTTTAAAATTATGTAAACCTGCAGGAGATTGTTCTGAATATTGTGAAAGAATGATTTTTTTGTGGCATTTTTTGACACTCGCGCCAATTCAGAAATCTAACATGCCAGAAGTTTTTAAATGTTTGTCATAAGAACCTGAAATACTGCAGATTATATGTTTGAAAGACAGAATGTTGTGTATTTTGTTATGTAATTAGCTTCTGTATTCTGATTTTTAAATAGTAGCTGTATTTTGAGAACTTCTTTGCTGGGCAACATTGTCAAGTTGGAATTTATTCTTGTGTTCCAAGACATTTTGCAATATCACATATTCAGTTTCTTTGGTATACTTAATAGCATTAGATGGTTCTAAAGTACAGATTAAATGTAATGACACATATAATTAGTTCTGATTTTATGCATTGCATAGAATTGTGGCCATTTTGTAAAGTCTAGGTTTGTACTGTCAATTATAGTGACTGACTTTTTAGTTTTGTGTGAGGGGACTTTCTTCTCTTGACACTTTCTTCCCTCTCCCCCACACACACAAACAGAAATTCATATACATATATACACACGCTATCCAAAACAAAACTAATTTCATTGCGAACTAGACCACTGTCATAGTGATAAGATGGGGTGTTACTTTGTTTAGTCAGCTTCTGGACTGATATTGTTAATCCAGGGTTGACAAGCCAGTGTACAATATTATTTTGATAGTCATTCATTGATGAGTTACTTTTTTCTGGATGGAAAAAATTCACATGCATTGTCATTTACTTTTGTGGTCACTCCATCTTTAATTTGCAAAAATTTTAGTCACTTTGTTGTATTGAAGAACACTTTAATGAGTATTAACAGAATAATGTGACATTGTAGTGGGTCTAATGTGTAGTGGAGCTATTTTGACAATTTTCATTAATTTTCTGTTGAGTTTGCATTTGTTTGGTAAGTTTAAATAGATTGCTTCAGAAGTTATATGCATTTTATTGAAGCAAGGTTTTATTGTAACCTGGTGGGTTTGTTTTATTCAATCTGTATTTTGATTCGTATCAATTTTTAAAAGTATACGTGGATATATACCTGTTACACTTGAGTGTGTGTGCCCTTAGTAATGAGATATTATTAGTTTGAGAATGTAGCATTTATTGAAGAGTGGGGTAATCTGTTGAACATTATGAAACTAGATTTTTTTTTTTGCGATGTAGGCCCTTCCATTGCTGTAGTAGTTTTACTTTTTCATTTGTTCACATATGTGGTAGGAAGCAATTGTGCTCCTTAAAAACTGTTAAGGATTTACATTCACTATAATTGAAGCAAGGCTTTAGTTGTGCTTTCTTGGTTTGGTTTTACATACCACAAGTAAGCAGAATGCCACAAAAAGGAGATCCTGATGATGGTCGTAAAAAGAGGAAAAATGTGTTGCATGGCAAGGTTGACTGCAGAAGCCAGCATCTGTCTTGAATGTTTTTTTTTCGTTCAGAGGTATTACATTGAAACTCTTTGTGGCAAAAGACAATTATACCCTGCCTTGAACAGATATTTATTCATTGTTTCATTAATTTCTCCTGATGGTGTGTGTGTGTGTGTGCATGCATATATTTGCCCAGCAAGTTTTTTTTTTTTTTTTTTTTTTTTTTCTTCCTCCTGTGTGTGTGTGTATGTAGAGGAAAACATTCATTGTTCCCTAGAAAAACACTCATTCTCATTCATTGTTATTAATTGGCTGTGCTGGTTTTTGGTGGGAAAACTGTTTTAGGTTAGTTGGCAGATTCATCTTGGGCTTCTGAAAAATTATTATGCCAGTTTTTCGAATCCCACATTGATTATTTAAATGCTGACTATAAGGTGTGCTCAGTTCTGTTAATTTTTTTGTAATAGAAATGCTTATTGAATTTGACATAGTTTTTGCATTTCTCTTACTGGTTTATCCTTAATATTGTTTCATATTAATTTGTTACTCCGTTATATTGCAAATATATTTAATTGAGATTCTGCTGTTTTTTTTGGTTTTATGGAGAACCAGTGTAATTGTAAAACATGTAAAATTAAATTTGCCATTTAATTGGAGCTCACCACATTAATGGTGATGTACATGATAGAGTATAGGTATTAAAAGCATTTTAATTACACCCAGTTTAGTTAATTATACCTTAATTTTTTTAAAAATATATATATCCTTTTTTGCAGGCATATATTTGTTAGTGTGATATAATAGCTATGTCTTGTTTAAAAATCAGGTGTACTTGTTTGTAATAATCAATTTAATGTGAATTATAGTGGTTAAGTATATAAATATATATTCATATAATTGGCAGTAACACTGAGAATAAGTGAACACAATTTTTCTTTCTCGTAGCTTCCTTCACACTTGCACACGTCACCTTATATTCACAAAGTAAGCTGGGCTGGGAATTCTTTCCATTAGATTGCTTGTGAAACAATCTTTTTCACATTTATAGAACTCATAGGAGAGGTAATCTGTAAAATGTGTTGACATTTTGTCTGTCTTTTTTCTTCTGCATTTTCTCATAGAAGGATGGCTAAAATATTCACACAAAGCAGTTTAGTGGTTCTATTGTAGATAAGGAATGATTAGAAAAATTCATCATGTCTAGCAGGAAGAATTTGGGGTTCTCATATCAGTGGTATATGTACCGTTTATTTTGGGGGATATAACGGATGTTACACTTATTGATCTAGATTAGGATATAAGAGTAAAATTTCTACACTAATCTCCATTATTTGGACACTACCAAGAAATAAACGTCTCCTGTATCTAGACCTGTAACCTCTGTCAATTAACATTGTCAGATGAGGTGAACATGCTGCTGGGGGTAATTTGAAAACACTGGATGCATGGGCCTCTTACACAATATGTACTTTTACCTATTCATTAAATGCCTGAAAGTGATACTAATGATTGCTTTGAATTTGAATTACAGAAATATGGAAGTTTTAGAAATTTCAGGAATTGTTGCCAAAATGTGTGAATTTGTTCTGTTTGATCCTTGAAGAGTGGAGTTTTACAGTACTGTTCTTCTAAGTGCCTGTTTAATATAACAGATACTAAGCTGTAATATAGTCATACTGTAGCATTCAGTTGTGCTTAAGAACTTTATACATTTTTCCTCATAAATTGTAGGCTATAAGGAAAACATGGTACACATTGTCCACCATTTATTGTAGCAATTTTCCATTAAGGTTGCTACCTCATATTTTAAATTGCTGTGGTTCAGAAATGTTTGTATCATGGCCACTTTATCATTGAACTGGACAACAAAACTAGACAACTTTCTTGTTAGTTTCTTTTGTTATAAAACTAGGAGTTAAGAAGGATGTTTAACTTGGAGTACTTTTTTTGTGAAACCTAATGTGTTGTAGTTTATTAGTGCATTATAGTTAATTTATTAAAATGGCTAATTAATATGGGGAATATGTAGTTAACAACAGTGTTTTGCAGTCTACAGAATGGAATGCTACGTTCTGTAGCTTACAAAGAAAAATATACTGGATAATGACACTGGATGGCTACTAACTTAAAAGTTTATTTTTATTATTTTTAAAATTCCTCTGACACACTTGGACACTCATGCAAGAAATATACTTTTTAAATACGTAAAATAATGTACATTGATTTTTGACTGCACTTCTCTATTTTTCAATACTATGATATTTTGAATTGACAGTACTGGTGCAAGTTTTTCATAATGCCACCTGATTTGTTGTAATGAAGCAGACCTGTTAGTGAGTTAAATGATAGTTTATGTGAGTAGCAGTAAGTGGAGCAATGAACACATGCGGTCTGAAATACAAAAATGTTTACACATTTCCGTTTTAGGTGTAAATTAGTTTTATTACTCATAGACTCAGTTTTTTTTTGGCAATTTGGAATTAAAATTTTACATCTGTATGCGTATTTAATTTACTGTGATTTTGAAACTCATAGATTTTAGTGTCTTAAAAGTTAATATTGAAAGTTTTTTTTCCCCATAGTTAGGCACTCGCAACTTAAAAATGCACTGTTAGATTGTGACCATTATTGACTTAAAATAAGAAAAATGCATAATTTTTTTTGGAATAAATTCTGCTAATTTTAAGACTTGGGAATTGACGATTAAACAAATTTGTGTTTTGTCAACAGATGAAGTAGCAGGAAAGACCCCCTGTGATGTCTGTTAACTGTCTTGTAAGCTTGTGCCCTTTGCTCTGTTACACATTTTATGTTCTGTGGAATTCTTTGGTGTTGAAGTGGCAAGAAATTAATTGAATGTTTCTCGTTTTACGTTTTCCAGAATAATAGAAATGGTGATATGACTTAAACTAAAATTCAGGTACATATCATACATATCACATCATTGTTTTGGTAATATTAGTTATGATAAAAGTGGTGAAAATAACAATAGAATCCTGCACAGTAATTTGAGTAAAGCCATGTTATTTTAGCAGGTTAATGTTTTTGAAAAATTTACACATCTATGTGGTGTGCCACCTTTATTTTTTAAATATTGCATTATTACATATATTTAAAATATCTGAAATGAGTTAGTGGCAAGAGATCGACTCGTAGTTGATGATCGCATCATTACTCGTGGGCCTGCATTCATTTCTGAGTTCTGTGAGTTGTTGTGGCTGCAGAGTTTTAAAAAGATAGTGATTCATTTGACTTTTGGTAAATGGATGAGGTGTAAATGCAGTTGTAGGTTTTTGTAAGCCTAACACGTCAAACTTGTAGCACAGTGGCTTCTCAGGGTTTTTAGGAAATGGGCACAGTGTGCAGTTAATGTGTACTTAGTTTCCTACAACCTTTTCTCTGATAGATAATATACACTGAAGGCTGTGGTAAGCAAGGAAACAGGCATTTTTAAGACCTGACATTAAAACAGTGGACAGGCTTGTAATGTTGCATCTGAACTGATGTTTACCTTTTTTGTGGATAGTTCATATGTCTAGATATTAAAATATGCAACATTTTGTTAGATGGAAGGTTTTGAAAATCCCACGGACCAAAAATTTATCTATCTGGTGAACTCCAAGCTGTCTCTTTGTAGGGGATATAGGAATCACTGATATCTGTATGGTTATGCATTTCAAGTAATCAGAGTCAGCAATATTTCCTACCTAATACTGAATGTCCACATATACACAATGGCTCCACTAGGGTTTGCCCCTGTTATGCTTTTAATAATATTACACATCTACTTCACAGTGTACTGGTAACAAGCAGCATTTTATTCTCACCCTAAAAATATAGCTTTTCCCACCACTCTGTCCCCCCGCCCTGTCCCACGATGCTCATGGCCCACACACACCTTCAAAGAGTTCATATGATGTAGGCTTAATAGAAAACCCGACTTCCTTTTGGTCTTGCAATTTGATGAGGCAGACCCTCAAAATTTGCCAGTAATTGTGATTAAGGCCATATGCGTTCAGCTGACCTTCAGTTTTCAAGTTCACTGAGGACATGTAAGGTCTCTGCTTAATCTTGATTGAAGGTAAATAAAAAGGAAAAAAATTACAAAACCTGGGAGCTAAAGATTAGCTGCAGATTTTTTTTCCCTGACCTATTTTGTAGAATTATTTAAAATTGTTTTTGTATGTATTCATTCACTGCAGTAAGTACTTTCAGAGGAGACGTATGGCTTTGGAGTTTTGTGTACCTTAAGTGTGAATATGGGAAGGAAATTAAATTTGCAGAAAATTTTGGTGGTATTACTTCAACAATCACCTCAAACTAGTCTTGCATAGGTCCAGTTGTCTGACTTTAATCAATTTATAGGCTTCACGTTTTTATTTGATATGTGGAGGAATTTGAGTAAAATCACCTGAATCATTTTCAATTTTGGAAGTGGGTTTAAAATTAATATATTTATGTTGCATCATATCACATGGAAATAATTTTTATAAAATGTATGTTTTTGGTAATGAGACAGTGTTCAAATATGTACCAAATCAAACTCAAATTTTCCAAAATTACTTGTAAGTCAGTTTATTTAGTAAGTTTATTGTATTCATGTTTTAATCAATATCTGGTGTGTGTGTGTATATAATATAATATATATGTGTGTGTGTGTGTGTGTGTGTAGAAATACCCTTCCCCCTTTGTTTCAGAATCAATGTCTATATGTGGAGCTTCTTATAGTTTAGTTTCTAGCAAAACCTGACATGATTTTTAAAGCTATTTGCTAAATTATTTTAAGTGAATAATCAAAGCCAAATGTGCTAGTGGGATTCAGCTTCTAAGTTTTCCTCATGCTGCCTACTGGTTTTGATGGTACTTGTACCAAAGCAGTTTGGCCAAGTTAAACTTACCTTTACCACCACTGTTTTGTTGAAATGAATACCATGTGTGCCACAATACACACAAGCAGGCCACCTATTCTCACTGATTATCATCTAAGTATAAAAATCAGGCATTTGACATTAACAGGATATCTTGTTTTTTCAGACCTATAACAGAAGCTTGAAACATCACTCCTGACATCAGTGTGTGTGAGTTTTAAGTTGTGCTTTTTCCTTTGAAAATGCTAAACTCCTTCCTCTTTTAGTAATCTTAATTTTCTTGTGCACATCACTTTCAAAATGAATTTTAATTGAAATGAAGTTGGGGGTAATGGTGTATTATGTATAAAGCAAATGCATTTAAATGCAACTACCCAAATGGTCCACTATATGTTAGCAAAATTACACTTTTACTGAAACTCATTCTGTCCTGTTTGAAATTTAGCTTTTCGTTTGGGCTATATATGTCTAGATCCAGTAATCTTAGAAGTTAATTTTTTAAAGGCAATACAGCATCAGTGTAGGGGTGGCTGACATTATATTGATATTATATCGTGCATGTGCAATAATCACCAGGGTTTCAGATGACTGGGGAAACATTTGACCAGATGCAAGCTTGTCGGTGCTATACAAACACCCACAATTTGGTAAGCAGATGACTAGTGTGCCTAACATATTAATGCGATGCGGTTTGTGACACCCAAAAGTTAGTAATCAGTATGAATTTGGCAAATGTTTTGCCAGTCATCAGGAACCCTGGTGATTATTGCACATAGTTTTGATATGATATCACTCAGCTCTACATCAGTGGGACTGTATATTCTAAATAGACATCTGTTTTTAAAAATAGTATTTTTTACACATTATTGGAATTGAAGTTTTTTTGCTTTTGGGATGCATATCTTTCAGTGTCTGGATAACTGCAGTTTAAGGAAAATAAATCACCAAACTGGTTAACTGGTTTTTAATTTCATACAGTATTTTTCCACTCAAGTATTCAAACACTAAGGTATTTTAATTCTGTAATTTCCAGCTAATATAGATAGGTATGGTACTTGTCAATTTTGTCACTTGATTTTACTTTTGTTTTAAAAGAATAAAACGATGGAACTCTAAATGTTGCTCATTACACCATTGCGTATGAAATTATTAAACTTGGTCACTCATACGTTTATAGTGACTTTCATATATTAGTCGCTATTGCGTGATGTTTCCTTTTATCCAATGCAATAGACAATACATGGATTGAACGTTATTGTATGTGCTAATGGAGGAAGAGTAGCACATTTCATTGTGTACATATACTTTCACACAATCTCCCTCTCACCCAAGGCATTACTTTTTCAGTACCATTTATCTGGTAAAGTGCCATTGGCAGCTGATTATTTACCAAGGCACAGGAACTTGAGTGAAGTTTCTGGGCTAAATGCAGTTTCCACTGTTTTCAAGGCATGGTTGGAATAAGCATTAAAGATTTTTGGATAGAAGGAATATATTAAATCAGGAAACGGTATATGGAATAGTACATGTGCCATGTGTGTTTGACTCATTTTTGTAATAATGTTTCAGATATGGCCTGTATTGCAGATGCAATAAGAATGTCATCCTAAAGTACAACATTCATCGAATTGGTGTGGATTTATGATTATAGTCAGTATTTATTTTTTCGTCTCTTAATTTTTGAAATTTTTTGCTTGAAATGGATGTGTTTGCACCTCCAAACTAAGTTGTAAATTTCTACACAGCAAACCCAGGTGAAATTTTAATGACAGTGAAAACCTGGATTTTTTTTTGGGCCATCTTAGGCAAGTCACTTCAGCGTAAAAAATATTGATGCTGTCCCTCTTCAGCTTACCTGCATTTCATAGCTTCTGATCTTGGTTGAGACAGATGTACACTTTGAGCCATAAACAACATGCCCTGTATAGCTGTTAGAGTACACTAAGCAGACAAACATGAATGTGAAACATGAGTTAACTGAATAATAAATGTTCAAGTGAAGGACCATGCAAAAGTAAAATCCAGAATTTTTTGTCATAATTTGGCATTCTCAGAATGCCATGAGAACTTCCCATGAGAGCAGTTTGACAAATTAAAAATCATGTTCGTAAGTATATTCCATTGGGAATTATGCAATAACCTTAAAGCTGTGGACGTGCAAATAAGTAGGTTTACCCATATGCTTGGTGTCATTGAGATATTCAGCTGTCTACAAACTGCGAGTTTCCATTACCTCTGTTGCGAAAAAGACCAAACCTAATCTGGAATGTAACAAGATAAGTAAACTTGAAGTTCAGTTGTTCATAAAACTTGTGGCTTGCATTTTGATTTCTGCCATTCGAATGGTATTTTGGTACTAGTACTTGGTGCAATTCAAAGCATGTGCTTGCCCACTGGATAGGTATGTCTTTGTGAAATCATACATTAGATGCTCAGTTAAAGAATGAAAATGCAACAAATTCAAAAAGTTCATGTACGAGCTTCTGAAATGTGTGGGTGGGGAGTAGGCCTGCCATTAACTGTAATTGTAAGAATTAATCGGGTTATTTTACTGCTTCATCAATTAATCTAAATCAATTTTCTTCTTGGAAAATAAAATTGACCATTTGATTCTGTTTTGATAAGAACAAACTATTTGTGATTGCAAGGCTTTTGACAACACATTCTGGCTTTTTGGCAGTACGTGTACATAAAGTTCACAATTCCATAAGCAGATTAGTACTATGCCTAAAATGATAATGTGTTTTGTGATGCCCAAAAATTGAAATTATCTATAAATTGAGTAACTTATGCTTATTAAATATGGTTAGCAGTGCGCATCACATGTGACTTTTGGTAAATCATCAAAATAAGCACTAAAGTCAAGAAAGGGACAACTCAGCAGTCACATTTTAAAAGAACTTTAAAAAAAAAAAAAACAACTTAAAAGGGAATATTGTGGATAAACAAAGTAAAAAGATGGTGGCTGGCAGTAATTTTTGCAGTTTAAAGTCCATTTTTTGGTAAATATAGGTTTCATTTTTATTTCAGTTCATGATTTATTTATTTTTAATTTAAACGTTTTGTTTCTATTTTAGTTTGATAACACTGATTCCAACAAGATCAATGTGCACAAACACGCTGGCACTGTCAGTCAATGTGGAATAAGCCCTTAACATTGTCGTCTTCAAATTTTCTAAAACTCTTAATTTATGGAGATTCTAAGATGATAGGCAGACAACAAAGCTTTAATAAGTGTACTTAGTAACTATAAGGACAAAAGATGTTTTAAAAACCTCCCCGTACTGATGATAATTTGATAAACATGAAACGACAACAGTTAAGGTGGTTAACTGGTAGTCCATCCCCCAGAATAGTGCCTGTGTTCTCTCCAGGTGCCAGTGTCACTGTGGTATGGCATTGAAACTTTGCACAGTGTACAAACCACCTTTTTGTTCAGTGATAATTTGAAGTGCTCCCATAGTTACATCGTCATATTGAAGGAAAACATTTTATAATGAAGCATTTGACGTCAAAAAAATTGTATCAAATGTAAAATTTTCACTCAATGTAAATTTTAATTTTAATTAATTTATTTATTTTTAAACGACGTGCCTATTTTCAGCCTTGATGTCATCAGCTACATTGACTAATCATGGCAGCCCTAGTGGGGGACATTTTCAACATCAGCTTATATATTGTATAGCAGAAATTTTCAAGCTATGTGTTGCAAATTTGGGTAAGCATTTTAAAACTAGCAAGCTCCTATGTTGATCCACGATCAGATTTCCCAGCCTCAATCATAGAATTAACCTATATTAACGGGTCTACGTTCTGCAAATGCTTAGCACAACAGTAAACACTCAACCAATCCAAGAAGTCAAATCTCAGATGCTTAATTTAAAATTCAGTGGCACATCGACTTAGATTTGTGCTATAGACATTGATTGGTGCAAATTGCAGAGTGCAACGCATGCTTGATCATGGTGTTAATTTAAACCTATACCTGATGTAGGGCTGCGACTGAGCTGGCATGATAAAAATTGGGTCATGGTGCAAAAACGTTTGGGAACCACTTTTCTACAGACGTCTGGTCTACAGACTTCTGGTCTTTTACCAGAATATGGCCTGCTACTGTTGTTTAAATTTATGACACTTGAATATTCTTTGTGGTTTGTTGTATAGTTAGCCAATTTCTGCAAATTGCAGAGTACAGGATTCTGTATACATTAGAACCTTTTTATTGACTTACTATTTTTGGCAGAAGTAATAATCAAAATTCCAGGGATAAATCTGGGTGCTATTCCAGTGTTGTGCTGGTATGGCAGATGTCTCCCCCCCCCCAGTTCCAGTAGGCTGGAATACAAATACAGTGGTTGAGTCACTCCGTACTTGCTTTTGCATACCTTCTTCATACACTGGTAGGTTTATCTGGTCTGATTGTGTAGCATTAATTTCAAATAGTGGACAGTTTCTAGGGATTAGCCGACATTGTTGTTTATTTGAGAATGTGTGTAAAATAATAATAAAAAAGACATCTTAAAATTAAATTGTATATGAACTATTTTATTATGCCGAAATATAACTTGTAATGTATTCACTCTAAATTTGTGTTGAGCGGGTTTTTCTGCCTGTGGTCAGATGATCACCGGTGTGAGCCCCAGCCTCATAGAACAATCACGAGTCTGTGGGCCCTTGAGCAAGGCCCTTAACCCCCAGTTCCAGGGTCGCTGCGTGTTAGCCGACCCTGCGCTGTGACCCCCAGGCTATGGAGACCAAGGTGGGGTCAGTGAAAAGAGGTATTTTACTGTACCTTTCCTTTCTAAATGGCAAATAAAGCATGTATGTTTGATTGTCTTGTTAAGTTTGGTGTATTCTTTCAGAGGTTTCTGTATGTGCTCCTCAAACCAGACGACATTTTCACCCATTCAGTAATGTTTGGAGTAGCCTAGCCTATAAAGCCAGATATGTATTGTTAGGATTGTATAATTTTAAAATAATCACTATTTGCTGTAAATGACGAAAGTTAATCAAGTAATATTCCAGTAATAACTGGTGAAATTCTACTAGTCATTTCTATTTGAAATGCCCGTCCCTAGTAGTGAATGATTTTTTTTTTTTTTTTTTTTTTTTGTAAAAAAGTACGATGATTTTATAGATGTCTTTCATTGTTGTGAATTGTTTTATCAGGGTTTTGCAATATTACTAATTAGACCTTGACAGTCAAGCAGTGGCATCATTATATAATTATGTACTTTTACTAGCAGTGTATAAGGACTTATGTTAGCATTGCTTTTGGTGCTGCTAGATCGCTTTTTGTACCAGAGGAAATGTATTAAATGATGGTGTGTGTCTGTTCTGCACTGGAATGACTGATCTCACGTCTTACTGTCCCTATTTTGCAGGTGGACGTCAACACTGGGAATCTGCTTAGGTGAGGTCTGGTAGTGCTGTAGCAGCACAGAATGGTTTGTGGGAGTTACTGGGACGCAGACCGTCCTGTGCTGCCTCGGTAATGCCTGGACAGACTGCCTTAATTGCGAACAGACAGAATGCATGTAAAGCTGTGAGGGAGGACTAGAAAAGCAGACTGAGTACAGGTCATCCTCCTGCGTCTGGCCGCCATGCTGTAGCAGCACGTAAATATTGGAGTTTAAACCCTGCTGATGCCTCCAGTATTGCTCGTGCTGCTGGAGTAAAAGCTGGCCACTGCCATCTGTTGGCCATTCCTCAAGTGATTTCAAAAAGGGCAGTCATGCAGTCCTTACACACCAATTACTAAAAGAAAAGTCTTGAGTTCATTGTCTAATGGTAATTGTGCGCTAAATGGCAGTTTGTGTCTTTTAGAACAGAGGTAACTATCTTTTGGATACCCATTGCTTGGCTGCCCAATGAACAAAGTGAAACCAAAGGAAACTCACAAGGGAGAAACAAACCTTTTTAATGTGAATGTCATTGTATTTTGTTTACTTTCAAATAAATCTTCACTTTATAATTCAAAGATATGATTTTTCTTGTACTCTTAACGTGTAACATTTAAACCATGCAGATATTTTAATACATTTAAAATAGTCATTAATTGCTGACCCTTTTTACATTGACACTTCACTGAAAGGTTTAGTAGATTAGTTCTAAGTTTATACAATAAGTATCCACTTTTGTATATACAAAAAATCAGACTTTTGTTTCATGCTGTGGTAAATATCCCTACTTGCATTCTTGGGTGGTACACAAATGTTTTAAACTATTATTGCATAATTATGAAATGCGTGTCCTGCGATTTCTGACCCCGCCCACCCCAGACAAATAAAATTTGGCTATCCATTTCTGCAGGATCAACGACTGATAAAGCTAATGTAAGCAAAAGGTTTAAACCTTTCACTGGGAGAGGCCTGGTACCTGCCAAGTTAATCCTCTATAACTGAGGTGCCAGTAAACTATCTGCAACAAGGTTTACCGTTAAGATTAAGAGATTGAGCCTGGCGCGAATATCAGTGGTGTCTTCAGGATCTACCCGGACCCTTCGCTAGCGCATCCAGTACCAGGTACCTAATAAAAAGGTTATAATAGTTAACACCTACGGAGTGCCAATACAGGTGGTACTCTGTATCTGATAAATTCAAAACACCTGGACTGTGACCCTAACTAGGATAAGCTGATAAAGGAAGGATGCATAAAATCCTACAACATGGGTCTGGCTCAAGTGTACTTTCAGAAGTTGCTAGTGGAAGATTGATTCTCCATACTGTTTACCCAGTGCAGGGTCACTAAGCCTAAAGCCCGTCTAATGAATTCTGTGCATGGAAGAACAGCCTAAAAAATGTGAGCCTCATAATGGACTGGCATCATACTAGTACCAAATTTGAGCCTGTATGTTTTTAGAATGCAGGAGAAAACCCACACAAAAGCATACAATTGCCTCACGCTGAGCTGGGGGTGGGCACTGAAGCTTCACACGAAGATGGGGGTGGGCACGGAAGCCTCACACGGAGATGGGGGTGGGCACGGAAGCTTCACACGGAGATGGGGGTGGGCACTGAAGCCTCACGCTGAGCTGGGGGTGGGCACGGAAGCTTCACACGGAGATGGGGGTGGGCACTGAAGCCTCACGCTGAGCTGGGGGTGGGCACTGAAGCTTCACATCAAGATGGGGGCGGACACTGAAGCTTCTCACAGCTGTTGGTGGGCACTGAAGCTTCACATCATGATGGGGTGGACACTGAAGCTTCACATGGAGATGGGAGCGGGCACTGTGCACTGGAGCTTCTCACGGGGATGGGGGCGGGGGCTGTGCACT
>JAODKE010000037.1:13853996-13867563 GCA_026779605.1 Mormyrus hasselquistii | reverse complement strand
TGGAGCTTCACACGGAGATGGGGGCGGGCACTGTGCACTGGAGCTTCACACGGAGATGGGGGCGGGCACTGGAGCTTCACACGGAGATGGGAGCGGGTACTGTGCACTGGAGCTTCACACGGAGATGGGAGCGGGCACTGTGCACTGGAGCTTCACACGGAGATGGGGGTGGGCACTGAAGCTTCACACCTCCAAGGTTGTGAAATGTGTTGCTATGCATCCATTATCCAATAACAGCCTGTGCTAGACATCACTACATTACTGTTAAGTACTGGTTGTGAACTATATTTGGAATAAAATAATGTTTTCTGCCACTTTTAAAGTGCTGGCCATTTTAAACTACTATATGTAAACAAATCACTGCTTTAATATGTTAAGTTGGTCTTCCATAAGCACAGAAATCTAAAGCTAGATAGTCCTTTCTGTGCTACAAGGAATGTATCATTATTCCTTTTAATTATTTTTAAGAAAGCATATGTTAACTAGAGACTTTCCAAGCAATATTTTAATTTCTTGAGATTGATAAAGTACATAGTGTGCTTTTAAAAATGACCACTGAAATATAATGCAATGGAACATCATGCTTCATTTTGGAATATTAAGATTTTATCATTTTCACCATTATTTTTTAGCTGATTCGTTGTATGAAATCTGCTGGACGTCTCTAGGCATCCTTTGGTCAACCACAGAAACCATAGGACAAATTACAGGCCCCCCAAACCACGTGCTTGTCGCAGTTTTACCGTCAGCAGCTTCTCTCAGTCCGGTGAATGAAAACCCAACTTAATATGGGCACGATATGCAAACCTGCACAATTAATAGAAAGTGTTGTGCTCACGGGTTGCATACAAATTGCAAAATGCCGACTTGCAGAACTGTGTTCCCTTAGCTACATTTCAGTCATCAAAACCCTTTAGTTGTTCCTTAAAAAAACACGTCAAAAATGTCTGGAAATGTGTATCCAAGAAAAATATTGGATGTTTTAGAACCTTCATTTATCACATATAAACTTCAGTACCACCGGCAGAAACAAATTCACCATATCACCATAACAGCTCATGTCTCAGTTACTCTCATGGGCTTCAGTGCACTTACACTACAAAATCCTTCACTTTGGAGTATTACTGTGTTAATTTCTTCTTTCACTTTGAAAGTGGGGCTATACTGTATCAGGTTTTTCTGTCATTACGAACCTTCAGAAGTTACAACAGCACAGGAATCCCAACACAACTGAGAAACAATTAATTCTAATGAAATTCACTTACAATTATATTTCATACATATGCATAAAAGAACCAATGATATAATATGTAATTTGCTAGTTTTAGTCATTTCAAATGTAAACATACAGTGGACATGCAAATCTAAAGTAATTTATAATAACACATAAAATCCACTGTCATATCCAAGAAATCAAATGCAAGTTTTTGAAGCAATTCCAACAGAACCAAAAGTACGCTGGCTGCTTCGCTCCAGCGTTGGGTCGCGTAACTGGCCAGATCATTTGCCGCAGGTAAGTACGGATGACTCGCGGAACTCACGCAGGACAGGTCTGGGGACGCTAAAAAGAAAAGTGCACAAAGAACAAGGCATGCGGCCACGACGAGAGCCCACAGCACTCTGCAACAGCTAGTAGCTGAGACATGTCGTGCCTTATTCTCATGAGGAGCAGCCAGTTTGTCCACATCTTTGAGCCTCACAGTGTCCCAGGTCTTCAGGTCGAAAGTTTTCAAAGGTGGGCCCACATCCATGCATGTCCTAGAGGGTACAGAGGTTTCCTGTATGACCTTTAGCTTTTCCCTAAATTCCTGCATCTGCTGGAGAAAGTACAGTGGGTCGGGAACCTCCCTGAAGGACTCTGCGATGCTGAGCGCGCGCTTCTGCTCCTCCAGTGCCGCTCGCAGTCTGTTTATCTCTGGGTCGTATGCTTGCATTACCATCAGCTTCAACGTCTCGAAATCCGAGAGTATTTCGTTTTTCTTTTGTTCCAGGATTTTGACCAGCTTGTCGAAGTATTCCGTCACCCTGTCGGCGTCTCTGGACACCGCCTGCAGAGACTTCTTTTTATTTGCTTCCAAAGAGTCCAAACAGGACAGAATGTCGGTGCTGCGCCAACTTTCAAAACTCCGGAAAAGCTCCTCAAACGCCACCCGCTCTTGTTCATACGCCTCCTGTAAAGCACAAAATGTATGCCCTCTGTGATCCCCAGTTGTCGCGCAAAACCCACAAATAAGTTTACAGTCTGTCGCACAGAATATATTCAGCGGCTGTCCATGATGCGCCCTGCAGAGGGACATCTTTGGCATGATCTTGATTTTATTGTACTTCTCCACTATCCCGCGAAGGGAGTAGTTCACTTGCAAACTATTCACACCGTTGTGGGGGGTTTCCTTTCGGCAAGTCGGGCATTTAAAGGGTGGTCTCCACAAAGGCCCCCTATTGCCATCCAAGATACCCTCTAAACATTTCTTGCAGAAGCTGTGGGAACAAGGAAGTACTCGGGGGTCTTCATACAGACAGCAGCAGATCGCGCATGTAAGATCTTCTTCAAGAAGCTCCATTGCTGGATGACAGACAGACAGACAGACAGATAGATAGATAGACACAGATAGACAGATAAGATTAGATTACTCGTCAGTAATTCCCCGTGCAATCCACCAAGCTGCAACACGACCTTCGTATAAAGAAGAATGATTAAATATTCTGCTTCACCGTGATCGAAGCACACAGATAAATAGTCCGCCACATGTAAACATTAGCCACGTTACTCGTATCAGCCTACGCTTGTATTTCCGGAACATATGTGCTGTATGTGGGAAGTTAATATTTAGCTAGCGAATTTTTTACCCTACCAGAAAAAGAAATCAATATGGCTATCTACATACAAGTCGTACATACTTCGGGTTGGTTTCCGAATAATTATTGCAGACCCCGTACGCTTAAAAGCCAGAACACAGAAGGATGTCACGTACCAGCTGTCCCCACTCACAGCAGAAAGCGATCATGGCGCTTGTTACTGTGCAGACTTTGACCTTTCGCGGGAAATATTAACCGCTTCAGGGCCGCAGCGCTGCTATGTGCAGTACGCAGCATCTTGCACCTCCAATGCCACTGTCTGGCTATGGAAAGTAAGCACAGCATTGCGTGTGATTCCAATTAAATTATATTTTCATACTTGTGTCATATTTCTCGCAACGGAGTCACCGTTTTGCCGAAACAAATTAGCTACTTAAAATATCATTATTTTTAACTTCAACTATTACACCTTGTGTCTGTCAGTTACGGCCACGGAGCCTCTTGTTTTTCGCCCATTAGGGGGCGCCCTCCACCGGGCTCGCATTTCCCAGGACTACGACAAGCAGCCCGCTGCGCTCCGCCGAGCCTCTTCTGCTTCCGGCTGTCCTGCTTGTCACCTGTCAAATGGCCTCGGTTGTTTCCTGCATTTTGGGGTGCTGTGCAGACAGGGGGCCTGGGCATGTACCTCTTCGGGAAATGCATGTAGTTCAGTTAGATACACAGCATATGGGTAAGCGCTACTTTGTCTCTCATTCAAACGTAAAGCAGTGCTGCGGTCTGCGAACATTCATTGGTGAGACGTACTGGTGAAAAAAGTGAAACGGGCTGGAGAGAAACGTTTCAGAATTAAAATCGAGTATTCGTAATCATTGTATGAGAGGTATTTCGGACGTACCAGACTAGTTCAAAGGTTAGTAAACGGCAGAATCGAAAGCGATTTGTTTTAGATTTTAAAGACAAACTTTAGAAATACAACGTTAGTATGGCAATAGGTGGTTTACTTCACGCTTACAAGAAATTAATTTCATTTTTAGCTATGGTAATAGAGAACGATTAAGTTAAATACTGAAGATGATAGGCTGAGTAAGAGCACTTGTTAGGGGGTTTATTGTTTAACCCTCTTCTTGTTCAGGTTCAGATGTGGTTGTGATTAAGGGTGGTAGACGGATCTGTGGCACGGGTGGCTGCCTTTCCAATGCTCCACTACATCAGAACAAGAGCTACTTTGAGATCAAGATTCATTCCATGGGTAGGTTTTGCAGTTATTGTAGCTGGAATAGTAGTGTGTGTGAATTAAATGTCAGAGTTATGCCTGAGATGGAGATGTTTTGATTGGCTCTCAGAACATCCAGGTTCATCAATGGATAATACATAATTAAGATATTTTAAATGTTTGTAATCTATCTTCGGTGGGATCTGTCATTGCTGGTGTTGAGCACTTTTCATGTTTTCACATGTTTTTTCATGTTCCACTGCTGTCTTCTGAAGGATTGTGGGGTGTAGGTGTGGCTACTTCAAAAGCTAACCTCAGTCAGATCCCTATGGGACTGGATACCCACAGTCTCGTCCTCAGAAATGACGGTTCAGTGTATTATAACAATGAGGAGAAGAATAGGCTACCAGCCAACAGCCTACCACAAGAGGGCGATGTTGTGGTGAGTGGCTACATAGGGGCGGGTGGGTCATTCAGATATGTCGTGCCTCCATAAATAGTTGACACTGCTATTCCTTCATGACATGGTGAAAAGCCACATTGTGTAAAAATCGTAGGTGTGGGAATCGGAGGACTGAGTGCATGCAAGAAACTATGTTGCCTGCAAATGAGTTACGAGGCAAAAGCTTTCCCCGTCTTTCCTTTGGCCATTTTTATTAAATATTTGTGAGGCAGATGATGCATTACAAGCATACAGCCATCATGGAGTCAGCTTAGGTACTGAATGTGCAAGTTAGTTAGACCAAGATCTACACAAAACTTTGTTATACAAAACTTTGAATGTAACATCAGAACATCTTGCTAGACAAGTGCACGATACATAAGAAGAGTGTTCCACTGTTGCCAAGACAATAACCAAGAGATTGCTGACGAAGACAGGCATTAGGTCAGTGATTGGATAAGTTAGTTGAGATGTTCCTGGAAAACTTAGGCTTGAGACTTTTCTTGAAACATTTTGCATATTCCAACTTACTTAATTGGCCAATGGAGAGAAAGGGAGGGGTTTTCATTTTAGGGCCTGAATCGTGTCTGGTTCTCTAAAATGACTCAGAGGGTTTACAAGGAATCTTTTCATTGAAGCATAACAAAGTGCTTTTTTATAAACATTCTTCTACTGTTTTCCAATCCCTTTTCAGGGCATAACATATGACCATGTTGATCTGAATTTGTATTTGAATGGAAAGAACATGCACTGTCCAGCCTCAGGAATCCATGGAACAGTTTTCCCTGTTGTATATGGTAAAGTATTTGAGCTTACTGTTCTGTTGACTCTTCTTGACAATGCTATCTACCATTGTGAAAGAACTTCTTGGAACCACTTCTGCTTCCTAAGGTGCACTGTTATCTGTGCCACCAGGTGGCGATAAATCCTTGATCTATTTTGCATAAGTACTTCATTCAAAGGGGGATTTTGGAAAACCTGGAGCTCATCCCAGGTATAGCAGAGTGTTAAACAGGCCGTACAGTCAACAAGATGTCACATGCACACATAATATGGACAGTTTAGATCAACACAAATCACCATCTTGGAAATTGTTTGATCACAAAGAGAGCACACAAATTCCTCCACACACACACACACACACAGACCTGTATTAATATCTTTGTGGGGACTAAACCCAAATCCAAACAATGACAACCTTAACCCCTAACCTTAACCATGAGAAACAAAATACAAGAGTTTTGGCATTTTTAGTTTTTTGATTGCAGTCATGGATTTTTATAAAATTGAATTTCCCCTCATGGGGACAGAAAGAATGGTCCACAGAATGTGAAATTAACAGGTTTATATCACATTGTGGGGACATTTTGCAACTCTGCAAGGACATTAGTCAAATGCATACGCCTGGACTGACAGGAAAACAGTGCTATTCACTCAGCAATTAGGCTGCCCTTGGAGGTAAAAAATGTTTGATGGGAAACACCTGCTAAATAGCTGGTACATAACAGAAAAAAACAGATCAGAGATTATTATTTAATGGAAATACCCAGAGAATAGTTAGAAGAACTTGAAGTAGAGTTGGTTTGCTAGAGGTAAGACGTAATTTGTATATAAAATGAATGGGGAACCCACAGACACACTCTCCTGTTCTGGGTCCACTGTAGTCACTCACTGATCTCATCTCACCATTACAGTGGATGACAGCGCCATCTTAGACTGCCACTTCAGTGATTTCAGCCATGCACCACCCCATGGTTTTGATAAAATAATGTTTGAGAAGCAGATCTTCTGAGAGCCAGTGCTGCACCAGTCTGAAGTGAACTGCATCCCGGTGCCAGTCTCTCTCTAACCGGTTCTGTTACAGTCATGTACAGCTTCCGCGGGCTGAGTCTTATCATACTGTTCTTGGATTTGCTGCCTCAGAAGCCTTGTTTAAATGGAAATATATTCATAAGAAGCACCTCTGAAGCTGGACCCATGTTATCAAAGGCAACGGCCGGACATTTACATACACGAATGGAGCAAAAGTCTCCTACTGTAGGTTATTTACTGAAATGTGGTACAGTATTGATCCATCATCTTCTGTACAGTACAAGATCATAAGGCCCGTTTTTGAATCACTACTGGCAAATATGATATTAAATTTAGAGCTCCCATTAACTATAGTCACTATTTGCAAACTTAAAATGTTAACTAATTTACCATTGATTCATGACATAACTGGATTTACAACCTGAAGGTTGTTTCATAACTGCCTGGTCAGCAGGATATGAGGAGTAACTCTAACAAGTTTATTGATTATATATTACCTGTATGTGACAGTCGTGAGATGCCGTGCTAGTGAATCAATCGATTGGAATAAGTGGACATTTTGTCACAGCATGGCACTTGTTGAATCTGAAATATTCAGACATACTGTATGTAAATCTCATTTTACACAGAAATAAATAACACAGAGCCGACTCTCCGCTGAACAGCCGACTTTTATGTCACGTTAAGATAAAGAGAAATGATGGTCATAAATTAGGATTTTCAAATGAATTATACGTAAAATGAAAAATAATTAGGCTGCCGTTCGTGCCATGCCATGCTCCTTTGATAAGAAATCGGTACAAGGTAAAACACAGGTGTCATTTTCTTTGATAAAGATCAATCAGTAGGCCTATTTCAATACAACCAATCCAGCACATTTATTACGCATTATCATCATAACTATACTGTTACGTATGCAGATATTTAGTGTGTATTAATAAATATTTCACAATGTTTTTCTTCATAACCTTCAATTGTGGTGTCTCATTTTAATGCTGTGGAAAAGCCGTAATAATAGGGGTCACACGGTTTGAACTCCATTAACACTCTCTGTGGAAAGTTTGTGTTCTGTCAGGTTTTTCAAAGACGTGCAATTAGGTTAATTACTTGTAGTCCACTTGACGCATGTTGCAGATGTAAATTAAAATGTTAATGTCGAAATACAGCAGATCTGCAAAACGCATCACAAAATGTAGTGAGTCTTATACATGCATTACAACAGTGTCTAGTAAGAAGACATCAAAAAAGGTCTGAACATCTTTTTTTGGTGAGGCCTAATTTACAATTCCACAAAATGAAAATCCATTTATATTTATTGCAAACTACCTAAATATTGATAAATATTTCTGAATCATCGTCTATTTTAATTTCCTTTAGGTTTCTGATGAACCAGAACAACATTAATTGCGGTTCCCCAAACCAGTAGGTGTTGTCATTCTCTTCTACTCGACTGCACCCTGCTTATGTAGGGTTCCCCGTTTCCGGTCCTGGAGGACCAACGCTGTTCGCAGACATCCCTACTCAAGCACACCTACAGTACTAAACCCGGCCATTAGCTGGTGCGCTGAATAAGGTGTGTGTGAGCATAAAAATCTGCAGAGAACCCTATAGCATTTCTTCGTCAACCTAACTGCTCTGGGGCCGGTTAAACACGGTGACAGTGGTAGTGGTATGTTTTCATTTATGTATGTAAAACTATGCCTCTACCGGAAAACAAATGCTTATGTTAGCTGTACCATTTGAATATGCACCTTGTTGTGCTCTAATTGATGACATGAGAGCGTGGAAACGATGGCCACCTATTAAGCCTAAATTTTGAGAGCAGAGACGTGGATGTTTCAAAGTGGGTAGAATTTACAGCCAGACCTTTTCTTTAGACATGCGGCAGATGCCCAGCTGGGAGAGAGTGGTGGTTGCCGTATCCTTCAGTTTCCTGCTGATTAATGTGTAGTGTATAGTTCTCAGCAAAGGGACTGAAGATTCTACAGGTTATTACGGTTACTGACTTTTACCTGATGTGCTGTAAATGTACTTCAAAATGGGAGATTTGGCTGTATAAATTTTAGAGTCTGCCGTTAATGTGTGTTATGGTGGAGTGAGTTTTTCACCTTGGCACAGATGACCAGTGAGATCTCGTTTTAATTTTTAAAGGACGGTGCTCTTGGGCAGTTTAAACACGCCGGTGGTCGTATAGCTCCGCCCCCTCCGTACCTAAAGACGTCATTGCGTGGCGGAGCTCCTCCCCCGCGTCGCTTCTCCGACAAGGCCCCGCCCCTCCAGCTTCCGGGCGTAGCGGAGCCACGCCCCCACGTCGAGCCGCTTCCCCCTCCCCTCCGATCTTCCTCAGTCTTCGGTGTCACTGGAGCTCTGAGCGCCGGACTGCAACTCGCACGACGCAGCGCGTTAAAGAGCCATGGCAGAAAGCGCCGGCTTGGAAAACCATCGCATCAAGAGCTTCAAGAACAAGGGCCGCGATGTCGAGGTGAGATGGGGGCCAGGAGACGGAGCGGGGCCGTGGGACTGAGGGGGGGGGGTTACGGAACGTGCGATCGGGGAGCTCTGAGCTCCGGCCTTGTGACGAGCTGGCGGGCTGAATCTCTGGGAGTCAGTGTTCAGGAAACCCCCCACGCCGGCTTGTTCTGGCGGGCGCGGCCTGGGGCTGTTTCTCGGTAAGGTATCCCTACAAACAGCAGCCTTTCTTAGCGTGGCGTCGGCGAGAAGCGCCCTGAGCCCAATCCGCGCACGGCCCTCCGCCTGGCGCCGCGCTAACAGGCCCGTCCAGCGACGGCAGTGTGGGAGCGGACTGCGGGCTAAATGGCGCCTGACAGGCGCAGCGACGCCGGGATGCGACGTCGGATTTAACCAGTTAAACCAGCAAAGGCGAAACGCCTTCCGCTGGATCTGTGCGCAGCTTTTTCGTCCGCGTCGTTAGTTTCGCTAGTGTAGGTAAAGCTGGTTATTAGCAGCTGGTCGTCGGCAGTTAGCCGCTTAACCCGGTTCATCCCCCGCGGGCCTGAGCACGCGAAATGCCGGTATCTCAACGGCTCGCATTTTTAGGTTCCCCGGTTTTATTACTGGTTACCGGATGATTGCAGATAATCGATGTATTTCGCTTTCGTCAAGAATGTGCGAATCGACCTTTTTAATGTGTGGTTCGCCGTATCGTCGTCTGTCCATCCTTAACGTTGAAGCGTCATCACTAGAGTACCGGTACATGTTAAAATAAATGGTCAAAGTCTGTTCTTCTGCGGGTCATGTGAAATTATATTCAACAAATTATGTTTTTCTCAACTGGCGCACCACGTCGCAGGCTTTAAAGGTGCAGTCCTCCGCTGTGCTCCAGCCTGCGCATGGGCATCCTGTTGTATTTGATCGTCTTTGACATGCATCCGCACCACACACATACACACACACAATGCGCCCCGTTTGTCGGCCTGCGATGGGGGGAGCCTCGGCTTGACGCGGTACCGCATGTTACATGTGCAGCAGCTAAACTAAACGATGACAGCGGTGTTAAGTGATGGGCGGACAGAACAGCTCGTTTGCAGGTACATTTAAATTTGGAGATTCGACAAATGAGTGACTGCAGTGTAAAGTGGTAGTGGTATGTTTTCATTTATGTATGTAAAACTATGCATTTACAACAAAAAACAAATGCTTATGTTAGCTGTACCATTTGAATATGCACCTTGTTGTGCTCTAATTGATGACATGAGAGCGTGGAAACGATGGCCACCTATTAAGCCTAAATTTTGAGAGCAGAGACGTGGATGTTTCAAAGTGGGTGGAATTTACAGCCAGACCTTTTCTTTAGACTCGCGGCAGATGCCCAGCTGGGAGAGAGTGGTGGTTGCCATATCCTTCAGTTTCCTGCTGATTAATGTGTAGTATATAGTTCTCAGCAAAGGGACTGAAGATTCTACAGGTTATTGCGGTTACTGACTATTACCTGATGTGCTGTTAATGTACCTCAAAATGGGAGATTTGGCTGTAGGCGTTTTAGAATCTGCCGTTAATGTGTGTTATGGTGGAGTGAGTTTTTCAACTTGCCACAGATGTACAGTGAGATCTCCTTTAAATTTGAAAGGAATTTATGCTGAGACGGAGGGTAAAAATGTTTAGTGAGGTTCACATTTAGCCAATAGCACATGTTAGCTTTTCAGACATCTCATAATGTGACTGCGAGGATCTGGAGGCCAACGAGGTCTTGGAGGCCAACGAGGTCCGGCCCGGTGCACTTTATAAGTGCATGATCGCAGATGGCTATTTCCTTCGATTGTTTAATTTAGAAACATAAAAAAGATGGTTCCCCTTCTTGTACGGAATTTGCTGAGCTGAAGGTAGTTGTTGCTTTCAGTCTGTTAGTTCTGCTGGCGCAGATGAAATGGCAGATTGAAATGCCATTTGAGTGCTTCATGGTCATTTTGGAAGATTGTACATTTCATCCTGCCCCCAAATAACACCTCCACTGTATTTTCACATCTTTTCCTGACTGGCTTTCCTCTAAAGTCGATATAGAAATGGTCTAGGAATAAGTGAATGAATGTTTGGTGCTGTTGTCATGCATCTCACAATCATGGTCTGTTGGAGAGCACAAATGCACAAGCATGATTTGTGAGAAGGTAAGTGACACTTAGCTGGGGATTAGTCACCTTAGGGAAAACTTTCTGTTGGGGTGGTATAAAAGGACACATTTTTTAGGTCTCAACTTTACTTCCTGCCATTTTGGTGCCCTGACTCAATTTGAACAAGCATGCTCGAGCATCTAAGCGTCTATACTCTGCCTGATTGTTGTGTTGGCTCGTGATATGCTCAGGTCGGTCAATAAATATTTCATTATATTTAATATTTTATTAAATAAATGATTAACATAATCGTGAACCGGCTTTGTTTAAAAGAATCCATCAATCTTCATGCTGGGCTGTCGGCTGTTGTGCGGTTCCGCACTTGACTGTGAACTTTTTCTGGGTCTTGTATGCAGGGACGTCGGGTGGCTTTGGCTCAGTCCGGTACATCTGTGCCCTTTCTCGTGTGGTCTCAATAGCTGAGGGCAAGCTGAACCAGAACTTTTGACACGCCACATAAAGGATCAGAACGTGAGAGCGCAGAGAGCTGGACAGCCCTGCGTTTACCGTGTCAATAAGCCACCCCTCGCCGGTGCTGGTGGGAAGAGCATGGCCTGTCTGGATGGCTGCATTCAGGGCACAGTTGACATCATCATCCATATTTGTTTGGTGTGGTACTTCAGTGGGGTATGTTTCAGGCTATTCCCCTCTAATCCGGAATATCATGGTTACTTAGGTTAAAATAAAATAAAGGTTTATCCTTAAAAGTTTTATCCTTAGGTGTGAGAAGGTCCTTTACCCAACTCATGATACTTACAGACCTCAGTTTTGGCAGCCTTTAAATGAGTTGTAAATTAAAAAGAGCAAATGTCATAGTCAACCTAGGTAGTCCATTCTGGCCTCAAAATGATTTACCTTCTGTCTACATTGGCAAAGTAAGTAGCTCAGGAAATGCAATCTTGAATATCACTGCACAATCCTCCACATAATGCTTCTGCTTTCCAGAAAGGAGGAGATGCGAGACTCACAGATCACGTGCTAAATCCAGAGATGAAAAGGTAGACTTGTGAGGACGTTGTTTTTGAAGTGGCAAGACTGGTGTCAGTCTCATGTGGACCTCAGCCCATTTGGCCACAGATAGCAGCAGTAGTACTCCAGGTTCTATCCAAAATATCTTGGAGGTGAGGGTTGGGTTTTTTCAAAAGTCAAACCCAAATGTATTTGGGATTAGGTTCTGGCACAACGGGCTTTGTTAATCCTGTGGGATTCGGCTGGAAAAGTCGTTGAAAGCTTTAAATTCCTATATTTAGCTGTGTGTTTGGTAAGACATACTTACAGAATGGGATGGTTTGCCGAATGGTTTATAAGTGTCAAACTGATGCTGAGTTTTTGTATCTGAAATTAGTGGCTTGTGTTGCGAGCCTGCAGCAGGTTTATGATAATCCCACCCTCCAGAGGCTTAAAGCCTGATTTCAACCAAGTATAGAATTCTAAAATGCCACAAAACAATTAAGCAACTCTTGTTGAAAATGGTATTCCTTAACACATTCGTTCATATTTTAAAAGGACTAAAGGACTGATATATGACAAAGATGTAGCCTTTTAAAAGGAGGGAATTATTTTGGGAATAAAGTTTAGTGAAATGCTTAAAATTGATATATGAACACAATGCACTGCCTTAATTGCATTGGGGAAAGCTTGTGTTTACAGGCCTTTTAACGCAGCTCTCTTAATGGAAATGGAGCCCAGCCTTTGGAGTGAAGTCTTAAGTCTTTAAATGTTGTGCCGGTAGGAGTTTCATGTGTACTACTTGCACCTTACAAAGAGTGAATTTTAATTTAGTAGTAGTAGCAATGTAGTAGACGGGTTATCGCGTATTGTTATTTATATAACCAATTTAACCGTTTGGTTATGAAACAACAATTCTTTTTCCTGGATTAGATATTTTGATCGTTACTCGGTTGATTAAGGGAAATAGTGCAAACTTGTTACTAACAGTGTTTATGGCAGAAGTGGTTTGAATGGTATCAGATCCAAAGCCCTGATGTCGGTGGACTGTGTCCAGCATTGATGATTCATACTGGTATCTTGGTCGACTGGTCACAATTTAGTCGGCACGTCATCATATTGTCTTTGTCAAGTTTGATTGCTTGTTGAGCTGACGTATTTGAAGAGCAGTGATAAGAAAGAAATGGGATCTGCAAGTGACCCCAAGTTGTGGAACGGTCTTGGCTGAGATAACTGGATGTTTTTTCACTGAAATGCAACGTTTTGACCAGTCACCCTGTCTATTGTGTGAACTTTAGGCAACATGCCTACCATGATGCTCCTTACTGCCTGTGTAATGGTCTTCCCATGTGATAACTAGGTCAGATATGCCTAAAAGATACTTCTTCTATTTACTGATTTCCTCAGAAAAGGATGAAAACCATGGGGGGGTGTAGAATTCTTCATGGATAAATCCAGCATCTCAGTTCTGCTGCCTCCCCTAAGAACATAAGAACTATACAAACGAGAGGAGGCCATTCGGCCCATCAAGCGTGCTTGGGGAGAACTTAACTAATAGCTCAGGGTTGTTAAAATCTTATCTAGCTCTGATTTAAAGGAACCTAAGGATTCAGCTTGCACTACATTGTCAGGAAGACTATTCCATACTCTGATCACATGCTGCGTAAAGAAGTGCTTCCTTAAATCTAGCTTGAAATGTTCTCCCGCTAATTTCCACCTATGGCCACGAGT
>JAODKE010000037.1:13836298-13852447 GCA_026779605.1 Mormyrus hasselquistii | reverse complement strand
GATATACCCCAACATCCTATTGGCCTTTTTTATTGCTTCCCCACACTGGCGAGAATGGGACATGGAAGCATCAACATGCACACCCGTTTATTTCTTTAATGCTGTCCCAGGGTTTAGCTGTGTAGAGAACGGATCCTGAAACGTTACTCCTAATCCCCTCTGGCTGAATATGCTAATGACGTGGCTTGACCATGATGTTTTCCCAAGCTCCTTTGCAGGTATGCATTTGATGACATCAGCGCAGTCGTCGTCCTGGGACATGTTGCGTCCACAACAGGGTCTGCTCAAGCTCTGACATGTAATGCGGTGCCGGTTTGTCCAGGGCTGGTTCTTAAGCAATGACTGCTAATGAAACAAAGGTGAAATGTGAAGCGTGAGATGTTGCTCAGATTTGCGATGGCGGGGTTTCGAACTTCGCATTGTGCATCTTCTGTAGGGTATCGTCTTTACCTAGTGTGCATCAAGGGCGACAGCTGAGTGGTACGGGGCAAGAATTTCTAGTCAAAACTCTACATCATATTTTAGTCTCCCAAACACAGATTTAGATCACAATTTTTTTGTAGTGGCATTACATCATATCTATGAAATACATGTGTGTGTGGGATATTGCAGTATCTCTTCTGCCTGTTTTCCTCACAAAGTTTTCTCTAAGGGCTTTTATTTGTATGTTTAGCTATCAGACTATTTGGCGCGGAACAGTAGTTCAGTATGCCTTTCAAAATGGGCTTGTTTGGTTATATGCTGTGCACAATTTTGAGAGGAACCCGAGAGGGCTTGAAGAGGGCTGTGGGCCCTTTGACTGTAGAATCAGTATTTCTAGCAGACAACTAGCATGGGTGGGTGCTTTAATGAGTGATTATTTTTCTTGTTAGTTGTTATGTTAACTTTCAAAAAGCCTGAAAAAAACTCTACTAGATTTTGATGGTGTGATTTATTTGATTTAGATTTTTAAAAACTACATTGATTTTATTAATATTGGAATTCATATATTTGTATCACTTGGCCAAAATATACTCTTGTTCCTAGAATCGCAGTTAGTTGATATTAGTGTTTGATTACAAAAGTTCTGTCCTATGAGTGGCATGCATGCTATAGCTTAAAATATTCAATCAAGGCCTCATTTCGTACGTATGGATACATCTAATGCAAGGGTTTTTCTTCACATGGTGGGGGAGATATAATTTAGCTTTTTATACCAGGTTGATATTATAGGACCCCCCTGAAAAGCATATTGTGCTAGACTGAATTCTTTTATACTACGTTGCAAAGTTTTTTAAATTTTTTTTTTTTATCAGTGTGTCAACAAAACGGTGTTTAGAATGTTTATTGCAGATATGTTTGCACGCCTTGTAGTATTTATAAGTGTATTTTATTTTATCTTCATTTCTGTATCTTTTCAGTTTTCAGACATTGATTTTTACCCGTTTATATATCGATTAATTCATGTGTGTCAGCTGATGCCTGTTTTAAACGTTGAAGCCACGCAGCTGTCGACAGGAGAAGCAGGACCAAGCTCTTCCGGACCACGTGCCAGCACAAACTCTTGGGCTTGCAGAAAAGGTGGTTACCTGCTGAACATGGGCTCTTTCCCACCTGGCCAGATAGTTTGTGATCGCTAACACCCCGTAGACTGGGACGGCGTGTGTGTCAGCTGAGACCCAGGATTGTCTTAATCCTTTATGTTAACTAGCTTTGGGAGTAGTGCAGCACCCTGGAATTCAGTCAATCTGACCTTTTTCTGGGGTCGTATGGGTGCAGACAACGCAGACATTTCATACAAATAGTCAGACATCCTCTGTTGATTTGCAGCTGAAGGAAGCTGGAAGATGCAGTGATGTTCCATTCCTGCAGAACAACATCTGATCTTAAGTTTAAAAGGTGCTTGTAAAAATAAACCCATGATTTGATTAACAAGTCGCTCATCTGCAATCTTTATGTGACCTCCTTGGGGATGGCTGTGATACACTGATTATATAAGCGACTATTTAGGATTGTAACATGAACCAGGATGGCGCATCACAAGGTCTGAGGAGATCCAACACCAGCCAGCCTATTTCCAGCTCCGTGTTTTGCAGTGTTTTTTTTTTCCTCCTTCCTCCTAGTCCTGACTGTTCTCCTTCAGTGGTGCGCCTTTGACTTCACCGGAATAAATATGTAAAATTTTGTCATGAATTTTCTCCCCAAATGTTCCTATGTAGGGCGATGCTCACATCTTACGTTATATAGCTTCTTGGGAATGTAGGAAACTGTGCCGTGGGGGTGGGGTGGGGGAGTGGTACGTATGTGTGACACGCAGTGGCTGTGTAAGAATGTGTCCTGCAGGGATGGTGGACGCAGAAGCTTGGTCAGACACTAGCGCCACGTCCTGTTGTGATGGAGCAGCCAGTCTCAGGCGTGCTGGCCGTGTTTATTCTTTTTCTACATCTATTTCTTGATTACATTTTTACGTTTTATTTACTTAACAGATGCTTTTATCCAAAATCTGAGGAAGGGTCAGACTGTTCTTGGAGAAACTGGAGGCCCAATACTGGGATTGGAACCAGCTACCTTCTGAACACTGACACCCATCCCCCCGATGTATTGCCTTTGCATTTTGGTGTTCTTTTGGCTTTTATAGGCTATTGTTAGTGTCACATGAAGGGATAAAGAGATGAATTCATACTCGGGGAGTAACAATGCGTCGTTTTGTATCGATTCAATGGCAAACGATCCGATGCATCGACGTGACGCATGAATATCGATGCAAGCTTGTTTTTTTTTTTTTCGGGTCCAGTACTGTTTTCATGATCCACGCCGACATATACCTGGTCTACTCCAGGGGTGCCCGATACGTCGATCGCGATCTACTGGTAGATCGTATGGCATAAAAAATAGAGGATGGATGACGCGTCCAACCGCGCCAGTTGCTGCTAAACTCTAGCAAGCGGCCGCGTCGCCTAGTTACCCTCCAATTTATTTCTACTAAACTTAAGAAAGGGCATAAAAATGAATGGGGGCCTGGACCCAAGTAAGAAGCCAAAAACCTCCCACTCCCATACGGAATGGGGGGGAGGAGTTTTCATGTCATATTCAAAATACGTTTGCCTCATTTGTCAGTCTATTGCTATTCCGAAGAGGGGAAATGTGTAGCGGCATTTTCGGTCTGTTCATAAAAACTACGACATTAACTTCCCTCCGAAAAGCGAGCTGAGAGAGAGAAATGTGAAGGAACTAAAATCCTAGTTCAATTCAAAAATACTTTACAATAAAAAATGAACAAAATAATAAAATGAACTATTATTATTTTTATTATTAATAATAATAATAATAAACATTTATTCAAAATAAATATGTTTTGCATCTTTATAGTATGTAGATCATTCTCACTTGGTCATAAGTAGCTCGTAAGCTAGCGTGCCTTCAGAGCGTGTGTTTAGTACGGCAGGTGGCACAGGACGCTATGCTCAGAACACACAATCTGACACATCAACCATGTATTTTTTTCTTAAACCTCTCAAAGAAGATTACTGACATACTTGTTTCACCGCAGAAGTCAGCCATGTTGATTTTCTTCATTCTACATGTCTGTCCATGCAGTGTTTTTTATTTTTACCTAGTTGCACTTTTTTGCTTGTTTTATGGGATACTTGACTAAACTAGATTTTGTTTACAGTTCACAATAAAATCTGATAAAATGCTAACTATATTTGCCTTTCTTTAATTCATTGAAATGTAAAGGATTGTGTGAAATTTCATCATTTTGATTACTAACCCCAGTATCGACCCGAATCAAATCGTATCGTGGGAATTTCTGAGGTATCAAAAATATCGAACCGTTGGCTAAAGGAATTATGGTATCGTATTGCGAGGAAATCTGTGATTTACACCACTAATTCATACCGATACTTGCTATCAATTATGCAGATAATCATTTTATGACCACCCAGTTTTTTAAAGTTTTTTTTTTATTGGATCACAGTGCCAACCACCAGTATTTTGTAGAGATGTGTTCTGTTTTTTTGGCATTAATAATACTGATTTCTAAGTGATAAAATTTCTGTGATTTAGAAGTGATTTTTAACATGATCATGGTTTAAATAGCAACATAATTAAAATGAATCTTTATTGAGGCAGTTGGGTGGTCATGCTTTGCAGACCTGATGGACACAGACCAAATGTCGCTTATGCTGCCACTCTGTCTCTTTCAGACTATGAGAAGACATCGGAATGAAGTCACAGTGGAGCTTAGGAAGGTATGTGCCTGCTTTTTACTGAGCGTAGTTACCGGCAGATGTTGTGGGTCGGCATCCAGCCAACATGTGGAGGCCTAGCGCCAAGGGCCCGATTCGTTCTTCTGGACTCATTGAATAAACCCCCCGTTGAGGGTCATTGAGGGATAATAGGTGGTGTGACGGGCTCCCAACCCTTCTTGACGACTTGGGTGCCGGAGTGTATTCTGGTGCTGAAGGTGACCCTCCGCTGACATGTGGCCTGTAGGAGGAGCATTAGTTCTGTCCCGTCGTCCAAAGCTGGTTCTGCACCTTCTGCCGCACATCATCCATAGACTTCCATCAGTGGTCCAGCCTGGCTCCTTCAATCTTCTCACATTCTTCCTGTCAGTTTGCTGGAATGGACGATCTGCCCTGCTGCCGTTCTTCTGCAGAATGTTTCTTGTTCTCTTCAAACTCCTTGAGTTCTTGTACCGGTGATGCTCATACAGTTTTGAAGGAACAACCCTGACTAGCATCTCCATGACCTGCTAGCAGAGAGCTGGTTAAAACAAGCCTGGTTTTTTTCCCTCAGTTAGGGCAGGTTGCTTCGTAGCTTGGTTTCCTCAGCAGTGTATTGGTTTGATCTAAGCTGTAGAAACCAGGTAGGGCAGCTGATCTATCTTTAATGCACGGATCAACAATGTTTTTGCATATGCACTGTAATGGAATACACTATAACTCTAAGAAACGTGTAGACAGACTTCTGAGTTAAAGGTTTGTATGGTTCTGCTTCGGTCTTTATTTTTGCATGAGTGTTTCCACACTTGTCATAGGCGAATAAAATATGAATGAGTGTGTATACGTGTGACGGCTTCCGGGTTTACGATTGCTACATGTGCTTTGGTGTCTCCCATGTGTGTTACACCAATGGCTTCATACTTATTCTCTCATTCCCAAAGCACAGTCTCCTCTGCCTGTGCTTCTGGCATCGGCTGGCCATGCGTGGGTCTGGGCTTGGATGGAGAGGCTGCTGCTCTATCCCCGACCTCTGGGTGCTGATGGGCTGGCTTGCACTGGTCACGTGATGCTTGACTCCTCCAGCAGAACCTTTCAGTTCATTCTGGTGGACGTTAAACACAAGGATGTAATAGTTACTGATGCGCAAACAGAAGGGCCACGATGGTCCATTGTCCTCTTTCTCCAGCGGCCCTGATCGCACATGTTCTGTCAGGGTTGCCCAAAACTGGTGTTTCATGGTATGTGGGGTATATGACAGCCCTTCTGTATTGCGGCAGGTGACCCGCGTGGCCCCTGTCAGAGCTGATGATCGTCTGAGCTGAGAGCTGCCCACAGCAGGAACAGCCAGGCGCTACATACACAGCTCCAGCGACCTCCTCCAGATGGGGGTGTTTTTAATATCCTTGGGGGGGTTCACTATGTGTGCGGACCTGGGCCTGACAGGCTCTGATATCCCCCTCACTGTGTGGGCAGGCATTAGGGAGTCAGACCCGGCTGTTTCTCAGCTTTGTTCCCCTGATCCCCCCCCTTCTCCGACTCGATCCCCCAAAGGAGGCTGTGATCTCATCAGAGGGGGGACTCCACAGCAGGGTGCACTGTGGACCTCGCTGGCCGCCTCCTCTCGAGTCTGCATGTTTCAGGACCCAAACAAACTGCCGCAGTGTCTCAGCAGTCCTGGATGTATGTATCATCTTGGCCGGCTAGGAAAGCTGTGTGAAGGAAGTGGACTCTGGGGAAAAGAGAAGCTCCCCTTTGCATCAGAGTCTCTCTGATTAGTCATCACGAGCGTCACTGGCAGCCTGCGGAATGCGCCGCTGGGATCGTTCACATCCGCCTCTGAGTGTGTGAGTGAAAGAGGGCCAGGACACTGAGAGCGATTAAGCTGCGATTGTTTTAATTGCTCAATTAATTTGCAGCACGCTCCCAGCCGGTAGGGGCCCGGTCCACGGGAGCTGAGGAAAGGCCGTTGCTCTGACCGGATGTCGCGGGTGAGACTCCGATCAAAGCCGACTGCCGGCTCGGGCTCTCATTCTCCGTTCCGGGGGCCTAAATTTAAATCGACTAGATTTTCTAAAAGTTTGCCAGTGCGGGTGATGTTACACTGGATTCTTTTGTTGAATAAGGCTCTGATTCTAAAATATCCATGGAAGGATCGTCCCTCTTGCAAACTCAAACCTGAGTCATCTCTTGGTTACCTCCAAAGAGAAAAACAAACAAATATCAACATCAATAATGATTCATCAGTTATGGCAAATTACATAGATGATAGGTGGGGAAACTCCATGCTAAATAGAGTTTAAAAGCTCTTGTATTACTTCTAGACGGATGACTAATGGAATAGAGTCTAGTGCTTCATGTGTAGTTGATGGGCCTTGACTGCTGTATCGATTGAGCAGCAAATTTGGCTGATATTCAGGTTCCACTGATATATTGGTGGAAAACTCTCTAAACAGCTGTAATGTCTCTTAGACAATTATGTTGAGAAAAGTAACATCAGTGGAATAACCTGTCTTCATTTCATATTGTCATCTTTTTTATTCTCCTGCCAAATTTTATGACCAGTAAAAAAAAAAAAAAGATGAACAATTAAGCTTTAGTAATATTTTTTTTCAACCTCCAGTGGTTTTTCACCTTAGAGTATCATAAGCGTTTGAAACGTTTGCTTGAACCCTGTAGTTTAACACCATTTTTGAAGGGCTTGTGGAGTTGAGGGAAGTCGTAAACCACCCATCCGACCCAAATAATTATGAATGAAATGTCCATCTGTTCCAGTGCTTGTTTGTTTCAGTTTTTCACCAAGAAAATTCTACGCTTTCATCACACATTACCAATTCTTGGACATAAGTTACAGCCAGACTTATGCCGTAGAAATCATTTTTCACGCCTTATTAATCTTCCCACGTTAAAAAAATAATTCTTCCTTGTCCTTAAGAACAAAAGAGATGAGCACCTGTTGAAGAAGAGAAATGTACCACAAGAGGAAGCCCTGGAGGATTCGGACGTCGATGCTGATTTCAAAGGGGTGAGCCTCCTGTCTACGTCACATCACCCAGTGGCCGACCTTCAGGGCACTGGCACTGTCCTTCATGCTGTTGTCCGCCGATGTCCCTCACAAAGCTGGCATTTCCTCGGCCGGTCATGTAGGTGCTTCGCAAGTGAAGTTGGCTGGCCGGTTCACCCGCAGTCCGACTGGCTTTAAAATTCATGGAAAGATGTAAAGCTCTGGGAAACATTCCAGGACTGGCTCGTTCGCATTAATGTCTTATTCTTTTTCTTGTCTCTTTATATAGCAAAATGTGACACTAGATGCCATTTTACAGGTAAGACAGCAGTTGCACTCCCCTGTCCATAAGGCTTACGGGGGTGTCTTGTGAGCTGCATGTCGCCTCCCATCTACTCGCATCTTTCATTAGCTTTCTTGAAGCACGTCTAACATTCATTTCTGTTCTATTGAAGAATGCCACCAGTGACGATGCAGTGACACAGCTCAGCGCCGTCCAAGCGGCCAGGTATCACGTCAGCGTCTGGAAATGTATAAAAATGGCGGGACCTCTAATGGCGGGACCTACAGCGCGGCGAAGCCCTGCCCAGCCAGCTTCACGACTCACTTCTGCACTTTGGTGACGGATGGTCGGCTCTTGCCATTACCGGGCTTTAAATGTCTATTTATAACTTCTCTCGCAGGAAACTACTTTCCAGTGATCGGAATCCCCCCATCGATGACTTAATAAAGTCGGGAATCCTTCCCATCCTGGTGAAATGCCTGGAGAGGGATGACAAGTGAGTGTTTGCTGGGGGGGTGGGGGGGCATTTCCACCCACCGGTGTTAATGGGATGGCGGCGGACCAAAGTGACATTACATCATTACATCAGCCAGACAGGCCTCGGGGGGGACGGGGTGGGAATTCCCTTGGCTGGCAGTAGGGGGCAAGGGGGGTGTCCCTGCTGTTCTGGGAGGTGTGCAGTGTCGCTGTACCGGTACCAGGGTGTTAGCGGGAGGGATGCATGCGTTGCCCCTGGGCACCGGCTTTCGGGGACTCTGCCGTCGCATTCACGTACAGGCCGGGCTACTTTCGCAGGATTTCATCACTCTGCAATGGCTTGGTACATTCCCCTGTTCAGTCAGAGCTCTGCAAATCTATGTTGATTATATAATGCGCTCGTACATGCCTGGTTTTAATCTGCTGCATCCTTAAGGTTATTACTGTGTTTCTGTAGAAGCCATAATTGAACCGCACCCATCAGACTCGAAGCTTACTTCCGACTCCCGTCCCGTACATGGAATTTATGGATTTCTCACGGCGCTTTTTCTGCCGGACTCTCCCGGCTCCTAAAGCATGCCATTCCCATTCTCCCACACTCTTTCCCCCCGGAGTCTGCGCTGCCCTCAATCCGGCACCGGCAGAGATAAATCTGCATTCCCATCTCGCCGTGGTCGCCGCGTTCCCAGGCCGGCGTGGCCCGGGCTGGAGGAAAAGGGGGTCGTCGCGGTGACAATGCGCCAGACTCGCAGGCCAACAAATGAGTGGCGAAAGTCGCCCGTCTGCCAAAAAAGTGAGCCGCCTCAGCGTCCGCCAAGTTCTATTTCAATTTGTGACACAGAATTTTTCTGGGTCACTTGTTTCGTGAGTCAACGAAGCGTGAATCCCCCCCCCTCCCCCCCGCCCAGCTGGATGGCTGCGGCATTAGTATCGTTTTCTTGAACCGACTCGGGCCCTTGGTGGATTTTTGAGGATCCGGGCGACACCATTTTCAGCGTAACGGCCGAGTCTAGCTCAGCCCGGGAGGTTGCATGCTCTGGTAGAGTGCCGGGGGCAGGTTGACGGATCCTGAAATATGGGCTCTCATTCTCTCTCTACCCCAGTCCTTCCTTGCAGTTTGAAGCAGCGTGGGCGCTGACGAACATCGCATCTGGGACATCGGCTCAGACTCAGGCTGTAGTCAAATCCAGTAAGCTCACCTGGGGGGGCACCGCAGGGCATCAGGTCTTATCCGTGTCTCTCCCGGCCTGGCCTGCTGTGGGGGCTGGCTTATTGCGCTTACCCTGTTTCTGTGAGTGTTATGTGATTCCGGACCCCCTAGTGGATGTTTGCGGCGCTCTTTGTGCCCCCCCCCCCCCGTGTCGTGGAGATGACTCGCCCCGACCTCTCTCCGTAGATGCTGTGCCTCTGTTCCTGAGGCTTCTGCACTCCCCCCACCAGAACGTGTGCGAGCAGGCCGTCTGGGCCCTCGGCAACATCATCGGTGAGTAGGCGAGCTCCAGACCGCCCACCCTCATGTACGTGACCCCGCCCCCCTCCACCGCCCGCACCCCCACCCTCCCCCAGCCCCAGAGGGCTGCTGATAGCTGCCGACGCCGTGTCCTCCTGCAGGAGATGGCCCGCAGTGCAGAGACTACGTCATCTCCCTGGGCGTGGTCAAGCCCCTCCTGTCCTTCATCAACCCCTCCATTCCCATTACCTTCCTGCGCAACGTCACCTGGGTCATTGTCAACCTGTGCAGGAACAAAGACCCCCCCCCACCCATGGAGACTGTGCAGGAGGTAAGGCTGCACGTGTGCATGCGTGTGTGTGTGTGTGTGTGTGCGCGAGTGTGAGAGAGGCAGGAACAATGCATCGGAAGGTAAGCGAGTCCGATTCGAGTTTGATTTCCATGAGTTCCTTGGCAGGAGATTTATGTTCACAAATACGCTTCTGACATATGGGGCTATTAGTGTGGCTAAATTATTACCATCTTGCCCCTGGCCACACTGACGGCTGCATGAATCAATCCGCAGTGCTTCAGGTATAGAAGCAGAGGAGTGTTTGGCTGCAGCGGCGCGTTGGGTAAAAGCTCGGACTTGCACGTACACTTGTGAACAGTGACACGGTGTTGCAGAGTAGGCTTTATCTGGCAAATGAGAATCTGAAGTCAGGGTTAGTTGGGGTTTTAACTTGGAAGATCTCCAGAAAGATGTGAGAGAGGATGGTGGACCTCCACCACTGACTGACTTTTCCAAGTGAAACATGTAGATATTAGGTTTGTGTACAACTGGACCTCCTTATCAGAGGAATTCCTTATCCAAATAGTGTTTTTTTTTTTTTTTTTGTTTTTGTTTTTAATCAAGAGAGTATGAAAAGTATCAGTGCTTCAGAAAGCTTGATTAACACGCTCATGTTGGAATTAAACTGCAAAGAGCTATAGAAACTCGTGTCCTTTGGAAAATGGGGTAACGTGGACTCGGCAGAATCGGATGCTATGCTTGCGGTCAGAAGGTTCAAATCCCGGGGTCAGCTGAGTGATTTCACTGTTGTGTCCTGGAGCGAGACCCTTCACCCCAGGAGTTCAAAGAGCTTGGTCCTGCTTTCTCAAAAATGTACGTTGGTTTTACTGCAAGATCAAAAAAATAACGTAATACAGAGGAAGAATAACACAGGACTGATGCTAATCCTGGATTTAGCTTCCGGTCAGAATCTAACTTTCACTCAAAGAACCGCCACCACCAATCGCTTACTTTGTTTAAACTAAAGATTTTGAAAAAAATTAATATTAGGTTTTCAACCTAGATTTCAATTTCAGAAGCAGTGCAAGAGGCAAGGAGCAATGCCTTTACTGTAAGGGTCTAATTAGCATGGTGGTTCACGATATGAGTTAGTATTCCGAAGGTTGCTAATTCGAGTCCCATCTATTGCCTTGCTGATGAACAAGAATCGCTCATGTAAAATAGAGACGTGAAATTTAAGGGTCTAAGTCATTGAATAAATGATGAGTCGGTGTGTGTGGGTGTGTTTGTCTCCTTCATGTGGCCTGTGACTGCAGTGCCTCAGTGTCATCGCAGTGCCTCAGTGTCATCGCAGTGCCTCAGTGTCATCGCAGTGCCTCAGTGTCATGCACACCCCTCCTCCATATTCCCTGGCTGTCTAGAATCTTCCCAAACACTGCACTATTTTTAGGCTCCCAGCAGCAAAATCTGGACCGTAAGTATGAGGAGTGATTAATCTAACATTTCGGTACTCGCACCTCAATAACAAAGGGGGAAAGTGCAGAAATAATCATTATCTTGTGCATGAGGCACCCAGAAAAATATTAGATTTCTTCTGTTTCCTGGCCTTGTCTTCTGACGGTAGCAAAGGGCTTCAAATGATCCGTGCAGCTTCAAAGCATCATTCACATTTTGAGTCTCTGTGGCTTCCTGGGTAAATTTAAATTCCCCCTCCACCCCCCTTCGAATGGCTTCTTCCATTACCCATTTCCCCCTAAACAATCAGTTAATGAACATTTTGATTAAGCAGACTGTTCAGGAATTGTTTAGATGGCTTATGGCACAAGGCACTGCATTAACTATGTATTAAGTTAGTATGGTGATTAGAGCACTGTGCCGTGAAGATAAGCTGATGATTTGAGTTGTAGGTCCTCTGTTGGAGCAGGTCACATGCTTTACCCTGAAGGTCTCAGCCAGGTCATAGATTGACTTAATTAGAGAGAACTGCTTGATGGTGCGTTTGACGCTCTTTGTTTTGTCCCCCTCGCCCACAGATCTTGCCTGCCCTCTGCGTGCTGATATACCACATAGATATCAATGTGAGTATGGCCTCCTTCGTGCCACTCGAATAAAGCTGCCACCTTTTTCAGCCTGTGTGCAAAAGTACGGGGTTGTGCAATGTGTGATTATCAATCAGTTTTTGTCAAGAGACGACAGCTTTTTATGAAGCGGTACCTCATGAGGAGGGGAGAGTGTTTGTTTGAGCTTCATCTTCTAGGGCTGGTAATAGAGAGCATGTGATCCAGGCCGTTTCTCTTTACAGATCTTGGTCGACACAGTGTGGGCGCTCTCGTACCTGACGGACGGAGGTAACGAACAGATTCAGATGGTCATCGACTCGGGCGTGGTCCCCTTCCTTGTGCCATTGCTAAGCCACCAAGAGGTCAAAGTTCAGGTGAGCGAACTGTTGGTTTTGTTAGATCTGTAGCCCGTTTTGAGTGTCATACATAGCTTTTACATGTAGTAAACAAATCCCCCTGCAGCTTAAATAACCAGCCTCTAATATGACGCTTACCTCAAGGTTGGGTTGTTTGTTGCCTAACGGGTCACTTTGTGTTTGCAGACAGCCGCACTTAGGGCAGTAGGCAACATCGTAACGGGCACGGATGAGCAGACACAGGTGGTGCTCAACTGTGACGTGCTGTCTCACTTCCCCAACTTACTCACGCACCCTAAGGAGAAGATAAATAAGGTGAGCTGCAGAGGTCATGTGTGTTGGCTGCTGTTTACATTTACCTTCCCTAGGTTTCCCTGCGTACCCCAGGGCTGATGTCAATATGATGAAGGGTGGATGGGTCTTTGGGTATAATTGTATGTGGAGTGTTTATGTGTCTGGTCCAGTATAATGGATCTTGTGGACCATATTCTTCAGTATTTTTAGTTCACATTTGACTTTTTTGGGGCTGGCTTCATCTCCCCCCCCCAATTTCTGCTGTCAGCCATTTTGTTGACATTTTCCACATCCCCAAAGGAAAATGTTAAACCCAACACAGTAATTTCCAGAATACCCGCAATGCACCACACAGTTCTGTGCAAATGGTGTACGCTATCTTGAAAACAGCATCTCGCACAAGCTTTAATTTATACTGTGAGTTTATAAACTTTTTTTTTTTTTTTTTTTTTTAAAGTTAAAAAAGTTTGGGTAACACTTTACTTAAAATAATCGTCATAATGTATAATAGATGCCTTCATAATGCATTATAATTTATTCATAAAGCATTACGAACACGGCTATATTTATTAAAATGGAATAACACATAGCCATTTTTATTATGCATTATGGATGCTATATGAAGCTCTTATCTATAATACACCATACATGCCTTCATAACGTATTTTAATGGTAAGTATAATGCATTATAATGGATTAGGAAGGTATTTATAGTGCATTACAGATCAAAGCTTCATAGATACATTGATATATTAGTTATTTGACTAAAAGTTCTTTTGTCTGCACATCTGTCATTCAGATATTTCTTGTGTAATCTTGTCATAGTGATAATGAAGGCTTTTAATTACAGAGGAGCACTAATTATAACTCATTTAAACACACTTTATTGTGTACTGCTGCCTTAAATGTAGCAAGATTGGGCTGCAGGGGTACCGTGGTTTCACGACAGTAGAATCCGGACCTCCAGTCTCTGTCCGGAAGCTAAATGGTTTTTTGAAATGGGAACGACATGCTTGGGAGAAGAGGTAGAATATGGATAATTTTAATATTTTAGTTCATGGTTCATGACTGCGTGGGAGGGTTGAGTATTCTCTTCACTATGCAGAAAATACCTTTTATTGTGGGCTGATGCTTATACAAATTCTCCTTGTGGAACAAAGACAACATCCATTGTTCCTCTTCAGTCATGTCATTCTACATTTGCCTTTTGTTTTGAGCCCTGACATCACCTGTGAATTCCTCTAGGAGGCCGTATGGTTCCTGTCCAACATAACAGCTGGGAACCAGCAACAAGTTCAGGCTGTGATTGACGCCGGTCTCATCCCCATGATCATCCACCAGCTGGCCAAGGTAGGAGCCCCTCCTCCATACATCTATCTGGGTCGGCCTTCTGGGGAAAGTCAAACCACTTAATCACTGGTTTGCTTGTTCTGCCTTCAGTTCACCATCCCAAGATATGGTGCTGATTTGACAGCCCTTTTGCCCCCCCCACCCCCAAACCAGCAGAGAAGTAATTTCAGGCTCCCTAAGCTGGCTCGCCTTTACTCTGTGAAGGAGGACGTATTTTTCCATCCCTGCATAAAAATAGTGCAGCCTCACCATTTTGCTGTCTGTCTCCAGCATCAGCTGAAGGAGTCCTAGTGTTCATGCCCTGCTTTTGCTCTTCTGTCCGCTGTGCCCGCAGGGTGATTTCGGCACGCAGAAGGAGGCAGCTTGGGCAATTAGCAACTTGACAATAAGTGGAAGGAAAGATCAGGTAAATCATTTTTTTGTGAACAAAGTCCCTGCCCCAGGTTAGGTCAGCGGGTATCCGTTTGCCACCATTTTGAAATGCTGACTTTTTCTCCTGCAGGTGGAGTATCTGGTCCAGCAGAATGTGATACCACCCTTCTGTAACCTCCTCTCGGTTAAGGACTCTCAGGTCGTCCAGGTAGTTCTTGATGGGCTTAAGAACATCCTGATAATGGCAGGGGAGGAGGCCAGCACGATTGCAGAGATTATCGAAGAGTGTGGAGGTAGGGGCGGGGTGAAATAGACGTGGGGGGGTCCATTTCTGGGCTGTTTAGCAGGGAGCTGGTCACAGAATGACCTGGATTTCCATTGTTGTGGATTTTTCTCGCAGTATTAATGCATTTCCATCTTAATTCCAGGTCTGGAGAAAATAGAGAGCCTTCAACAGCACGAGAATGAGGATATCTACAAGTTAGCGTTTGAAATTATCGACCAGTACTTTTCAGGGGATGATGTGAGTGTGGCACCCAATTTTTAATGCATTGGGGGAAAAAATAATTACAGACTACTTTAAATGAGGTGATATATCTGTTGTGGTTCTCTGTATTTATATATACCAGACTGTATCACTATGACAGACTACGGACATGATCGACGAATTAGCATCTTTATGATCTGTGCAGTGAATATCTGGGGTTTCATGATGGCGCCTTAGCCTGCTTGAGATGGACAGGGCTGCCCTTAGATGTAACCTCTGTCCCAAACACTGTTCCGCAGATTGACGAGGATCCGAGTTTGATCCCTGAAGCCACCCAAGGCGGCACCTTCAACTTTGACCCCACCTCCAGCCTGCAGACCAAGGAGTTCAAGTTCTAGAGCAGATGAGTGGGTCGGCCCACTGCCCAGCACTTCATCACCTTCAGAACATCATGACAGACCCACTAACCATACACCGTCACCATGCACTAAAGGATGACAGACTACGTCAGGCGTCCGCTGCCGACGCCCCTAAACATCACAGAATCTGGAAGAAAAACAAAAACAGGAAAAAAAAGGAAACTCATGCCTGTCACTCTGCGGTTGCCAAATGTCTTTCTCACACACAGACTTTAAGGAATTTGTGTGCATGAACGTACACACCCTTCATGTTGGTACGGGAGCACAGCCCTGACCTTATTCCCCTGACTGAGGGTTGCTTTGTCATTTTATTGTTTTTCCTGTCGGCTTTTGTTTCCTGGATTCACCTCAGTCTCAGCTGACCTCCTAGAACACCACCCTGGTTGAAGATGTTCCACCCCCAGGTCATGAATCAGTGTGACGTGCCTGTGTCAGCCTCCCCGCAGGAAAGTCCTGGTCCAGTCCCGCCGGTTGGGGGTTCACTAATGCTCAACTTGGAGTTCTTTAGTTACCTATCACTGCTGTTCTCAGTTTTGGTTTTGTCCTGAGTCGTCCTGGAGGACGCTTTTATGTATGAGGAGGGTAGTGCAGAGTCAAAATTAAAGACTATTGCTCAGTGATGATAGTTGACACAAAAAGCTGAATTTCACTCAATCTGGAAAACAACACAAAGGAAGGAAAACTAATTTTGTAGCATTGATCTCTCTCTGGGCGAAAAAGGAGAGCCGTACTCTGCTGGAGCTGCAGAAGATGAATGACAATGGAATTTTTTTTTTTTTTTTTGTCATTTGTGGGTGGGGTTTTAAGACTGGATTCATGCTGCGGTGCTGATGTTACAGCCCCTGGTCACTGGAGAGAGGAGAGCCGGTTCTCCCCCAGCTCCCGGTGGAGTTCTGGTTTAAAAACTCTGAGCTGTAATGTAATAATGCTCTTCCCTCTCCTCAAGGAACAGCGTTACAATCTGCAGACCTGTTACTGCTGCTCGGTTTTTGGATAATTTTGATTCCCCCCCCCCCCCCCCCCCCCCCTTCCCTTTTTTTTTTTCTTTTTTTTTTTTTTATTTTTTCACAATAAAACTCAACCAATCAAAGATAACACAATGCTGTAATGATTTTGTTACA
>JAODKE010000037.1:13802893-13821515 GCA_026779605.1 Mormyrus hasselquistii | reverse complement strand
GGACCAAGGGCTACAGAAAACCTGCATAGGACCAAGGGCTACAGAAAACCTGCATAGGACCAAGGGCTACAGAAAACCTGCATAGGACCAAGGGCTACAGAAAACAGGTGAAATTAACTGAGATCTTTCCTTTTACTTCCAGAGCAAGATGACTTTCTAACAGTGGCCCAGTCCTTGAAAAATGAGTTTGACAACCCAGAGACATCAGACCTCAAGTTCTGTGTAGAAGGGAAGTACATTCATGTCCATAAGGCTTTGCTGAAAATCAGGTGAGGTTTTTTTTTCTTTGTTCTCATAAATTCTGTTTGGCTGCAGAAAGGAAAAATTTGCAATATTGACAGTTGTCTTCTCTGTGTAGGTGTAAACACTTCCGCTCCATGTTTCAGTCCCACTGGTCTGAAGATAAGAAGGAAGAGATTGAGCTCGACCAATACAGCTATCTTGTGTATCGTGCCTTCTTGGAGTTCCTCTATACAGACAACGTGGACCTGGCCCCTGAACATGCCATTGGTCAGGCCAGCAAAACCTTGGCTTCTCCTGTGGCTTGATGGTGCTGCATAATGGAATCCCACTTGTAGCGTTTCCATTTTTTCCATACAGCCTCCTATCCTGAAATAATACTTGGCTATATTTGTTCAGCAGCCTTATGCAGGAAAGTCTTAGGCAAATGACTTAACGTTATTTTTAATGTTAACTTTTCTACAGTCTGCTTCCCCGTGTTGCTTTACTGTTGTATAATCATCTCATGGCTTCTCAATGGACGTGAAGTTCTCACATCTTTCAGGTCTGCTGGACCTGGCAACTTCCTACTGTGAGAACCGGCTGAAGAGACTGTGTCAGAGCATCATCAAGGGAGGAATCACGGTGGAGAATGCCTTCACTCTACTGTCTGCAGCCGTCAAATACGAAGCACATGTGAGCCAGTAGCCCTGTAACATGACAGTTTAGACATGTTTCACAAATTAATCATATGTGAAGTACTGTTATTTGAGGAAACCTGCAATATATCCATTTGTCATTTTTCTGTTGGTAGTACACCATATGAATACACCTCTTTTGGTCTGAGTGCCTTGTGATTTGAACAGCGCTTCCCATTTCTGTTCCCAGGATCTTGAGGAGTTCTGCTTCAAGTACTGTGTGAACCACCTGACTCAGGTCACACAGACTGAGGCCCTCTGGCATACTGAGGGCAACCTGCTCAAGGAGTTTATAAACAAAGCCAGCAAATGTGGAGCCTTCAAAAACTGACACGGAGCAACAGGTGGTGCAGATGGAGCTGAGCGGAACACGGCCGTCAGTGACACTGTGCAGTTTCACCTGTCAGCGTTCCTGGACATGCTGTATCAGTACCATAGCTTTACAGAAGTAGGAACGATACAATGTTTCCCCTTAGGAAGCGTCATTTTCAGCATTTTATTAATATAGAATCTGCAGAATTAAGTCACGACTGGTTGCAGGAAAAATGAATTTATATACAACTGTCACAGTATATAACCCTACTATAAAAAATATTATTCTTATACTTTTCCAACCTCTCTGCTAGAGTAGTTTGCAGGGCCAGCATGGAGGGGTCACGCTTTCCGCAGTGAAGTGTCTTTGGTGATGTCACTGCTGAGTGTTTGGAAATTATGAGCAGCTCTTCCAAAGAACTGCTGAAATGAAACCCTGAGGATACAGGCCGCTGTACCTAGAACACTGCTGGTCTGATCTTAACTAGGTTCTATCTTTCAGTAAAATAAATGGTACTTCTTATGGTCAGGTTAGTTTGGACCTTCATACAGGATTGATCTTAGATATCACTATGAATACACATTTAAATGAGAGAATGAATATTGAATAAATACAGTTTACTTCGGGTGGATTTTTCTTTTCTGTGGAGGGGACTGCAGTTCTGAATTTGAATACATTTTGGAATAAATGTTTTTTTTAAATTTCAAAAAAAAAAATTTTTTTTTTTTTTTAAATCTGCAGTGTTGTGTCTTCAGAAAACACTAAGGTAACAAAATAAATGTATCATCTCATCTGATTTAGTTCAATCAAACATGCAACTCATTGAAGAGAGATTTTGAATAGAAATTTTGGAGAAAAACAAAAATGTAATAGCACATATACAGACATACACAGGTTTGTTGTGATGTTTATGTTTTTCTAATGAAATTTATGCCGGATTTAACCATATCTTCTTAGTTCTGTACCCCAGATCCCAACAATAGTCAGATTAAGAATGTTTCAGATTATTTCCTTTTTCAGACCAATACAAAACAGTATAGTTGTTTTACACAGTTGCAGAATATTGTGACATGATTTTATGATTATGAAAAATTTGGACAATGGATATGGTGTGAGACCTGGTAGACCCAAATGTGTAGTGAGGGTGTGCTGGGAGCATCTGGCCTCTGTCCAGAAGATCTGCAACTCACACCTTAATTTCTCTCCCAAGGGAGTCAGGGGACATTGAGCCTGAATGGGCCATGTTCAGGGACTCCATTGCTTAGGCATCATTGCAGAACTGTGGACGTAAGAATGTTGGTGGCTGTCGCGGCTGAGATCCCCGAACCCCATGGTGGACACCTTTGGTATAGGGAGCTGTCAGGCTGAAGAAGGAGGGCTTCGGAGCTGTGTTAGCTTGTGGGGCTCCTGAAGCTGACAGGTACCAGCAGGCCAGGTGGAAAATGGCTTTGGCAGTTGCTGAAGCAAAAACTTGGGTGTAGGAGGAGTTCGGTGAAGTTATGGAGAAGGACTTTTGGTCGGCCTTGAAAAAGTTCTGGCACACCATCAGGAGACTCGGGTGGGGGTTACTCATGCTGTTTACAGCAGGGGTGGAGAATTGTTGACCTCAACTGGGGATATAGTTGGGCGGTGGAAAGAATATTTTGAGGATCTGCTGAATTCCAATGATACAGCTTCTTTGGAGGAAGTAGATCTGGAAGATTCAGGTGGGAACTTGCCCATCTCTAGGGCTGAGCTCATGAAGTAGTCAAAAAACTCTTTGGTGGTAAAACTGCGGGTGGATGACGTTCACCTGGAGTTCTTGGAGGCTCTTGAATTGTTGGGCTGTCTTGGCTGACAAGCCTCTTCCTCTTCAACATTGCAAGGACACTGGGGACAGTGCCTTCGGATTAGCAGATTGGGGTGGTGGTCCCAATATTTAAGAATCTTTAAGAAAGACCACTGTACTGTTCTGTCATAATGAAGAGGGAACTGAGGTAGAAGGCGAAACTTTCAATTGACCAGTCGGTCTACATTCCTACCCTCACCTTTGGTCATGAGCTCTTGGTAGTGATGGAAAGAATGAGGTCGCAGATACAAGTGGCTGAAATGAGTTTCCTCCGCAGGGTGTCTGGGCTCAGCCTTACAGAGGGTGAGGAGCTCAGACAGTCGGGAGGGACTCAAAGTAGAGCCACTATCTATGTCTCCGGGGCAACTCCCTGGGGAAACCAGGGCAGCAATAATGGAAATTAATTTATTCTGTTCCAGACCCCCAAATGATTTCCTATTTAAATGTATCTACCTAACTAATGACAAAGAGCAATAACAATCAATATAAAATGAATACATGAAAAATCACACATACAAGAGCAATAAAGATGAAATAAATGACAATCCCATACTCCAAAGTGAAAGCAGACTTGCTATAATTTTCTTTTTTAAGTTCTACTGTTACTCTCACTACTGTCTTCCTTGGTTTGCTGCTATCGCTGTTGACTTTATGTGCCATGATTAATATCACTAAAGGTATTGCAGATAAAGCACAAAAAAAATCACACCCAAAGCAGAAGCAGCTTTCACATGCCGATTTGGTCAATTCGCATGCAGCTAGGTCTTTCTCAATTGTCCCGTTTGGGGTGACAACTGGTACGGTTGAATGTGTCTCAACCCATACGAGTTTTAGTAGGAACAGTGAAGTTCCAATATTTTGGTTGAGGTACACGTTGAAAAAAATCAAGAGACCTGTTTGATCTCCAAGGTGGTCAAATTAAGAGGCATTTGAGGTCCAAAGTTCTACTGTACTTGTCTTCCATCTTCTTGATCCTTGCTTAGCATGTGATGTCATTTTAATCACCAAAGGTGCACATAAAGTCACGCAGGTGCAGTTGGTATAACAGTTTCTGAGAATATATGGGCTAAATCAGTGTCTAATTTCATTGCATTTTAAAATTATCCTATAAAGATAACAGCCACACACTATTGGCAAGTGAGAGATGCAAGTTGGTTCCAACATACTTTTGTCCAAACTTGCATCCAGCGCACACCCATATTTGGCAAACAGGAAGTTGGCTCCGTATTCAGATGTGTGTTTATAGTTACCAACTTTGGTCAGCTGGTTGGCATGAGATTGTAGACTGTATTGTATGCATGTAACAGTTCTATTACCTTGTAAATAGTCTGTAGGGTTTGCAGACTACCCCAGCATTTTTGATGTAGCTAATTTTAGGTCTATAATGGAATAACATGGATTTGCCGTAAGATGTCTTGTGTGAGCGTCCGAGTCTGAAAGTGTGTCATGCCAGATGTGTGAGAGTTGGCAACCCTGGTTCATAGAGACAAAGTATGCAAACCAGCACTAAATCCTGCTGGTACTTGTAGCCAGGCTACAGGTAGGGGTGTTGAGGTAGGAATTACCTACCCCAACCCAAGATACACCTTTTCATTTACTCGTATGCCTGAGGTCTTGGGCCCCTTGCTTCTATTCCAGTAACATACGTAGTCTGACCCACTGTTGTCCATTATCATAAATCATGTGATTGTTCATTTATACTTAAACAGTGAGCAGTACATTATTTTTACGGGGGTGACATTGTGAGATGGGAAGCAATGCACTTCCAATCAGGGACCTTTCTATTCGCGTCTTTTTGTTGCCTTTACTGGGCACCTCCGAATGAAAGGTCTTGAAAATATTTATCTGGCTTATTATCCAAACCATGCTAGCGTGACTCCGGGTTATTGCTCATATTTAATGACCCCACCCTGTCTCAGCCCTACTGCCATTCCCAGCGTTGACGTGAGATTTTCATTTTGAGGTTAGTCTGCTTACGGATTTACATGTAACATTTGTATTACCTTCTAAATAGCCTGTAGGGTTTGCAAACTATTCCGACGCTTTCGATGTAGCTAATTTTAGGTTTATAACGGAATAATAATATTCGACATTTGGCATCCCCGGTCCCACTTCTCACAGCACACGCATCTCCCTGCCAGCCACGTAACGCCAAGCAACGCCGTTTCTCAGCCGTCCGCCGATTCGCTGACCGCGGTTCCGCCTTCGCTCACCAACGTCACACGAACTAGGAAGCAGTCGAAGTGATCTGACGTTGAGAGTCTGCGCTTGTCGATGCACTTGAAAAACTGGGGGCAAAAAAAAAATAAAGATTTCAAAGTTGACGGTATTGTAATCAATGAGTGCGTTGTTACTGAATGGCAACGTCGGAGTCTCGCTGCAATGACACGGATCCGGGGATCCCAGGGGCCGGCGATAGTGCTGGCAAAGGGCACAGTGAGGTGAGAGAGGCGAGCACGCAGACAGACGCCAAAGTGCGAGGTGAGAGCGGCGGCCGACAGACGGTACGGGGTCCGGTGTTATAGAAATTATTACAAAAAACAAACAAATAGAAACAAACAAAGTCAAACAGCACTGTTTCAGAAAATAAAGCTTAATATCAATGGATTCGAATTAGGTATCACATGGTTCACTGTTCCATTAATTAGACTATAACACTTATTTGTGTTATATAGATAAGTCCTGAATTATGTTATTATTTATCTTTGAATGATTATGACGGTTAAGATTATGACTCGAGAGCGCAAATTTAATTTATATGACCCACGACATGTTTAGAATTCATAAATCAATCAGGCCAGCCCTCCATACAGGAGAGATCTTCTCTCGGTAACCTTAAGAAAAGGTCCAGTGCACATTGACATCTCAGTCTGCATACTTTGGAAAATACTATGATATTTTAAAATTAAAGGTAAATTAAAAGCTGTGCTTTCAATACAGTCAAAAATTACAGGAAACATCACATTCATAAAGACTTTAACTTTGAAGTAACTACATCACAATTACAAATGCTGTAGGGGCATGTCAATTAACAGGAAGCATTAGTTGTGAAAGAGACCTGACTGATGCCCTTGGATCCCTGGAGGTTTTTTCTCCCTACTTGGAGTTTCTTTCTTTTTTTATTTCCTCCCCTCCCTCCCTCTTCCTTGTTCTTGTATTATTTTGTGTATATGTAGTGATGTACTACAACACGCTTCTGTAAAGTGCCTTGAGGCAGCTCTGTTGTGAAAGGCTTCAGGTAAACATAAATGGAATTGAACTGTACTGACAATAAACCCATTTATATGTCTTCAGTGCAATATGACGCAATAGCAGATAGCAGTGTTTCAAAGCTTATAGGCAGTGCCTGAATTACACGATCACTGTAATCGTCTCAGAAATCATGAGATCACATACCGAACACAGACAAACTACGCCTGCATAGAGGTATAACTGGTCCTCACCAAGAGTGTTAGAGGGTCACTTAGCAGGATAGTCGATAGCCAGTTGAAAGCCCTCAACCAACAATGGGCCTCATTCACCAATATTTTCTTAAGAATTCTCTTAAATTTGTTCGTATGAGATTTAAGAATGACCTATGTCGGATTCATGATGTGTTCTTAGGTAGCAGAATTGTCTGCACCTTTGTTCTTAAGAATGGTGAATCCCATGTCTACGTAACTGAAATCGTGTGCCAGTTTGTCCTAATTAGCATATGGAAATGCCCTGCAATTTCCCATAAAAGGGCACGAGACTGTAGGGCCGTGTGCAAGAAATGCCGAAGAGACGCACAGGCTGTGAACCGCTTGGCACTAAGGGGAAAACAACTTCAGTAATGCTGAAGTAGAAGCATTAATACAGTAAAATCCCGTTATAGTGGACTCTGTTATAATGGAATATCCTCTGGTCCCGACCTTTTGGAACATGCAGAAAACGCAGCGGATATAGCGGACTGGCATATAATGGAATTTTGCTTATAACGGACAAACAGATTGGTCCCCAGGGCCACTTTTAGCTGTAGTTTTGTTTGGCTATAACAGACAAGCAGGCTCCGCCAGTGACATGGTGGTGCAGTGGTTAGCACTGTTGCCTCATACCTCCGGGATTCGGGTTCGAGTCTCCTCCTGGGTTGCATGTGTGTGGAGTTTGCATGTTCTCCGTGTCATCCTGGGGTTTCCTCCAGGTAAATGGTGTCCTGTAGTTGTGTTCTGAGCATACAGCAACTCACACACACAACTCTGGATATAACAGCCTTTGGGTGTAACAGGACTGTTTTGTCAGGTTCCTTGGATTTTACTGTACAGGGGGTAAATGCACATAGACACATGTTATTTAGGGGATATAACCAGTGGATATAAAACCCCCAAGAAAGCTGACACATGGACAGATATCACCTTCTCTGTGAACGCTGTGTGCCAAATAAATCTAAATGATCTTCAAACATGCGTAACCTTCTCAGAGCACGATTGGCAAGCTCTTCAAAAAGTAACAAATGCCATTTTGATATCAAGGCCAATGGACAGAAACAGACCTATTTATAATCCGTATGATCGCCATTGCTACCATGAAAATTATTTTTACACTATAAAGTGATTTTTTATAATTTACTTTTATAAATTATTCAAATACTATCATTTTATGAACTGTAGAATGAACAAAATTGATATAACCGATTATTTTGAACACACTATCATTACTCAAATGTACATACGAATGGTCTTGAGTACGTGTAGCTTCTGTTCTTAGCTAAGAACGAATTCAGATAAGAAAACATTGATGAATGTCAGAATCTTCGTAAAAAAGTGCGTACGTGGGGTTTAAGAACAAATTTGTTCGTAAGAACGATTGGTGAACGAGGCCCAATGTGTGCATGGGTGGTCAATTTGTGGGAGGATTTAGAACTAATGATTGTCCTACCTGTTTGTATAACAGCAGAGGTATACGAGGCTATTTTTCAGGTGCAGGTGCTCCCTATGGTGCAAATTGCCGATTCCCATAGCACATTGACGCCTACATACATACCACTAAACAAATTAAACATTGGCTTCATGAAATCACACGCCTTCTGCAGCCTCCCCAACCACTGGATATAAACATTATTGAACATTTTTGGGCGAAGTTATGGAGCACAGAGTAGATCTCCTTCACTGCCTAGGCAGTCGGCTTCTGAACAGTGGAATCACAGTTTCGGACCGGCATGACAGCATTGCAGTAGATTTCAAAGATTACTTGAATCCAAATGTGGTATATCGTTACAAAGTGTTTTAGTGATCATTTTGAATAACTTCTTACTCTTTGGTCTTTGTACCATTTTTCAGGTCACGGACCCAGACTTTCCAAAGTTAATTTGTTCACATTACTGAGCCTCTGGATGGAACTTTTCCCCAGAAAGGAGAAAGAAACTTTCCCAGCACAAATTGAAAGATGTCAGGTAAAACAGGCAGATGTTGCAGGGAAGCAGTACTATCTAATGTCTTTAGCTGCATTTACTCTTTCAGATAAAGCTTTATTCCAAACTGAATGATAGGTTACAGAATGTAGCTGTATTAGAAGAAAGTCACAGAGACCTTCAACACACAAAGTGCGTGTAACATACAATCAGAATTGTTTTTCTACTGCTTTACTACACTGAAGTCCAGACACGGACATCTGCTGGGACATGTTGATGACCCTGAGCAGTTACGGCGACCGTTTTCATTCTTCAGGTCCGAAGCACAGGGCTGGTGGTGGTTCAGGAACGCAGTGTCACAGGTCTGCACTGCTCCAGCAGGGAGCTGCACGCAGGTCAGATCGCCGTTATTAAGCACGGACCAAGACTCAGAGGTTGTGACCTCTACTTTTCTAGAAAGCCCTGCTCCACATGCCTGAAGATGATCATCAATGGTATTGGGCCTCTCTCATTACTGATTTAATGTCTGTTTTATTTGGACAAGCTGTAATTAAAGATACAGTGCAGTGAAACAGCCTAAGTGGGATGTCAGTCCATCACACGGCTTACACACACACACTGACATATACCCTATGTACATCATATCCTATGGGCAATTTAGAGATGCCAGTTTAACTTCATGTCTTTGAACTGAAGGAGCAAAGTCCTACAGAATGCATGTAATTATGGTGTGATTCAGCGGCACTTAACCAGCACGTAAACCTGTGGTTCCCAATCCTGTTCTTGGCAGCCTCTCTGCCAGAATGTTTTCATTCCAACCCATACTGCTTTCAGCTTGGCACATTCATTATTGCGCTATCAAGGGCCATAGAAGCCTAATTAAGGTAGGGTTGGAATGAAAACATTCTGGCAAGGGGGCGCCAGGCATAGGACTGAAAAGCACTGACATACACCATGCATGTGTGTGTGAGCCTCCCTGCTGGCCACAAGCAGTCACTACATTGTTAAATGATCACCTTCCTCATTTAATACTTGCTGAAACAGCATGTTCTGCAAGTTAACTAGCTAAGTATGATCTTCTGACTGTTCTTGCTAGCTATTTAGTTTTTGATGCATTCTGAGGTGGATCCGAAAGGAATGGCAGAAATAAGGACCAGGGACTTAAAGAATTAATCAGGAAATACATTACAATCGAAATGCCATCAGCTGTTTCGCTTTCCATTTCAGCCGGGGTCCATCAGATATCTTACTGGCCGGGCGACCCAGAGATGAGCCTCCTGACAGGCTCTGGTGACGGCAGCCATGACTGCAGCTCCCAGGAGGCCGTGCTGGACGCAAAGGCAGCGGAGAGGCTGAAGTCCAACAGTCGGCCGCACATTTGCGTCCTCCTCCAGGCACTGCCCAGTGGCATGCAGCAGTTTGTGGAGGAAACCTCCAAAGATTGTGATTTCCTGGGCAGGATTGTTCGGGATGATCAGTGCCTGGATGTGGGGCAGCTCTTTAGGGAGCAGCAGAAGCGCAATCTGACTGATTTCCACAGAACATTCTTTGTTCAAGACCGGCCAGAGCACCGTGACATCCTTACCAAAATGGGGCTGGAGAACTTCTGCATAGAGCCCTGTTTCAGCAACCTGCGGCAGAACATGAGGGATCTGATTACAGTGCTGGCCTCTGTGGCATCCAGCCTCCTGGACCACGGGCAACGTTATGGCTTCTATGGCAACGGCCCCGCTGAGCCCGGCAGGCCGCTGCCGCAGGATATCGCTAAACACTGCATCATACAAGCCCGGCTGCTGGCATATAGGACAGGTGAGCGTCACTCGTCCAGCCCGATAGCTTTTATTAGGCACTTATGTCAAAAATTAAAATTAAAGCGCATCAAGGCATTTATCTGAGAATCATGACCCAATAGAGGAGTATCCAGATAAATTTCCATCTGCTTGGAGAAGAAATTTTAATTTTATCACGACTCATTACATCATCTTAATTTCTCAGTTTATTTATCCATGTTGAAGTCAATAAATTGCATTAACTTTTGCATGTGTTTTCCTTCTGATATTGGTATCAATAGCTACATTTTTTAATTTCAATTTACATTACCCTTTAGTACTACAGAACAGAAGAGAATAGGCTATATGATTGATAAATGTTGTGTAAGAATCGTATGAAACAAATTGCTATGCTTTGAATTACCAGAGGTCTAGAGACATGGATTTTTATGTAGTTCCGATTTTAAATTGATTTCAGATATAATAGTAATATTTAATATTCAGTGTGTCAATAATGTAAGTATTGCAGAATGTCTTTGTCTTTACTTTATAGAGGATCCAAAAGTGGGGGTTGGTGCCGTTATATGGGCAGAAGGGAAATCTGTGAGTAAACAATGTGAATGAATTTTATTGTGCAGGTGTGTGATATGTGTCCTGTATCTGTATCATGGTGTATAGTGATCATTAGTACTTACTTTTGACCAAAAACATAAACTGCAAGGACTCCTCAGTGTGACAAAGATGCCCGATTTTAGGGGAACTGCGACGGGACGGGGAGCATGTACCTTGTGGGCTCTGGGTACAACGCCTACCCGGTGGGCTCAGAATACGCAGAATTCCCCCAGATGGACGACAAGCAGGAGGACCGGCACAGCAGGAAGTACAGATACATCATCCACGCCGAGCAGAACGCACTGACTTTCAGGTGCACAACTTGAGCTGATGGCTCAGATGCCGGAATGCAGGAGTTGACCAAAGCATACAGATGCAGGGCCTGTAAAGGCCTGTAACGCACGTGTGATGATGAAGTCTGAACAGTGTCATTTTTCTTGAGGTGCAGGTGTGCGGAGCTCAGGGAGGACGAAAACACGACAATCTTTGTCACGAAATGCCCATGTGACGAGTGTGTGCCTTTGATTAAGGGGGCCGGCGTCAAGCAGATATACACCTCAGATATGGACAGTGGCAAAGACAAGCATGACATCTCGTACCTCCAGTTTGAGAATCTCCAGGGAGTGCAGAAGTTTGTTGTGAGTAGGGCTGCAAAAAATTTTGATAATCGATTAATCCTGTGATGACGTGAACAACTAACCAATTAGGTGGGCCAAAGGACAGGCGTTTTCGTCAACTATTTTTAAATTACCGATTATCATGGTTGTTGAATAGTTCTTGCAGCCATAGTTGTAAGTGTTGACCGCTATTAGATTACGTTGCTGGCATGTGTTTGTTTCTTGTGCAGTATTGGCTAGAATTGATTAAACTAGCTATTCAGTGATAAGGTGTGTATGTAATGTAAGAATTGTATGTCCCTTTGTAGTGGCAGAGGGATTCACAAGTTTGTCCAGGGCAGCTGAATTCTTGTTTGTCCAGTAAGTATTTTTACTATGATCTGAGGGCTGACAGTGCAGGACTCTCTCTGCTTTTCTGAACACAGTCCAGGTTCCACAACTTTGCTTACATTTTGACATGAGCACAAAAAAGTAGCTCACTGACCCCTCATTTCTAATTGCAGATGGGTGCATGGGGAAGCACAGCAGAGACACACAGGAGGATCAGCCGCTGCTGAGTAAGAAGCAGCGTTTTTAAGTATCAGCAAAAAATGACTTGAAGAACCAGGCATATTCAAAACTAAAGTTTTTTTTTGGATTCTAGTCCTCGGGATATTTGGGATATTTACTGAGTGTCGGAATCATGCTCAGAAATCGTTTACAATGCATTGTGAAATGGATTTTACAGAAATCTCAAAGCAGGCAAGCCTCTGGAACAAAGGGTTGCACATTGAGTGCTTTACACAAGGCATATGTTTATATTCAGTCATGAAACAAACATGAACACGACACTTTGCGCATTTAAACTTTTTCAATCGACCAGACTAAGGACCTGATTTGTCACCCAGTTTATCTGACTCGTCCTGTGTAACATTTAAATAAACCAATTTTAAATAAACTGAAAGGATAAAATATATAATAAAATGTGTGTTGCAACAATCATTTGCAAAAAAAAACAGCCTAATCGAGGGATGTCTGGCTTTAAGTCTCGCTAATAGCTAATATCGCCAATGACACCTTCGACAAACGATACTTCCACTAAACTAAAAGAAGACTGGTGCTGTTAACATGATTAATTTAGCAACAAAGCTGTAAAATGTGGGTCTTTACCTTAAAGTCCCATCGATATCAATCGACAAACGATAGGTTTGCTGGGAACACAGCATTTAAAATTCCCAAGCTGAAGCAAACGAAAAAAGAGCCAACCGGAAGCACATGATCGAAAATAAAAGCCAAAGTGCTTGATTGGTTAGTTAATTACTTCCGGCAGGATTTTAGCCAATAACGTGGAGCCGAGACGTTTTGAATGGGGAGGCAATGCCCATCGTATGCTTTGGAACCTCACAGTCACATGTCCAAAAGATGGGAATTCCTTTTAGGATGTTTACATCCTCTTTAGTAATAAATAATATGGCTTCGGTGGATTAAAAAGGGTCTGGGGAAAAAAACGCATTTGTTTGAATATCAGTAGTAAAATGCTGTCGTTAGACCACATACACGTTACGAGTAAAAAACGAACTAAGCGTTAAGTTTATTCACCATTTATTCGCCTGCATCAGCCATACGATCAAGTAAGTGCTAGTGGAAAACTCACACCTCAATCAAGAATGTATATCTGTACATGTTCTTGTAATTTGAGTAGTGCAGAACAGAAATGCTATTTTAAGCCACATCATATAGTTATATGTAATTTTTTTTTTAATGAAGTCAGCATTTATACTTGAAACTGATTCTTTGATCAGTAAGAAGAAATACAACAAACCCTGATTTTAACCTGTTAGTAGATGCAAAACGTCAGTGTTACTTCACCAGAGTAATTTGAAGTACACCAACTTTTTCAGAGTTTGTGATGGTTCTGTCTCATTGCCAGTGATGTATTCTTGAGACGAAGGAATACAGTTGCCAATTAAATATTTATAGCTAGTATATTGAACCACACATTAGATCCATGTACTTGAGTTAAACCCCACATTGGATCTAATTATTTTCAGAAGAGTCTTATGAGGCCTATTTAAATATGGGATGCTAAGAAACGGTTGGTCCTGGAGGCTTGGAAAGTCCAAATGTATCTGTTGTCCACATCACCTTCTTTAAATTCCTTCAGCTTCCTGCTAAAAGGCAGTGAAATCCCAAAATGGTCTATTTCTTCTTAGATCAAACACATAAATGCCAGTCAGAAATTATTCATATTATAAATCAGCCAATAACAGTGGGTCTCTAGTACTGCAGCTGAGAACCGCAGTTTTATCACTGGCTGATTGAGAGGCCATGCCAAAAGCCCGCACCCACACCGGCCCTCCACGGAACAGGTTCTCCACCCCTGCTTTACAGGAATGGGAAACTTGTTAAAGAACAATGCTGCATTGCAGTATCTCTGACCTGTGTTTAAATAGCTTTCATGACAATAAAACTTAAAATAACAGAATTAAAATTCACACCCGTGTTCCAAATCCGAAGTTCCGAAACCATAAATAGAAAAAAATACAAGTACTAATATAAGTATTAATATTAGAATTGCACTTTTCATAATTATAAATTGATTGCATTCTTTCAAAGTAAAATATGAATGTGTTTGACTTCATGTTTACCACTGAACTGCTTATTTTAATCTCCTTCGCTAGTATTTTTGGATGAGTGGTGTGGATCTCAACACATTAACTCCCAATTATTTTTCAAAGACAAACTGCTAAATGTGGTCACAATTTTTCACTGTTTCTGCACGACTGATGGATGTGTAAAGCAAAAGATTTAAATGCATTTAAATGAAGGACTACTCTTTTGTTGGGATAATATTAAAAACCAGTGAAAGTATGTTCAGGATTTAAATGATAGTATTACCTATATCGACACAGCAATAAACTCAGAGAAAATAAAATTGTGAATGCATAATAAAAAATGATTGGTGAATGATACCATGTTTCATACAATAAAACCACAGTTACACAGTTACAGTTATGATACATACTAGCAATCTGCTAAATCATTCATTCATTGCACTTCTTACCTACACTTAGCATTTCATTATGGAATAATAAACAGTTATTTTAAATAGTTCATATCTGAAATGTACATTTCTACTTAAGGACTACAATGCCATCATTCAATGAGCCACTTATGAAGGGGAATAAAGCTTCCACTGTGGACGCTATAACCTTTGGTTTGCCTTCCTAAAGGAATCACCTTTCATGTGAAAAAAATGATAGCAATGGTAACACTCCTGCTACACTTGTGATAAATGTTCCTCATAACAGTGAGATTGATGGAAAACTGTGACTTCCTGCAGGCTATTTAAGGAACATATAAATGTTTCAAAGACTTTAAATAGAATTTTGATATATACTATTATTGGTGAATTCCAAACAAAAAGAATGCTTCTATGAAGCAGTTTTCTTCAAGTCTCGTATCTGTTTGATGAGGTAGGTCTTCTCGTCATTGAACTGCTCGTCATCTGCACGATCTTTCTGGAAGTTGCTGAGGAAGTTGATTAGCTTGGTCTGGTTCTTAAGGAGAATGTCCACGATCGGCTGAGTTTTATTTGGGTTGGCCACAAACACCTGGAGGAGATAAAGTAGGAAAGAAAAAAAAAGAAACAACATGTAATGAAAACCAAAAACATGCCTTAGAAACACGGATCAAAACCGATCTCAGGCACATGAGCACACAAAGGACCAAAGATTATAGTTTTTTTTTTTTTGTTTTTTTTTTTAAGAGTAAACTTATAAACCATATTGACAATAATAGCATGTCAAGATTATGCTCTACCTTGAAGACATGGAAGGCCTCAAATTGGATGTTGGGGCTCTTGTCCCTCAGCAGATTCATCATGAGTTTCAGGTTTTCAGGCTTGCTGATGTAGTGTGTCATCACTGAGAAGTTGTGTCTGTCCAGCAGCAGCTCTCCCAGGAGCTATGACACGCCGCCAGAGCTCAGGGGCGCACAGTTTACCCAACTCACCTTAAGTAAGAATCTCATTTACTCTGTTCTCTACTTTAGGGTTTTATATTTATACTTTATTACAGATACGTATCTTATTAGTAAACAAAAAAATAGTATGATTAATACCTTCAATGACTGTCTCTTTGTGACATAGTTCTCCGAATGCAGCAGTTTCTCATAGTCCCCAAAAATCTGTTGTAATATAAAACAGGTTATTTCATTCAGTCTGAATTTTGTTTTTCCAGGTCATGCTACCACCGTGGAAGCACCTTTCCGTAGCTTACCCATATTTTTGTTTTTTTCTTATATTCAAAAGCTGAACGTAATACTTGTACATCTTTTTTCACACCCAAAGTAAAAGTCGGGTACTACAAGCCACTGCAAGAACATAAGTAAATGCTGGGTTATTATTTTGAAATCGCATCTCAATTGCTTCACACATTCACTTCTGAAAATCTGACATTTTATCATAATGTATATCATTTTGTCATGATTAAATAAGGATTCTACTATATGTGCATAAGAGCCCTCTGAATGGCTGGTCATTATTCCCAGCTGGGGTTATGTGGATAGCAACTTTTAATCTTTCAAACATTTCAACCAGCCTCAGATGAGATAAATTTGCTCATTCATGCCAATACTAAAAATAATTTCATGTTTACCCTTCTCCCCAGGCAGAGGAACAAAAATGCAGATGTTTTTTACTCATTTTTCATGAAGAGACCCTCATACATACCGTGTCATAGTTTTGCTCTAAAAATTCTGCTACTAGGACCTTGTGCCTTGTTAGTAAATCCTGTAAAATAAAATTAAAGTTGTTGAATATAATTTTCTGATCAAAAATTAACCAAGACCCATGAAAAAAGGGTGATTTGTCAATACAGGTCATTCACCAATTAGGACTGCTGACCTTGAAGGTGGCGAAGGCATCAGATGCGATGTCGAAGATCGACATTTCCACATAACTGAAGAAATCCCGGAAGTGTTCTGAGTGTAGGATGATGCGGGCGAGGGGCTCGTGCCGGCTGCATTCCCGTAGCATGATGCCACAATTCAGGGCCACCTGAGGGCTCTCATACCTGTAGGGAAAGACCCCACAATCATTAACCTCAACTGTTCTGACGATAATATGTTTGACTGCGTTCCAAAGCACTCGTGCAAAATTTGCAAGGGAGTATTGAAAAAAATAAGACTAGAACAGTTTACCCCTTGAGAAGGATGAAGAGCACCTCTTGGTGGGAACAGAAATACTCCACAGTTGGGCTGCGGGTTCCAATCTGCCTCCGGAGAATGTTATTAAAGATCTGACACACGTCCTTTTTTCCCTGCAGATTTGGGAAACAATCCGGAGCTAGGGTCTGTTTATAGTTCTGACTGTTTAACATTTGTTATCTAAATGCATTATTGGGTACTGGTACCAAGCGCAGATAGCAAAGCCGCCCTGACCAGTAGCTCCAACGGCCACATCCTTGAGTAAGACCTCACCTCAAAGTCAATGACCTGCAGATTTTCAATGAGCGACACGAGGAGGCCGCTGTTGTAAAGTTCTTGGGCAAGCAGGGCCACGGACTCAGTGTGTGGCTCCTTGTCATTGGTTCCATACAGGATTTCCTTCATCGCGACAAGACATTTAGATACTTCCTCTGATGCCTGAAGAAAACATATTCAGGACATGTATAAAAGCAGAGTTGGATAATTCGGGTGCAGAGAGTAAAAGTCCAGACCGGGATTTTGTTTCAACCGACCAGTTGAGTTCTCTGTGACTGTGACTCTTTATGATCATCTGGTTGGTTGAAACAAAATCTTGGTCTGGACCTTTACTCTCTGTACCTGAAATCTGTATAGAGGATCATTTTCATATAGACAGCTTAGCAAATCCTTTTAAAAAGAAAACATTTGAATGGAAGTTGCACCTGCATCACAAGTAGCAGACTGATATATATTGTCAATTTTCCCTCTACGATTACTGTAAACGTTTGAACACTGTATCAGAGTGTGTAGTATGCCACCCTTTTACAAATGTGGGAAAACTCTCAGAAGCTTAACTTCTCAGCTTATAATACTTATATAGAAACACAGGCAACACTGTCACTGTTGTCACTATATATTGTAACAATAAAGCCACTTGATAGGGATGCCCTGTATCATTAGCTGGCTGGTAAAATGCCTTCTGATGTTAATTTTCTAAAATGCATAATTAATGGGTCCTCGATGCCTGACAGGTTTATACTGTAAAAAAATACCTTGAGATCATTATGACTTTGAACAGATTCAAAGGGCAGAGAAATCTGAAGACAGAATGGAAGAATTTACTTTGGTCTGTCCTTGTATAAGCAGGTAGGTGAACCAAACAACATCCTGCTTTGTGCTTAAACAAGCGAAACACAAACTTACTTTATACAGCTATTAATTAATTACACATGAGTAAGGGGTCCCTGAAAACACCCAAGCCCCCCCCACGGTTCTCACACACCTTCTCAGTCTTCTTGTCCTGCTTGACAAGGATGGCCATATTCTCTTTTAGCGTTTTTGCGATCTCAGTGGGATTCTTGTGGGATTTGCCGAATAGCGGCATAGCTACAGCGTCTCCGTGTCTCTCTTCAGGGCCTGTAATGGCACAGAGATGAGACTTTGTTATGGCACATCCAAATTATCATGTACAAGATAAACTATTATAAACTGGCCACAGTCACCACAGAAAAGATGATATAAAAACAGACATAGCACATCTTTAGTGTCCAACAGTCATTGGGTTTGGCATTTTTTAGAAATGTTAGAAGGATCTTCAGTTCACCTCTGGTGATCTAATAAAACAATCATGGGAAAAATGCCAAATTAATGCAATGGCACACATACAACCATAATAACATTACCAATCCGAACAGCACGAGGTCATTTTATAGATTCAGCCAGACTCGCAATCGCTAGAGACTCGCTCTGTGTTAACAACACAGCATCACAGGGCACAACCCAGGATGGGGCGCTAACCCTTCACAGGGCACAGTCACACACCATTCACTCACAGATACACATCTGCGGGCAGTTTGATAACCTCAGCATGTTTTTGGACTGTGGGGGGAAACCAGAGCATCTAGAGGAAACCCCACGACGACACAGGGAGAACCTGCAAACTCCACACACATGGTACCCCACGACGACACAGGGAGAACCTGCAAACTCCATACACATGGAACCCCACGACGACACAGGGAGAACCTGCAAA
>JAODKE010000037.1:13752058-13772944 GCA_026779605.1 Mormyrus hasselquistii | reverse complement strand
AATAACTAATTAGTGGAACGAACCCCGGGGTTTGAAAAGCTTCCCAAAAGGTTCCCCCAAAACCCTCCCCCGCCCCTTTAAAGATTAGGCTGCCCCCCCCCCCCCCCCCACATGATACTACAGAGATTTAGTCCATTAACAGATTCCTTCCAGAATCATTGTTTTAGCTTCCAGCACTGAGATTATTGATGAAAAAAATCCACTAAAACATGGGAGCAAACAGGAAAACAGGGGCACCTAGTTCCTGCCCTCGTGACCTTGTGCATTTTAAAATAAACAAGAAGGGTAATAATTTGAAAACCTTCAACTGGATCGGTTTTGATAATCTTGATAAACGATTTAGCAGAAGGCGCATTGAAAAGAGGCAGCTGGGTAGCGGCGCGTTTTAATCTGTAAGGGCCGTCAGGGAAAGAACACGACCTTGGATGTGCTGCGTGGGTGCTGTTATTCCAGAGTGAAAGTGAATCCCCTGGGGGGTTTCTGTGACCTCACAGCAAAGTCGCAGCAGCGGAGCATGGAGGTAAGGGGGAGGAATCTCCTAAAGCACGGGCTGGGGGTGTGGGGCTGTGGGTGTGTGGCTGGGGGTGTGTGGCTTGGGGTGTGGGGCTTGGGGTGTGGGGCTGGCGGTGTGTGGCTGGAGGTGTGTGGCTGGGGGTGTGGGGGTGAGTCAGGCTTCAGCAGTTTAATAGGGGGCTTCATGGCTTCTGTTCACCTTAACTCCCACTGCTCAGTGACACATTCCAGACTGGGGGGGGGGGCAAGTCCTCCCTATCAGTGTGATTTGAACATTGGTTTGACCATCTGTTTGTGATACTGAGTCTGAAGATGGGCAGATGGAACAGACCCACGCATCTCCACCATCTCATTCTGGACATTTCAGCATTTGTATGGAAGCACCACATATCACACTGACGAGAGAAGAGAGAACCACAATTGCTCAACAAACCCATTCAATGCTATTTCATTAATTCTGCCAAATCTTTGGCTTTGTTTACAAATATCCAATGATATCATTGAAGAAAAGTACAGTATTGTTATATATGTGTTTTCATTCTCTATAGCATTAAAAGGTTTATTAGGGCATCCTGAACGATAACTAGGGTCTTGTTATTATAAAATTCTAGGTATTGTAACATATTATTTATCAGAAAATGAATGGAGTTGTGGCACAGCTGAGTAGCCTTGCACCTCTGAGGCCGGTCTGGAGGTCTGGCACATTACATTTGAGTGTGTACCCTACAGTTTTCAGATAACCCTGTCTGGGGTCTCTCCCAGCCTTCTGGGATAGGCCCCAGTCTGCTTCCTCTTCTGTTTCCTGATCGGTCAGTCTGACCCATAGTTTTTAGTTTTGTTCCTCTACAGACTCAGGCAGGAAGGATAGCAGTTATGCAGACACAGCAGCTCTACCTGGCAGGAAGGCAAACTGCTTCTTGAGCTCAGACTCGAAATGGGCGGCGCAGAGAGGGCTGCCCTCCTCCTGCAGGATCTCATCTGGGGGACGGGAAGGGAAACGCAGAGGAGGAGGAAGAGAGGAGATGCATTATAGACTGCTGTCACAAGCTTCCTGTCGCAGAGTCAGGGACTGCTGCGGTTAGAAGGTCACCTGGAATGACACAAGCGCCGGGACGTAGCTGTGAGGAGGAAAGAGAGGTGGAGTCGCTAAGGGAAGTACACATAATGCTTAGATGAACATTGGTAATGAATGAATGACAGATTATCAAAACTTACCCTCAGATAATACCAGATTCATGTGGAAAACTTTGACGTTAGGAGTCTTTCAAGTGTTGTATTTTAAAAATCGGCATAATTATGTATGCAAAAAGTAATTTTTTAAATGTATACATTTAAGCAGTGCACTCTTTTCACTGGGAAATTTTTGCATCAAACTGTTTTTTTTTACTAGTATACAGTGTCAATGTCATACATTGAACGGACTTGAAACACCAGAGTGCAAAGCAAAGCAGATCGATGGGACAGGATGCCACAGAGGGAAACGCTTAGCTATATAATTACAGGTGCGTGCTAATAGCTCATTGTAATTCAGCCCAGAATTACAAACAAACACAGCATCACAACTGTTACCCAAAATACCCGGGACAGAATCACACAAAGTAACTGCAAGAATGGGCACTGCAAACCGAAATCAGCATAAAAGTCAGAATGCTGTCAGATTCTAATACAGAAACTGCACTATATACCACAGACTGAGTATGAAATTATTATCAGAATTAACCGACACATGCAGAAGCTTCTATTTCCCAAATCGATCAATCGGAAATTACACATCTGTATAATTTTCTCACCTCCTAATCACCAAGTTGACGTCACATAACGCCCTGACGATGAGGACCATGAGGACGAGGAGGTCTACACATTAAAATGAGACGTAAACATGGACTGTCTGGTACAGAGCTTGGAGGGAGCAGAAACAGGGACCCGCCGTGGTGCTGGTCCCCGGGGACCGGACTGGGACACACTTAAATAACCTTAAATAATCAGGACAGCATACGACAGACTGCAAACGGAAGTTCACTGACAGGTAAAGGCGGAGACGTGTCTGGATGGCTTCCAAACACTAAACACCACTAAGGTATGGCCTCAAAAATAACTGTAGAAGAAAATCAGCAATTCTATGATGCAGAATAGAAAACTAAATCTAAAAGAGATTTGTAGCTGGGTATCTATGTTGATACCTCTTGTATCCAAGGCCAACGTATCATAATAATAATAATAATAATAATAATAATTATACTATAATAATAAGTAATACAGGTTGATAAGCCATCTTTTACCCTTTTGCTCCATCTGGAATGATTTATGTTTGGAGAAAGCTAAGTGTTCAACATCCTTTATGGTACATGCAGCCATCTCTGGGGGGTCATTAAGACTGATGATTGGTCTGCAGCCATCCCTGGGGGGTCATTAAGACTGATGATTGGTCTGCATGGCCATTTAACATCCAAACAATATGAGGCTGTTTTACAGGACCAGGTGCGATCTATGGTACAAACACTGCTGTTCATGTTTTAGTAAGATGTCTCTGTACACAGTGATAAACAACTTAAACTATAGTTTCATTAACACTAAGATGAAGCTAAATGCCTCACAACCTCCCTAAACTAAACATTGCTTAACATTTACAGGATGTTCTGGAGTATGAACTAGCTGTCCTTCTCCATACCTCAGATAACTTCAGGATGTTCTTGAGTAAAGGTCCATGAACCCACTACAGTACACAGCTCAGGATCACAGGATGTCAAGAAGGAGTGAAGTGGTTCTGGAGGCAGCAGATGACCCTATTGCTTATACTTAATAATGAAGTGTTTCCTTCATTTTGTTCATCCTCCCAGTATAGGGCAATAGTATTGTACAAAATAATAATGCAAGAATTAAGTCTTCAGTTTTATTTCTTACTTTCTGGCACCAGTCACCATGGCCCTGTTCACACATGGCCTTAAAATGTGTCTTGGGGGATCAGATCATTAATGGACAGCGCTAAACAGAAGTGTGAACGACCACTGAGGCGCATTGTGATCCAAGTACCCAGACCACTTGCTAAGATGTTCGGGGATGCATCTGACCACGTCTTTTGTAGCGTAAGCCCTAGTGCGTCCTATGGCGTCCCCAATAATAACTGTGCACGGGGCAGTAATGGAATCTGAACACAAGCGGTCAGCTGGACACCTTGGGGACGCAAGACAGACAAACAAACAGTGATGTGCCTCAGCTGTCTATTTGTGATTTGATCACCCAAGACACATTTTAAGGCCAAGTGTGAACAGGGCCGGTTTTGAGGCAACATTCAACATTAAATGTATTTCAAAAGAAGGTGAAAATAATGAATGTGGCCTTAATTCTGTATAGCTTTCTCCCTGCTGTGGTTAATCATCCTAATTCTCCCCGTACACCTGAACACTTCCTACATAATGCAGCACACAGGTCTCCGTTTACCAGCACTCCCCTCAAGCGAGTTTTATGTCAGCAAACCACTTCTCTTTTGTTTTCAGTTTGTCTCTTGTTTGCATTGAGAGGCTTAAGAACACAAAGGTGTGAGGCTGTGTTTTCCTGCATTTTTACCAGACCTTTGTCCTGACCTTGTCCAATATAAATAAGAGGTGTGGCACTTTAAACAAAAGCCAAGAGATCACCCGAGATCAGTTTCTTGAAGAACATTATTCATATAAAATGTTTGTGTTCGTATTAAATGTTTAAGGCAGTAACATTTTGAGCCTGTGTCAAAACTTAATGACGCTGACAGTTCACATTTGCAGGCAAAATAATTATTTGACTCTTAATGTTCCAGAGAGAAAGCTGCTCTTGTGGAACCACCAAGCCTGACTTCAAATTGTGTACGTGGCGGGGGTGTGGTTGGAGGTGAATCAATGGGGGACTGAGTCTTTACTGGGGAGGCGGATGGCAAACTATTCAGGACTTAAGCCAATAAATACATTTTCTAAAGCAGCCCTAATATAGGCCTAACGACAGCCCGGGTGTGTGGGATGATGCTTTGGGTGACTGGGAGGACTATGCTCACTCAAGTCACATTTATGTGCATCGAACAGCATTTTATTTCCTTACCGCACCTAAAACCTCAACCAGACCCTATTGCCAGCCCTAGTCCATGTACCTATAATTCTCTGTGGTATTATTTTTCTCATTCTTTCATGACGATACAATTTTTGTATGTGAGTGTTTTGCTTACATTGCTGCTTATGTTAAGTGCTTTTTAGCCTCACCCTGCATAAACCCCCACTGTTCCCCAAACCCTGCATCACCTGATTCCCTTCCCCATGCTGATCAGAGCTTTTACTGCGCTTTATTCATCTGCCGACCTTCCATGCTGCAAATATGGGCTGCAGGGGTCATAACAAAGCAATCTACTAAGGTCCCCCTATTCAAATCTGGCCCTTGATTCCAAATCCAGGCCTTGTTTTCAGTTACCCCAGGCAGTTAGTTTATTAATTGCTGATTCTGATTGGTCAGAGACTCCACACCTGGCTCACAGATAGAAAAAGGCTAGGAAACCAGCAGTCCTCTGACCTTGAGGGCTGTGGTTTGAACAGCCCTGTAATAAGGCATCTCAAATTAGCCCATCATATCATATCATTTATAATTTATATCAATACAGACACCATAACTGAGGAGTGACATGGGGATGCTTCTTAATTCATTGACTTATTTAGCAGATGCTTTTTCCCAAAGCAACATACAAGGAAAGCAATTTTGGGCATTTCAGGTCCAGAAACTACAAATCCAGACCAAGATTTTGCTTCTATCAACCATTAGAGTATAAAGAGTCACAGTCACAGAGACTCACCTGGTTGGCAGAAACAAAATCGTGGTCTGGATTTGTAGTTTTTGGACCTGAATTTCCCAACAGTGAAGGAAAGCTTAGAGTCTTGCCAGCAGTGGCCAAACTGATCCGCAAAGGGCCGGTGTGTTTGCAGGTTTTAGCTGCAATTAGTTCACTAATTAGAGGAGTGATTGGCTGAAGAGTCCTCACACCTGGGCTTGAACAGCTGATTTAAATGTTATCCGAAAAACCTGCATACACACCAACTGCTTGTGGATAGGATTGCCCCCCCCCCCATATTAGGTGGTGGTCCCTAGTAACGGTGGTACAGGGATGTCGTCCTTGGGTGAACCCTGCTGATGCTATGAGGCTGTGGGGGACACGTAGATATTTAACCAGCTACACAACGGCAAAGCAATTTTTCATCAGGGAGACTCGTTCATCTGAAAGAAGCTGCTGCTGAACACGCGCTTAAATGTCTCTTTTCAGAGCGAAATCCCATAAGCAAAGTGCGGCTCATAGCAGCATCACCCTACTTATAAACTCCACTCGGTAAGACCAGGAATCCCATAGCAAAGTGCGGCTCATAGCAGCATCACCCTACTTATAAACTCCACTCGGTAAGACCAGGAATCCCATAGCAAAGTGCGGCTCATAGCAGCATCACCCTACTTATAAACTCCACTCAGTACAATACTGCGTTTTGTTTGGGCATTTTCAGCTCATTCTGATGAGGTCACTTGACCTGCAAGCAGAAGATCCTGGGAAGTGTTTTACTGAAAAACTGTCTGGTCAGAAAAGAAACACTTTGATAAGGTTTAATCTACCTAAAAGCAATAAAGAAGGTTTAAAAACTGAACCACATCCCCTTTAATGAATTCATTAAGGAAACTCCATTGTAAACACTCAGAGAATTATTATAAGTTCAAGCTGTGCTTATATGATGAATCACACCAACTTCTATGATGCAGTCATCCCATGTCACATCTGATTAAGAATCGCCCCCTCGCACGTCAGCTGGAGAGCACAAAACGTCATTCAGCATCATCAGCCTTCTTCAGTACATAACTACTGTTCATGGCTCATGATTTAATGTTATGCTCCTAACCTGCCGAATGTCTGGCCTGATCACTCTGGAGCCAAGAGTCTAAGTTTCACCTTCTCTCAGCTTCTGTTGGTCCTGAAGTGTCTTCATTGTCTAGTCAGATGTGTTATACCTCTTTTGGGTCAGGAATCGAGTTTTGAAACACAATGGTAAGCAGTAGGTGATTTGCTGGAAAATCAGGAGGGTCGATTATGCTTCAGTTACCGTCAGTTTACATCTCGTTCCCCTCTCCGGCCCCAGGAACAGCGGAGAGGTAGGCGTGGGGTTTCACTCGATTCCACAGATGAGCATGAATTATTCACCTGGCTCTAGACTGCCGCTGCCCTTTTGTTAAACTGAGAACATGATCAATTTATACAGCCTCAGTTTAACCGAAGCACTTAATGGAAGGTGTTACAGTGAGAGGGTCTCTTATCCATCTTCCTTAAAACGGAACTTGAAGGCTACTTATGTGTTTGAACATTACTTATGTTGTGATAATGATGCAGGCAGGCAACCCCCCCCCTCCCCCCCGCCTACAAGCACACAAAAAGCAGTGCAGTGAGAGTGATTTTCTCTTTCATCTTAACACACCCCCACGTGCTGGAGCCGCAGATGTTCTGCTCATGCAAATCAAAAGCTCAGCAAAGCTGTAAAATGAAAAATAAACTATTTCTCCAAGGCTCCCGAGGCAGGAGGCTTAGAGTCCCGGTGAGCGTGCGGAGCGGTTAACCTCCCAACTGGAGGGCAGATGCTCAGATGACCTAAGAAAAACGAAAAGTGCCGTGAATCTGGAATGGTCAGACGTGGCACTCCTGTACAGCCACAGATATCGTAGCGGGAGAGAGAAGTGAAAATGATCGACTGCACATGTATCTGTACAGTTAATGCACCATGATTTCATATAAAATGATATAAAGTGGCTTTAAACTGTAAATACATCCATCCATCCATCCATCCTTCTGCTACACTGTAAATACATATACTATCAAATGATTTGCAGTGTTCTAACAAGATCTAAGATTGCTGTGCAGTTCTGGGGTATTTCCTTCCTCCATGGGAGCCATTATTACCTTGAATGACCACTGACCTGCAGCCCAAGTGGTTGTAGCTCTGCACGTTCAGCATTACACCCCAGGCTATCGTGAGATCTCTGAGGGCTTTATCTTCACAGAATGCTGACACATGGAGCAGCTGCCATGAGGCGTGAGGACACCAGAACACAGCAAAGGTGCTTAACTCTGTACCAAACCCGTGGCCCAATACGGAGGCTGATCCAGCCGGAGATGGCTTTTGGGCATCTCTACAGCTGGTTTCAGACGTCAGGAGAAGAGCAGAGACAGGTTTTTAAAAGTGCAGCAGTGTGGGGATATAGATATGCGATCTATCATAGCATGAGAAGCAGAGGGGCGGGGCTTTGAAAGGACAGCTGACGGGGATCTCGACAACTGACTTCTGTAGTGGTCAGAAGTAAAGAGATCAGAGTCTGACCACCATGCTGCGTAATGAGATTAGGGAACTGACTACATGCCTCATTGGTACCAAAACAATTTTGGGTTGGGGGCATTCCGAGCCGTTACTAAGATAAGGGCCTATACTGAATAATGATAATACCTGACTTGTTATTGGTGCAGGAACATAGGAATTCTTTCATTTTCATATATTCTACCCATCCATCTTCTAAAATTGCTTGTCCTAGTCAGAGTCAGGGGGGTCTGGAGCCTTTGGGCACAAGGCAGGGAACAACCCAGGATGGGGCACCAACCCCTCACTGGGCACAAGGCAGGGAACAACCCAGGATGGGGCACCAACCCCTCACTGGGCACAAGGCAGGGAACAGCCCAGGATGTTTAGCAGCTTAAACACAACTGTATGAAGGGTCAAATTATATGGAACTACATGTGTCAGTGTAAAAATGTGAGAACAGCCCAGAAGAACATGCATGAATGTTTTCAGAAACTACACAAAGCAAAAATAAAACATTTACCACATGAGGAATCCCTGGGGGGAAGCATAACTCTCTCTACCTGGGCTCTCAGTGCATGCGGGGCGACTCAAATAGGCAAACAATACAGTCACCCAACTACCTCAGGCTTGACTGCAGCGTGACACGTGTTACGACTTACAGAGCTGCACTGTGGTTCAGGCTTCATTTTCCACTTCTGCTGAACCATTTACAGATTTCTAAGATTGGGCATAGATTATATTTTATAGCGTTTCAAAATAATGAGCCAAATTAAGATAGAATGTTAGCAAATTGTTCGTAGGCGTGAACGTGTGTGAGTGAATGGTGTGTGTGTGTGTGCCCTGCGATGGCTTGGCGCCCCATCCTGGGTTGTTCCCTACCTTGTGCCCTGTGATGGATTGGCGCCCCATCCTGGGTTGTTCCCTGCCTTGTACCCTGCGATGGGTTGGCGCCCCATCCTGGGTTGTTCCCTGCCTTGTGCCCTGCGATGGGTTGGTGGCCAATCCTGGGTTGTTCCCTGCCTTGTGCCCTGCGATAGGTTGGCGGCCAATCCTGGGTTGTTCCCTGCCTTGTGCCCTGCGATAGGTTGGCGGCCAATCCTGGGTTGTTCTCTGCCTTGTGCCCTGCGATGGGTTGGCGGCCAATCCTGGGTTGTTCTCTGCCTTGTGCCCTGCGATTGGTTGGCGGCCAATCCTGGGTTGTTCTCTGCCTTGCCCCTATAGTTTCTGCAATAGGCTTAATCCCTCAGAGGTTTCAAAAACTAAATACATAACTAGTAAGTTAAGTCAGCAGAACCTAGCCTGCCAGCTGGGTAGCAAAACACGCTGCTTCTCAATAACGACTATGTTTGTTTAATGTTTATTCTAGTGACTTCTAGTTGGCAAGAGGGGGTCCCCAAACCACATAGGTCCCATGCAAATGCCTGCTTTGAGCTGTGGCAGACACTGTGTTCGATGACATCGATGCGGTTGGTGGAGAAAGCAGTATGGCTATGTTTGCCCAAGAGCGACTGAGTGAGACCTTCGCAAACCATGTGGGACAGAGCTGCTCCCATTCCGATTCTGTCAGCGGGAACCGGAGCCCCCCCCTTCACATGGTGAAAGAGATCGTATCACCTTTCCGAAATCATCCTAAGCAGTAAGTGTCATTGTTCTCTCAAGACAGACAACAGTCATCAGCCGGTACAATGTGTGGGAAAATTAGGTGGACGTTTTATGAAAGAACTGAAAGTGCCAGGGGTCTCCATTTGAAACTTCTGTCGTCCTTCCAGGCCCTGTTGTGTCGCAGTGTCATCAATACAGGCAAATATATAGTTTCCCATGGTAGTAAATCTGTTAAGTCTCCCTGACCATGGAAGTTCTGAAAATGGTGACAGACGATGCCTAACGGTTCCTTTTTTAAAGTATAAATGTAGCTTTGAAGGCTAAATCCCAGGAGATGTCTCCCAATGTCTGTTTCCTGAACGTTCTGCTTTGAAGTCACTCATTCCCACCAAAATAGCAAATGAAAATTAAGCAATTTCACAGCCTTAAAAGCACGGTGAGAGCTAATTGTCCACTTGCCAATATAATTCAGGAGAATCCAGGAAGAAAAACTGCTGCACTATATGTGCAAACAATCAGAGGTTCTGATTATGTGTGTGAACTCAACCAAAAGAACACAATGAATGAACAAATGCAGAAGATAGGGTGCTAATACTGCTGAACCAAGAAATAAAAAAGGAGCTATCATTAACTTACAAACTGAATTTGCTTATACTACTATTTACATAAATAGATTCCCAGCACTTCCTGTCAGTAATGTGGTAGCTTCCTGTATTTACTGAGAGAAGAGGCCCTGTTCCCTTGGCCAGATACCTGACCCCTCAATGCAAGGCCCAGTGCCTGAGCTCATTTCATCTTTGTTTTCCTCACTCTCCATATCTGCCGTGTACCCACTCTGAAAGCTGCTGCACGTGTGGACATGTACCATGATGGTACAGATGCAGAAGGGTAAATACCTGCTACATCCCCACCATAGGCTGCTGCCATGTTATAGGGCCCCTGCTCCATGTCTGGGTTCCTGAATCATTCAGGGTTCCTTCTCCGTTCTCAGTAATAACTTTTACTCCTCAATCCCATCCATAATACCAAAGTTCTAACTGAACAATGTCCAGGATGCCCCAAGCAATTAAAAAGTACAGAATTAGGCCTGAAAAGGAAGAAACAACATACACACAGAGGCAACATTATAGGGGCATAAAGACCACATTGTAACAGAGAAGATCTCAATTTTTCAATACTTTTATCTTAAAGGTTTCTGAAACCACAAAAACGTCAGTTAAATGGAGCTCACGGACCCCTGGCATGAAATGTTGGTATGCTTTGCCAGAGCCACACAACAAAAGGGGTAATACTATATGCATTCAGTGAAACCAAGAACATCAACAAGCTGCTTGAGATGCGATCAAAGTGAGGAAGGGACACTAAACTGCCTACGCTATACGACATTTCAGCCATAGGAAAGAAAACTTGCATTTTTCCAAAAAGACTTATATTTTTCATGTTGAGCCAGATTACTTCGGTCTGTTGCTCTTCCAGTGGAAACAGCTGACAAGAAGGTTGACAGCAAAAGAAAACAAAACATTAATCCTCTAGAAGAGGTGCTCTAGAAGAGGTGCTCTAGAAGAGGTCTTAAGGGAGCTAGCTATGAAGGAGAGTCGGTTCTGGATATATCCGATACGAAGTTGATGGTGCATAGAGCGGCTCTTCAGAGCAAAGAGAGGCGCCTGGGAGGGATGATGGCCAAGACGGTTTAGATCTAAATGACCACGTATTGATTCTTTCAGTACCTCCAAAGCCCTGAATCTGTAAAGCAGCTCCAGAAGACACCCTGACAGAAAGGCTGATGTAAGTCAAACCTCAATCACATCTGGACTCTTTTCAGGAGAAGATCAATGGTTCACATTGTGAAGCCCCTACTTTCAGACTCCAGATGGTCTGTCCGTAGCTTCTGTATGCCATCTGTTTTATACTCTCCAGGTTACCTTACTTTCATCAGTAAGCCTTAGAAGAGAGCCCCAGAATCCCTCCTACGTCATCATCTCTACACACACATATTCTTGCTAACCTGTACAATTAAGAAACAGCACTGCCGAACTGTATTTGTCATCTAACACAGAACGAATAGCAGGAAAAAGCTAACATATTTAGCCACTCTATTTATCCAATACTGAAGTTAACCTAAAGTTAGCCACAAACTCAGTTAACCTGTCAGTGAACTGCAAATTACTCCATCCTCTGTGTTACGGACAACACAATTTGTTAATGTACCAAAGTGAAGACAATGTCATCTCGCGATAAGGATAAAATAAGGAGACTAGAAATTCTATTAGAAGGGCCCCAGGGATTAAAGAAGGCCACTCACTGTGCCACTGTGTCCGTGCGAGTCGATAGTAAGCTCTCATTTCCTCCACAGAAATCCTGACATGCTCCTCAGCATTCTCCGAGGACGGCAGGTGATCCTTCAGACTATCCATCTGCACGCCATACTCTCCATAAGTACTGCTGCAGTGTGTCTTACATGGCCTCAGAGTCTCCGACAGTTCCACCCCCCCTCCCTCCCTCCCTCTCTCTCTCTCTCACTCCCTCCCTCTTCTGACTCCTAGCTGCAGTACTTCCTGGTGCTGTCACAGGTGTCTGGCTCCCAAAACCCAGAGGCATTACAGAACATGTTCATTCTTTCTCCACCCACATAAATGTCTTAGTCACAGTTTTTATGCTTTAGCAAATACTTTCTTCCAAAACAAACTTCCCTGAATCCTTTGCTCAGGGCACATCTGTGGCTATTTACACATACTTCCCGGATGGACTGCCTACTTATTTCATATTTATTGTTTCATTTCCTATATTGCACTGACTTTTGTCTTGCACTGTCTTGTCCCTTACAGCACTGCTGTTTTCCCTGTATTGCAGTGCTGTTAGTCTCTCCTCTACCCTGAATTTCACTGTATTCCTTGGAGCACATGTGCCAGCTAGAGACTCAAGATGAGTCTCAAAAGTGCTTCTGCTGTTTCAAGACAGCATCAAAGGAGTCTGACAACAGTTTAGCAGGGGGGTAATTGTGCTAATAATGCCACTCGAATGAAAAAGAAACAAACATGAGGAAAACAGCTTATGAAATCACTAGAAAGATTCAACTATCAATTCAACCAACCCTATCCTTGGAGACTCACAGCCGGTCCATGTTTTTGTTTCCTACTGGGAACTGGGAGGGAGCAAAAATGTGGACTGAATCTGAACTATCCTTATATGAATTTTCTTGGAAAATGGTCCTTCCAGTTGCTTACATTGTAAATTAAATGCACAGATTCCTTGCCAAGGTTATAAGATCAAGGTAATCAAAGCAATGTGCTCCTTTCAGTATTATTTGGCCGAAGGTAAAAGCATGACAGTTTCGACAGCCATCCTTCATGCTATCTCAAGCCTGGTGCCGACAATAAACACAAACACAGGGAGCAAAAAAAAAACCAAAGGAATGACTTACGCTCACCATCCCAAACCCTGCAGGTGTCTTTCGCACTACTGCTGCTGGCTGGAAAGTCCAGCAGGCTGAGCGAGAGGCTATGGAAGAGCTGGCTGAGTCTCGACAGGATCCTGTAAGGAGCCTCCTGACCCTGGCGTAAGAAATCCTGCAGAGACATGAGGGGCTCTGTGCTCTCCAGACACACATCCACAACGACGGAACTGGGCTGCTCAGAGCTGGTCCAGGTAGAAGAGTGGGAAGCCAGACTGGGAAAGGTCACATGGTCGCAAAGGGAAACCTTTGGCAATTTCAGCAGATGATAGCCTCATCGGGTTGCCGGTTTACAGACATTCTGGCAGATGCGTGACAGAAAAGGAGGCTGCCGTCTACGTGCAAATCCCCTTCTGCTAGGCTAATTATACCAGAATCCTGGGCTAATCTGCCATAGAACGATGCAAAGAGGAGGAGACTCTGAGAGCCGTGCTGCAGCTACACACCAGTGTGGCATCGGCTGTGCGACACACGAAATGATCAAAACTCTCATTTTTATAGGAAGGTGCTATTTGTTCCGAGTCAAACTCCTACTTGCTTTTGCAAATTACTTTTATCCTACTCTTTTTCTATGTGTTCTGTTCTTACAATTTCGCATCACTGCCCAGAAGGTTCAGACCAAGGAGGCTGCTGCTGTACTTGCCTGGATAGTGACGGCTCTCTGGAATGGAGAGATAAGATGCCCAGCTGCATATACGGCTCCTAATGGAGATAAGCTCTGGTTGGTGTCCTTCTGCAATCAACTGAACAGCATGACAGAGAGTGATGGAAAGACAAGGGCTGAGAAATTCTTGCTTTTTCTTCTGCTCTGTTCTGACACAAACACGGATGCCAACTGAAGAGATGCTCCTCCATTACATGCAACTAACCACCGGAACGCAGTAGTAAAGGGTTTTCGGTCTCTGCTGTCCTGCGTTTACTGAGTAGCCTGCACACAGGCTTCAGTTCATGTCTTGAGAAAAGTCCTCTGAAGGCTTGGTAGATCCGGATCAGAGGAGACGAAGGATTTGGAAAAAAAGCATCAGGAATGAGAGTCCAACTTAGCTTTCTAAAGATCAATAGATGGAGTTTCGAAGGATACATCAGAATACCTGGACAAGGGAACTAAACAAAACAAGAGTGAGCCAACATGCACATGGTCAGCTTCAGCTTCCGGGAGAGAAAAAGATGCAGTGGTGAAGGGTGTCAGCGAAGAGAGCCGTGTTGACAGGGAAGCTGCGGGGGCTGCAGTCTGGCCTGGCAAGATCAAGCAGATTAGAGCCTTAATTTGAAGGGGTCACGTGCTCTGCACACAGCGGCCAGCCAACATTCTCACCAGTTTGAAGTCCTGCAATCTGCACTGCAAAAGGCTCGGGATGTGAAATCTGGCAGCATTGGTGAGTGAGACTGAAAGTAACTTTGTTGTGACGCCTCTCTGCAGTGGGACGGCATCCCGGACGCATCTGCAAGCATCTACAATGCGGCTTCAGCACATGTATTAAACTGACTCTCCATATATAGCAGCAACACAGTTGAAAACTCTTGGATCTGAGAAACAACTTGCTCACAGCATATAATTAGAGTATGGAATAGACTGCCTGAAGAGGTAGTGCAAGCTAAGACCCAAGATTCCTTCAAATCTGAACTTGACAAGATCCTGCTAATTTTAAATTACGAGTTTAATTCCCTCCAAGCGAGCTCCATGTGCCAAGTGGCCGCCTCTCATTTGATGTATACCTAAGGCTACAGGCTAACTTCTGTCAGGCTCCGACGGGATGTGACGGGTCCCAGCCCCTCTAGGGCTTCTGCTGCAGGTGCCTGGCCTTCAACCTCCACTTGTGATCCCAGCTGGATCCCTTTAGGTCACCGGGAGAAATCTCAGAACTTCAGGGACTAAAAGGGCTGTGGTCACCATGCAAACACATAAAAACTCGTACGCACTGGCAAGGCCTCCCATTGGATGGATGCATGGAGCACAGCATGAAATACATGGTCCTTTACTGACCAGCATCTGTGGCTGCAGTCAGTTTATCCTTGGAATGAACTCAGCTGATGTCTGGCAGCAGTACAGGGTATCTGGGTGTGGAGTGAAACAGCGGGTTGGGATGGTGAGACTGAGCGGGAATCCCTCCCAAATGCTGGCAGGCTAGCTGCCCCTAGCAGAAAGCTCTACTGCCAAGCCTGTTTTATGTGTGGAATTTGAAGATGCTGTGGATGGTGCACGTCTATGACTTCAGGTGAACATGCAGAGTCTTGACCTTTTAGTGCCTTATAAGTGAGCAGAATGGCTTCCTGCACTGTCAGCGAAACATGGCGATGGATGCAGTGTGATGGATGCAGTGCGATGGATGCAGTGTGAGTCTATTCACTCCCAGTTAAAGTCTTCTTGCCACATTTTGAAGGGAATGGGGCTTGTGGGCCCTGCAAGCTGTTAATGATAAGAACATAAGATAAGGTCAGAAAACAAAGCAACTGTGATTTGTAACATAGAAACTTTCTTGATATGTTAGCTAATCTTCTAAAAAATGAATTGCGGGTGTTTTGCCCGGGTATCGGCGAGCGAGCAGGCAGGAGAGTTGAGCCGTGAATTTCGGGGGTAAACAAGGTTTAATGACAGGGGAACACACCACTTGACAACATCAATGACGGATCTCCAGGACCGACTCAGACGCGGACTAAAATACACGAGACTGGTAGAACTTAACAGGAAACAGGTGAGTACAATTGGAATAATACACGAGGTAAATGAGGGGGCGTGGCACACACGAGGATCGGACGAGCCGGGCATGACGGCAGGTTATAATTACTATTAGTATTATTAATAATAAGATCCAGCCCTCAACCTGACCTCCCCCCCCTCTTCCCAAACATGGATCCTGAGCAGGATAGGTGGTTAAAAATGTACTGATTATTAGTCAAGTTGGCTGAGCTAGTTGGGATCCTCTTTATTAATGACCCTGCTGACTGCTCTCCAGTTTGGGAACATGCGTTCACAGCTTTATTTTTAGAGGCGGTAAGCTGCTATCTTAGATAGCGCGCCGCAGAAGCTACGGTTACAGTTTGGTTGCAGATAAAGTTTAATGGGATTAAAGTAGCAGCCATAGCAGGATCATTGTAGCCCCCCCACACTAATTTAATATGCACCATACAGACACCGATGTGTACATTACCAGTCAAAAGTTTTCTCACACACTGAGACTTTCTACATGTTGCTCACTTAACATTTACTAAAAATGCACAAAATTTTCTTTGCTAACATATACATTTACAGTATGTTCACCATTTGAGCACATTATCAAGAAAATGTAATATCTTTGATTCATCAAAGTAACCTCCTCTAGTAGGTTTAACAGTAAAGAAAATTCAAGGCGTTCTTTCTGCAAGTGACATTACATACCGCTCTGTTTCATGGGAGGAAACACTTAATTAGTGCATTTAAAGTTAAAGAACAGCCTAGAATCTGACTCTGCCATCACCACACAACCGGCCAATAGGATGTCAGACATGCAGTTACATACTCTTTCCATGTTATAAAAAAAACGTGTTTTATTTGACTTATATTTTCATTTATGTTCAGTCGACCTTTCAATAAAAAAATCAGCAGTTTTTTGAGATAAATGGAAAAGTAGTAAAAACCTGTGATGTTCAAAAACTGTTGACTGGTAGTGTGTATGCACTCAATGGCCATTTTATTAGGTGTATCTGCTGGTTAATGTGAGCAGCCTGTTCCTAAAACCAGCGAATCAAATGACCGCAGCTGAATATGAACGGCACGCAATCAGGGTGGAGAGGTTCACTTCCTGTGTAGTAAGACGTGTGATCTAAGCACTTTTAAACATGCTGTGATCGTCACTGTCAGATGTGATGCATCCCTACTGGGATTTTCAAACAACTGAGTGTCCAGTTTACAGAAAATGATATTAAATGTCGAGTAACATTCCGGCAGCCAGTGGAAAATGGGCAAACTTCAGAAATGCGGCAGGAAGGCCTCGCGTGCGGCGGGAAGGCCTCGCGTGCGGCGGGAACTATTCTTCTTCTTCTTATTATTATTATTACTCATAAAACATAAGGTCTTTCTCTAGAAAGTTACTGTCCATCCTAACATTGCGTAAAGTTACAGCATGTGAGCTGAGAGCTTTTATTCAACGGGTTTTAAGCAGTTTCAGGTTGCAGGGAATGGGCCGTGAACATTCTAAATTCAAATTCTAATTCTAGTGAAGGCTGGGTGACGGAGGACGTCACAGAAGGAGATGTGAAGCAGCAGAGGTGACGTGAAGCAGCAGAGGTTACGTGAAGCAGGTGACGTGAAGCAGCAGAGGTGACGTGAAGCAGGTGACATGAAGCAGCAGAGGTGACGTGAAGCAGCAGAGGTGACGTGAAGCAGCAGAGGTGACGTGAAGCAGGTGATGTGAAGCAGCAGAGGTGACGTGAAGCAGCAGAGATGATGTGAAGCAGCAGAGACGACGTGAAGCAGCAGAGATGACGTGAAGCAGGTGACGTGAAGCAGCAGAGGTGACGTGAAGCAGCAGAGGTGATGTGAAGCAGGTGACGTGAAGCAGCAGAGGTGACATGAAGCAGCAGAAGTGACGTGAAGCAGCAGAGGTGACGTGAAGCAGCAGAGGTGACGTGAAGCAGCAGAGGTGACGTAAGACGCCTTAAGATCCTCCCAGTATAGACAAAGTCTTCAGGGCTGAAACATTTTTGTGGGTATAATCTACGAGGAGTGGCTTCTCCACATGAGAATGCTGGAAGACTGGAAACCTCGTTCTCTTGTGTTTCGTGAATGAAACCTGCCCATCTTGTTTGGTTTAGAAGAAAAAATGTTTAAAAAGAAAAAGAATCCACAGGACATGTCACTGCCTTGACAATGACAGGCATCGCACTGGGTAAAGCCAGTGTTTACCATAAAAATACGCTTAGATGCTATAACTCCTGTGTGTTTTGATCTGATACCATGACTCATGTGGGAATTTGAATGTACACAGAGAGCTAACAACCCAGCACATCGAGGTTTACCGGAATGTCACCTTCCACCTTCAGTAACAAAACCAACAGCAAAAATATAAGATGATGAAACCAGGAAGGTGGGAAAATGGAAATCAAAAGCAGGACAAAAGAAAAACTTCTGAATTCAGCTCTTATTCAAATGTGGTGGTACATCTGTCAACATATCTCTAGTTAACGAATTCAGCCTGAGCAACTGCCCCTTTCCGATGCTTTAAATGCTCCTTATCAATAACTGACAATTATGATGAGGGTGACCCCCCCCAATCATGAAAAATTTCTGACAGGCAAAATTTACTGAGGAGGGATCCCTGTCTGATTGGGAGGATTTATGGGACATTTTTGAGGAGCCTGTGTGAGGTTACAGAGAGCAGTGAAGGATGTGCCTGCAGGGTATGACAGTGATTAGCACAAGCAACCACAGGGCAAACAAGCGGCCACGCTGACTCCCGTATGACTCCCGTATGACTCCCCACGTATGCCCTGTCAAGCATTTCCCCTCTGAGCTCTACATTTCTTCCCCAGAGTCTGTCAAATGGCCAGGTGCAAAAAGTGTGATGCTTCCTTGGAAACAGTTTTTTCAGCAAACAAAAATCACTCCACAGATCTCAATAAAGCAGAAAACAGTAAATGGCCATAACTGGTGAATCAGATCTAAAATGTTTTCATTTTATTGTACTTACTTTTCAGTTGTGAACATGCCTCAATGAGAATGTATCCACTTAATCTCAATCATGATAATTTTGTGTCACAAATCCACCATCCATTTTAGGCTGAAAAGTGAACTTAAATAAGCAATCCCGTGAAGATCACAGATTTTTTGTTACAAAAAGGTATACGTGAGAAATACCACACACCCAAATGTTACTACTTATAAGCACTTAACTGAAATCTCTTCTAATCTCTTCTGCTTTCACATAATTGATGCAATGGGGACTTTTTCCACTTTTAATACCTGTTCTTAAATATTTTATATTCTTTTGACACCGATACATATGAAAATGTCTATACAAATAAAGTTAAACTTTGAACTACTGAATCTTTGTCTTAGCCGTTTTATACGGGGCATTAAATGCAACATTCATATCATATTTATTTACATTGCTGGTGGGTAACAGACACATCTGGGAAATCAGGCCAGAGCAGATAGATCCACAGTGTTTGGGTGAAACTTTTACACGCTCAGGGGGCACAGCGTCTAATGACAGTAGTTAATGACACAAAGCTGGCTGGTTACCATTACAAAAAACATATTCATACATTTATTCACCAGTTTGAATGTAAAAGCATCTGTGTAAAAATATATATGTGCATAAATATATGTGAGCATTTGGATGTATGGCTTTATAAAGAATAATAGCAGAATTGCGTCGAACTGTACAGTTAAACATGATTTAACCTTGCCGCCCAGTTGTGTAAATCAGACAAAGATGTTTTGCTCATTGACACGCAGGAGTAAGTCAGGCAATTCCTGAGAAGTAGGCGGAGGGCAGTTAGTCTGCTGTCATTGTCAGGATCGGTCAGTTTTTGTTTATTGTTTTTCCAAGGCGATTAAAAAAACAATAGACATGTTCAACACAAGTTCCATCTCATCTCAGCAATTCTGAGATACATTCAATTTCACTGCTGTTGCTGAGATGCAACACATACCTCTCTGCCCCGTTATTGAAACCATTCAAGCTCCTCGATAGGAGGACCTTGAGCATAAGAAAACACGCCCAGTTTACGTCGGCAACTCTCACCTTCATCCCCTTCATTCCCAAACGCTGCTCTTTGAGGGCAGCAAAAACACACTAAAGCACCACACACAAGAGATGAGCTGTTTTTCCTACCGATTCTCTGGGCGACTGTCATGTCCCTGTAGCTTTGCATGCAGGTCTCTCACCCGCATCTTCATCCACAGCTTGACACCCGAGGGGCCGGCTTGCAGGATGAGAACCCGTCCACTCCGGGGCTGAGTGTCCGAGCTCCCTGCTGCTGCTTTGTGTGCGACACGGAGACCAGACGCTGGGGCACTCACAGCAGACGCACATACCCAAATACTGGAGCTCCGCTAGCAAATGACAGAGAGAGAGAGAGAGAGAGAAAGAAAGAGAGAGAGAGAGTGTGTATTCGGTCGTGTTCCAACACATTTTTAGGGTCATCTTCTGGTGCAAATAATTACACACAAACAGATGAAAAACAGACAACTGAAGAAGCATCATATTAAGTTCCCTGTCAGCTATAAGGCGCCAGTCTTTAAAATAATATAATATTGTATCATAGAATATCAAGTCATATAATCATCCATTGCCCTTTGACATTCTAAGTGAGCAGTTAGAAGATGGAATGGATGGAATAATCTGTCGGTTCTGCTCTTTCAGCAGAGTCCGGGGTGGATTCTGACAAAGGCAAGATGGGCCCAGGATGGCACTTTCTGGTGGCACCATGACCTGGTGGTGAAACACAGAGCACCACATGGGTGGTTGCACCTGGGGGGGGGGGGCATCTTGCTTACCTAATGTGTTAACGCATGGATGTAACGCACATGTAACCTATGATGCACTGCCCCCCCCCCACCCAAACTCTACCCAAGGAAGCCTAGGACCAATCCCAGAATCCGTGGGGCACCATGGATGGGATGCCGGTCTATGCAAGCAAACTATGGGCAATCCAGATGTATTTTCCAGGGATTACACAAATAAACCATATTACCCACTCTCCACCACATCTTGAATCTTGTTAATGCACTACTACCACCCACTGAGCCAACCTGTTCCCCATATACATATAAACATTTTTAATTTCTAGGCCTATTTACATTTTATGTGAAGATTATGATCAGATGCACACTTCAAAGTCAAACTGAAATGTAACCATTTATATACGACGTATCTACGTTCTCGGGGGCCCTAGTCAAAACTGTACTTGGGAGGCCGACAACCAAGAAATACACTCACCTAAAGGATTATTAGGAACACCATACTAATACGGTGTTTGACCCCCTTTCGCCTTCAGAACTGCCTT
>JAODKE010000037.1:13717945-13740304 GCA_026779605.1 Mormyrus hasselquistii | reverse complement strand
GCAGCTCTTACATAACTCCAATTGTAAGGCAGCTCTTACATAACTCCAAGAGTAAGGCAGCTCTTACATAACTCCAAGAGTAAGGCAGCTCTTACATAACTCCAAGAGTAAGGCAGCTCTTACATGACTCCAAGAGTAAGGCAGCTCTTACGTAACTCCGATTATAAGGCAGCTCTTACATAATTCCAAGAGTAAGGCAGCTCTTACATAACTCCGATTATAAGGCAGCTCTTACATGACTCCAAGAGTAAGGCAGCTCTTACGTAACTCCGATTATAAGGCAGCTCTTACATGACTCCAAGAGTAAGGCAGCTCTTACATAACCCCATACACTTTGGATGCTCATCTTCCAGAGCTGTTTCAATGCCCACGATGCAGCTGTTTGGCTCAGAGACACCAGCTGGATGTAAAGACATGTAGTAATACTGTACTTGTAGCCTCTATGTCTGCACAATTCAATACAACATCCACTGTTGGAAAACAAAGTCTAGTCTCAGTAAGATTTGCTTTGTTTGAGGTGGTAAGCAGATCAGTGTGACATGGGGATTGGTGGACGTAACAGGGACTGTGTCGGTGGTAAAACGTTTTACAAAAAAGGGGTTGAATTGAAACAAAGCTAGAGGGGGAAACGGGGCAGCACTAGTTCTAACATCAGGTTGGGGTCTGGGCAATGAGGATCATCTGCTTTGTATAATGTTTAACAGATTGCAGATGAACGGAAGCTGTTACCTGACATTGCCACACCCAGGAGTGAAAGAATTTCCTCCACACTGGGGAATATGACAATCTTAGCAGTCAAAATGTGTTTAGGGTACTTAGAGTGCAATGCTGTTTATGTTTGTCTGGTAGCTCTCAGGCTGTTATCTGAGAGCTATTTTGCCAGCTCATTAGCTTAGCTTTTTTGCATTTAAATATCATCACATTAAATGTTCTGGAAGATGTCCCTGGAGGTTGATTTCCATAATTTCAGCAGAGAAGATGAAGAGTTTCTTCAGATTGTTTAGTGAATGTCTTTTATTTTTATTGATGAAGAAACACGCTGGTTATGAAACTGACTGGCTCTTTGGCTTCTGCAGCACACGCTAAGGCAGTTTGATAAGAAGTTGCTTGCTTGATTCTCAGTCTGGAAGCAACCTTTCTGCTGGGACGTTCATGTTGATGATGAAGGATGGGTATCTTGTCCTGGTGAGATGCCACACTGCATCTGGAGTGAGTTTGTGAGTTAGGCAAACCTCCCAACATCTCTCTGTTTCATGGTAGAAAACAATGAGGAGAAGATATGTTCATGCGAGAAGGATGAGACAGAAAGCATCTGAATATTGCAGGGTCTAAGGCGAGTCACTCTAGATAAATTAGTCTGATAAGTAAGTAAATATATATATAACAATAAACTGAATGATACCATTTCATTTCACCTGGAATGGGCTGAGATCCCTTCAAAGTCCTTCACACACTGAATGAGCTCTACAGCTCTCCAGCATTATCATTATAGTCTCCTGATTCTTCCGACACTCTAGTTGCTGCTATGTCTTCCACAGGGTGAAGAAGGGAACAGTTTGAGAAGGACTAGACCGGACAAATTTGATACTTCCATTCAATCCTTCTCTTGTAATTTTCCAATAGCTTGAATCTATTATCTGGTTACACCCATGGAATCCTATTGTTCTTTTAGAAAGCTCTGTTATTGCACATTTAATGCGCTCCTCAGGAGTCTAACAGCTAATTATGACAACTTCTTTTACAGGCCTCTGTAATTCTTTGACTTAACGATCAATTTGCCAAGAATACCCCTGCTGAAAGTTAAATTTAGCTTGTTGTATTTAAGGGAACACGAGCCCGCTGCTGAGTCAGGCTGCCTGTGTATCGAAGCGGCGGTGGGTTTATGCAATGCGCCCACAGATCGATGGGAAACATTTATAAAAGCTCAGCCACTGTTTGTTTGTACAGATTCCAGTTTCCACTGTGGGACATCAGCAGGCCCCTGTGGTCAGAACATTCTCTGAATGATGTAAAAACTGTCTGCTTTTAGGAATATTGATCGGGTTCTGGAATCTGTTGAATGGTCCCGTAGGATCTGTTCTAAACCGGGGATTGGCAATCTGTGTTTGAGGAAAAGGTGTATTGGCTTCATGCATCTCTCAGTTGCTTTCTTGTGTGCCAAGGATCGCAAAGACCTTTGATGTGTGTTTTTTTCTTCTAAATTAGGAGTCGAGTTATCGTTCTTGGATGCTCTCCAGTTATTCTCCTGAGAAGCTGAGGCAGTAGCATATCTTTAGCCCAGCTTTTCAGCAGCAGGCTTACATTTAGCCTAGTCTCTGTCTCTCACTTGGGTGATTCCCACCGGGCGAGGCGGCAGCACATAGACACCTTCAAAACACTGCACAGGGGACCCTTCTGCTCTCTGCTTCTCTACCTTCTAGGTTTGTTTCCTTGCTTGAGTTTTTCCTCCCCTTTATAGTGCAAGGAAGGTAGTTCCTGCTGTTTGTTGGTGGCATTTTTGGCATTCATTGTAGATGTTTCACCAAAGGCAGCACTGAGGTCCATGACAGAAGATATGTCCCCCCCCCCCCACATCAATAAATCTGGCTGATTGATCCACCAGCACCGATCTGACCACCCTCCACAGTCAGTCAGTGTTTTCCCCTGGCCACCCCCCCTAGCCCCAGATGGCCACCTCAATCAATATTTTCTGCACTATTTCAAATTGCCAACATTCAAGGTGGGGATTCTAGGATGAATCCAAGGGCCCCTGAGTGACAGGGGTCCTAAAAAATGTGGAACATAATTGGATTGTTCTGGGTCAGGGCTGGATATGACGTGCTTTCATGAGACCCACGTTATCAGTTACGGACCCATGTGCTATAACATTAACTCAGCCACTCTCTACATGGTTCAGGATTATTTATTTGGAGAGGAGAAAAGCACGGGTACTTATTACCTTTGCGGAAGCTCAGCAGATGGTGGAAATGCAAACAGAGCAGGTACTTATGAAGGAGCAGAGCTGTAATGGCCGCTATATTAGGGCTAATATCTGATCACTAGACCTTTGTGACCTTTTTGCCTCCCTGATAGGGCCAGAAAGGCTCAGTGTTGGTGACAGTTGTGCATATGATTGACCATGAACTTCAGAAGGTCTGAAGGCATCTGATGGAGGGGTTTACAGGGGTGTAAAGTCACATCCAATTAGATATAAACATTTGCCTCTTCGCTTTTCTGCCAAGAGCGAGCTCACATCACAATACACTTTTTTGCCTAATGATGTTTTTGGCTGCCGATTAAATAGAATATATGGTCTAAAAAGACAATTTTGAGAAGTAGACTTTATATTGCAATACTCATTGAGTAATCAGTTTAGTGGACTAAAAATAATCCATGGTTTTACTAATAAAGTTTCGTCATTTGTATAAAATTTGTGAATGTTCTTTTCATGATTGTTCTACACTGTATTCTTAAAGATGTCGCTCAAGATTCCTGTGACAGGCAGCTATAAGGTACATAAACCTCCACAGATCGCATTTGTGTTTTGCGTCTTCATACCATAAACTGACATGCCTGTTATATCACAGCCCCTTGTCCCTCGGCATTTTCCCACTCCCACAGTGTTACCATGACCCTCCGATGAACAGCCCCATTGTTAATGTTTTCAACACAAGCCCTCTGTCTCCTCAACTCCAGCCCTCTGTCTCCTTAACACCAGCCCTCTGCCTCCTTAACTCCAGCCCTCTGCCTCCTTAACGCCAGCTCTCTGCCTCCTCAACACCAGCCCTCTGCCTCCTCACCAGCCCTCTGTCTCCTCAACTCCAGCACTGTGCCTCCTCAACACCAGCCCTCTGCCTCCTTAACTACAGCCCTCTGCCTCCTCACCAGCCCTCTGTCTCTTTAACTCCAGCCCTTTGCCTCCTCACCAGCACTCTGCCTCCTTAACTCCAGCCCTCTGCCTCCTCAACACCAGCCCTCTGCCTCCTTAACTCCAGCCCTCTGCCTCCTCACCAGCCCTCTGTCTCCTCAACTCCAGCACTCTGCCTCCTCAACACCAGCCCTCTGCCTCCTTAACTCCAGCACTCTGCGTCCTTAACTACAGCCCTCTGCCTCCTCACCAGCCCTCTGTCTCCTTAACTCCAGCCCTCTGCCTCCTCAACACCAGCCCTCTACCTCCTTAACTCCAGCCCTCTGCCTCCTCACCAGTCCTCTGTCTCCTTAACTCCAGCCCTCTGCCTCCTCAACACCAGCCCTCTACCTCCTTAACTCCAGCACTCTGCCTCCTTAACATCAGCACTCTGCCGTCTAACTGTAAGCACACTTAGAGATGATTTGTAAATAACGAGTTTCGATTAGAAGGCCAGATTCCATGTAGTGCTGTGCTCTCTGAAGTCTTCTCAAAAACAGAAGCAGAAGTCAGCATATTAGGCAATAGGTTTCTCGCTCTGAGCCGCTAACCTGCATCAACGATTCAAGTCCTGGACCTCAGGAAGTGGTGTTACGAACCTCCGACAGGCAACGGAGGGTTAACGCATATGACCAGTCTCTCTCTACAGCACGTGCCGAATGCTGGCACGTCCCCCTGTACTGCGGCAGTAATGTTAAAATTGTGATGAGATGTTTTTTTCTTGTCAGCTCTGTTGCATCTCAGCCAACCCTGTGTGCAGCCGCTGCAGCACCACCTTAAGCTCTCTCTAAAACACAGATGCACACTCGCATATAAACCAGTAGAAACCAGTACAAAAAAAATGCCCCAAATGAGACCATCCAGAACCAAATGTGAGAAGTAATAAAAACAATGCATTCTTGAGGGACTTGACTGCAGCACACAGTTTTTTAGCGTGTCCATATGGCTGGCTGGATCAAATGAGAATCGATCGAGGGCTAGATTAATCGTGAGATAAAGACACGATTAATGAAGAACATCAGACCTAAAATATAGTGAGGGCCTGAAAGCAGCAAAAGGTAGCAGAGAAACCAGCATTCAGAAAAATGCTGTTTTATACTTATTGTACCACCACTGGAGTGGGACGGAAGGACTTGGTTGCTGAGCTGGGGGGGTTGGCGAGAGGAAAAAAAAAGAAAAAACAAGAAAAAAAGAAACACAGATACACACACACACACACACATTTGTATTCATATCTTTGTGGGGACTGTCCATTGATTTCTGTTGGAAAAACCCTAATCCCAACTATGACAACCCTAACCTCTACCCAGACCTAACCTTAACCATAAATAAGCAAAGACATTTGACATTTGTGGTTTTTTGATTACAGTCACATATTTTTTTATAAAATTAAGTTTCCTCTTGTGGGGACTGAAAGAACAGTCCTCACAACATCGAAATGCCAAGGATTTAATCACTCCATGGTGACATTTGGTCCTGACAATGCAATATATATGTAATCCCCCCCCCCCCCACACACACACACACACACAGTACAAGCCTGACCTGCTGAGACCAAGAATAAATAAACTTCTCCCTTGGGGATATTAGGCGGAGGTGCAGTCCCAGGGATCAGATGGAAGAAGAGCAGAACTGGCGGTCCTATTCTGGGTAGCCTTCCGGAGAATCTACGTTTAAGACGAAGTGATACAAGCCATACGGTTTGGCACTAAAGCAGAGCGTCTCAGAGTGTTTTTTCCCCCCTCGGGCAGTGGTGTTGAGTGTCGGGCTGAGTCCCTCCTCCGATGGCAGTGCTGAGTGCCAGGCTGAGTCTCTCCTCGGGCGGCGGTGTTGAGTGCCGGGCTGAGTCTCTCCTCGGGCGGCGGTGTTGAGTGCCGGACTGAGTCCCTCCTCCGACGGCGGTGCTGAGTGCCAGGCTGAGTCTCTCCTCGGGCGGCGGTGTTGAGTGCCAGGCTGAGTCTCTCCTCGGGCGGCGGTGTTGAGTGCCGGGCTGAGTCGCCCCTCGGGCAGCGATACTGACTGCCGGGCAGAGTCCCTCCTCGGGCGGTGGTGTTGAGTGCCGGGCAGAGTCTCTCCTTGGGCAGTGGTGTTGAGTGCTGTGCTTCTACTGTCTGAGCATCTGTCCCCCGCTGGCTCTCACATGGCAGTTCTACCGCAGTGACTGTGCTCCTGGCTAGTGGTGCCGATCCGGGTAAAGTAGGTTGTTGAGTGGTTCCTTTTTGGTGGTTGATCCACCACCATTTTTAGTTACTAGACTGGGATTAAATATCAGCTCTGGACTTTTGCCCATGCAGGCCCACCAGACATATCTATAGGCATCTATCCCCCACAATTAATTGTATTGTTTGGGGTGGGGGAAGGGATTTTTCTGATTGTGGAAAATTTTTATTCAATCAGGGTAGTTGGGTGGGGGGCGGGGATTAATTTCACTGACTGACAGCCCCATCAGCCCACTGGGAAAACACCCAGTATGCCAGATGGCCAGCCCAGCCCTGGCAGGTGATCTTCATTTTCTTTCTCAGCTGACATTTTTGTTGTATGTGACTGAATTTTTTCAAAGGCCATTCAGGTTCAGTATTTCCCCTAAAAGCACCCAGGCCAGATTTTAATGGGGCACATGGTGTCCGTTTATGAACCTGCTGTAGCCACAGGACTAACCACCGGGTTTTTATTGGAGTAATGTGAGGACCCTGCCGTAGCCGCAGGACTAACCGCCGGGTTTTCATTGGAGTAATGTGAGGACCCTGCCGTAGCCGCAGGACTAACCGCCGGGTTTTCATTGGAGTAATGTGAGGACCCTGCCGTAGCTGCAGGACTAACCGCCGGGTTTTTATTGGTGTAATGTGAGGAAAGCACCGTGGTGAGTTCGCTGTTTACGATAGAACCCTTCCCAAGAGTTGTAGCTGTCATCAGTTTACGAACATGGGTCTGTAAATTCTAAAAATTCTGGCAGTTTTCCGGTTTAACAGCTGATGTTGGTCAAAGCACTTGCGGGGCAAAGTAACGCCATCCTGCTCGTTGGTGCGTGTAGGACGGCGATGCGCTTTGCGGATTGTTTTCTCTTATTTGTGGCTCTGACTTGCTGCCAGCGCTGCTGCTGGAAGATTAAAAAAAAACACACAGAAAAAAAAAGCCAAGAAAGTCAATTCTTAGCAGATGTGTGGGGAGGTCTGAGTGCAGCTGGCGACTTGCGGTAATGCAGCTGCAGTGATGCGCTGCTGTGGGCGTCGGGTACTCAGCAGTCCGCTGGCTGTGTGACGGGAAGGGGCTGCGTCTCTTGATATAACGTAGATGACACTTCTGGCCTCCGCTTGTTTACTCCCTTTAAACCTGATTTAGCTTCATTCCAACCAGGCACATTAAAAATCAGGTCAGCTGTGGGGATGAGCCAACATCTGCAGTTGATGTGTTGTCAGTACAAATACCAGTGTAATATAATGTACTATACTTCTGTGTAGTAGTTGTAGTATAGTGTTTTGTAGTATAGTAGTTGTAGTATTGTGCAGTGATGCAGTGTAGTATCTGTACTATAGCTTATTAGTTGTAATGTAGTGTAGAACAGTGGTTCTGTTATAATGCAGTATTTGCACTAGAATTTAGTATCATATAAAGGATGTAGTGTAGTATATTGGTTTGAGTATAGTGTGGTTAAGTGAGAGTAATATAATTGTGCTGTTGTCGTATAATATAGTGGTTAGTGATTAGTACAAATGGTTTAATAACTGGATTTGGGTTCTGCTTGGCCACTGGTAAAAGAGAGAATAGTTCAACTTGTTGTGAGAAAGAGGAAAATTAGTTTATTTTGACAAAAAAGTAGCAGGTCCAACGACTAGACTAAACCATGGGACATCTGGTGCTTCTCATTGTGGAAATGTACAATAACACAGTGAAAGGCATCATGCCGTGCATGTAGTATTATAAAGCGTGTGGACCAGCGGCAGCACAGAATCAGTCTTCCTATAACGTGTTGTTTGGACAGACGGTTTCCACCGGTCTTGCATCTCCACATCTGGTGGGGGTATGAGAGAGGCATCGGCACGCCTGACCTGAGCATGGAACATCCGGTTCTTCTTGTGGACCATACTGTATGCAGGATAGGGCTTCTTCTATATGCTATGTATACAATCAATGTGAGTGTCATCATTTATTAGCGGCCAAAGTTCCTTTGTATTGCTTTAGCAAATAAAAGCACAGGATGTTGTCAGGATGATGGTCATGCTCATTAACCTTGATGAAATAGCCACCCAGATCCCTTTTTAGACAGGCCCAGTGGCACACAGGGAGACAAACTCCTAAATCAGCTCAGCGAGTTTGTTTGTGATTCTGATAAGCATCACAAGGGCGTGTAAACGATGGAAATGTACAAGCCTTGAATATTCATACAGCGTGGCGAGCCAGACTGGAACCTTTGCTCATACAGCCTCGGTGCGTCAGTGAATCACTACTGTGAACACAGGCAGTCTCTAGCGAGTTTCCCAGCATGCCTTGCAAGCTCAGGACCTTGGCGAAGAGCGATGTCTGGTGTCTGGAGCACTCGGTTCCTCAGCTCATCCCAATACCGATCTCCAGAGATAATGATACTGACTCTTCCGTTTCCTATTGGTTCATTTATTATAAGTGACAGGGATAATAAACATGTTTTCAGATGCTTATCATTGCCAGCCTTGCAGGTAACGCAGCCCTAAGTGCCAAAGGGATCATGTCATGTGGGTCTGTTGAAATTGCAGGGAGGCTGCAGAAGTGTATCACTGCGACCTTGCGCCGGTTTTATTATTCACAGATATGGGAACACATGCCGGCAACATTGTGTGGAGTATCAGGTCGCTCGCCTGCCCTCTGCAGCCTGCGGAGCCCTGTCTCCTGTTGCTCACAAAATCCTTCTCTTTTTAAGGAAGCTCTTCAGAACCCTGTAGAGCTGCTTCTACCCCTCAGAGCAGACTGATACACATGATCACATCTGCTGGCTGGTCTTGCTCAACCTTTGCTTAATTTAGGGGAAAGGAACAGGCTGCAGGCGAGTGGAGGAAGTGATACACTTGAACCTAAACACGTGTGGTAACCTAAACACGTGTGGTCACTCAAGGGTGCAAAGGGACCATGCACCAAGGCTGATTTTCAGACTTTTTTTGACTCGGTACATTGAGATGCCTGAGCGCTTTGGGGCGGTTTGTGACACTGCCGATTAGGACTCTGCACTCATGATTGGAAAGTCACCGATTGGAGCCCCCTGGCCAGCAAAGTGATGCCACAGAGTGACACCCTTGACTGCTAATTGCTCCACGGGCACTGGACACTGGACACTGGCTGTCCCTGCAGTGTGACTCCCAAACTTGCTGTCACATATGTGTGTCTCACGGACGGCAAAATGGGGTCGGTGACAAGACGACTTCCACACAGCGATGACGAAAGAATCATTATTCTGTTTGAATTCTTTACTGCCTGTGTCCTCAGCCCAAGATGTGCTGGAGTGTGTGAATTCTCTCATAAATAGCAGTAAACATGGAAAGTCTGGATGTAGCCCTTAAAATACACACATACCATCCATTTACTGCACCCTAAAATTATTCCTAGTTTTTCCATTAACAGTAGAGCTATTAATTGTCCAGTCATATTTTTGTACCTTCCTGTTTTAGCAGTTGTTCCCCGCTGCACTGGGCTGGACAAACCTGCCCATTTGCAGCTTCCTCGACCACACGGTCTTGTGGCTTATCGAAAGATCCGGCATCGATTGCTTTTGTCTGTGGGGTCATGGGTTGAGCTGTCTCTTGTGACGTTATCGATCAGGACCTCCCAGCCGCACCTCCCCTGCGCCTCCCTCAACCCCATTTGGAGGTTGGCTGGCAGCGCTGGGGGAACGTCCTCTGTGCTTCTCGGTTCCCTGACGGGGCTCATGTCACTGTGGGGCGCCTTGCGTCGAGTACAGGTGCCCGCTGTGCGCCGTGGGCAGGGTGGGGGGGGGGGGGGAACTGGATTCCAGAGAAGGCAAAGTACATTTATGGGACAGAAAGAATCAGAGGCTGCTGATTCAGTGTCCGGAGCTGTTTGGGAATAGCTACTGAGCCACTTCCTTTTATAGAATCTTTAAGGACTAATCAGTCATTGACAAAGGCCTTTTTAAAAATAGAAACAATTGTATCAGCAGGTTCTTTTGTGGAAATCTAAAAGTACTCCGGGCTCAAGAGGCGTGGATGGGGATGGGCTGGACTGATTCCCAGGGGCAGCGGAGACTAACCCAGACCATATGGCAGGTGCATTGCATACTTAACGCAGTCTAGGTCTGTGAAGAGTTCTTTGCAACAGGAGAGTGCAACAGCTAAATGAAGTGATGTTTCTGCATGGCAAAGTAATGGTGGTGAAATGTGAAATGTGAAATTCCCTCTATAATTAACAATTGCTTCACTTTTATGGGCAAGAAAAATATGACAAGAAATCAATTTATTAATGGATTTGTTGTTGTTCTGCTGCCTCTCTTACAAAGTTGTTCTTCAAGGCTGGTGCTTGAACATGGGAGGAACCTTTTGTACAGTCCAACCCACCCTTGGGAGATAATATGTACATTAACAACAGCATTGAACAGTGGGAGATCCATTTGGGATGCTGTGCCAGTACTTAGAGGGATGTTGATTCAAATCTCATGGGAAAGTCACTTCAGCGTTGGGCTCTTCAGCAAGGAGCGGCTGACTCTGCTCTCTCAATAATATGTTCATTGATTTGAATTAAAGCATCTGTTTAATAAATGAAATGTAAGTTCCTGTATTGTCAGTTGATGCTTGACAGAACACATCCTGGCAGCTATGAGCTGTGTTATTGAAATGTATCATCTGCTATCGACCGAAGTGCAGAAATATATAAATGTATATAAAGTGTAAAAGGGAATATATGTAGTTATAATGTCAATTTCGCACCTTCTGACTGTGACATGTGTCCCATATTACAGATACATAAAATTAATAACACTAGTAGTGCAGTTTAGTATAAGATTCAAAGAGACTTTATAGCATCTTTTGTGCTAAAATTTAGCACAAAAGATGTAAAATCCATTAAAACATAATTTTTTAAGTCCATAAAATGATGCCGTTTGTAGCTGTAAAATGTAGAGACATTTTACAACAGAAAAAAACTAATTTACTTACTAGGAATACAAGTGAGCATTAATACTCATTAAGAACATTAAGATTTTCACAGAAACAGAATCTAATTCAACATGATTTCCGTGCAACGAGACACGATGCTGTAAGACGCGGGCAGCATTTCTGTTAGTGACTTTCTCAGGTATTCTTTGGGTTGTATGTCACTGGGTGGGTACGGCCACCTCAGGGACAGGCAAAGGGAAAATCCACCCATTCAATTCACTTGATCCTTGTTCCTGGTTCATATAAAAGAAGGAGCTTTGTTTTCTCTCTCCTGCACCCCCCAGTAATCACTTGGATATTCATCCCATTTCCATGTGATTCTTTTTGATGTCCTGGAAGGGGCAATTACACCAAGGTCTTAATAACCTGAACTGCACCACTGTAGTACAGCAGATCAAAGGAGACCCTGGATAGCAAATATTCAGGGCTTTGATGTGCTTTGCTACAGAGACACAGTGTTGAAACCTTAGTTTATTTTTAGCCTGCTTATTTTTCAGGTAGTAGCCAGGGCCCCTTTTAGCAGGAGGTACCGCTGAGATCGTAGCTGTCACTGCACCTGAAATTCTCTGGCACTCTTCGCCTCCTCAGCCACCATTACGATCTCAGGCCCAGCAGTCTCCTGTGTGTCTTGCTGCTTCACTTACTGGCAGGGGTCTGCTGGCTGAGTCCAGAGATTTTTTAATGCCGTTTTCTGGCTGCAGAGTTTTCTTTCTACGATTCACCGCTCGGGCGTTTTTACTCTGTTCGAGCCGCCGCTAATTGGCGGTCGCGCTAAGATGTTTGGGACGCCTTCCCATCAGTGCCTGGAAGCATAAAGGGCGGACGGTAGCAATACGCTCTGGAGTAATGTGCTCACTTGCTCCTAGCGGCCAAACTCATACTGTGAGTTACACAGCACTGGGAAGAACCACCGGAGGCTGCTGCAAGAAAGGTATTTGGTGCCTTACTTACTTTAGGGTACCCAAGATGGCAGTGGGGGGGGGGGGGGGATGGCTGTTTATGCTGCAAGACACAATGGCCCAGAGGTACTCAGACTGGTAGCACCCGCCCAAGAACTTCGGAGACAACCAATTCTTGAGCACTGCAGGCGATTTAAAAATAGATGAGGTAGTGTAATGTGGCAGGCGTGTGTGCAAAATTTATCACATATCTGCAGTGTCAAAGCCTGCCTGAGAGTAAGGGGCTGGCCAGCCCGTGCTGGGGTGCTTAGTGGACGATAGTACCATGTGTGTGGGAGGGATAACTGGCAGGATCCCAACATAGCAGGGTGGTGTCCATTCTGGGAGCTTAAAACAGGACTTTTATTGACCGATTTCTTCAAGATATGATTATCCGTAACCTTTGGATTCACTTTATTTCTGTATAATTTTAAACAGGCTGCCTGTGAGGGACCTTTGTCACGCCCCCGTGATTTTATGGTTTTATTACTCTTTACATTTCAGTGCTCAGTAAAAGGGGCTGTTAAATCACCTCGGAAGACTTTCATTTCTGATCACCCTCACCTACCCTGCCGAAGTGACAAACTCATCCGTGTGAGAGCTGATAGTTTGGGAAAGTCTCCGTTTGAGGGAAACGATCATCTTTTAACCTTGCAGGGCTTTTGCTGAGATAAAAATAACATGGCCTAAAAGCAGCCTAAAAATATAATTTAAGAATGAAATGTAAATTGAGTTACTGATGCTTATATAACAACCAGGGAGTGGTTTTTCTTAAATTAAGCTAATTTACACTTCTTGGAATTCAGAATTAAGATATGTTAATTTTGTAAGCATATTACGGCGTTAGCTGTGATGGGCCGGTGGGCTGGTACTCTGTCCTGGGCTGTTCTCTGCCTTGCTTCCAGGATGGGCTCTGCCCCCCCCGGGATCCTGTACTGGACAAGTGGGTGTAGAAAATGGATAGATAAATGGATTTTGCGATTATTTTGGATAAGCAGTGTTGACCTGATTTTCTGCCAGCTCATGGCGAATTCCAGGGATCCGTGTCTCCTTAAAATGGTTGCTGATCCAGTGTTTATGTGGCGTGAGAGTCATGCGTTCAAATAGGGAAACTTGTTCAATGAGAGTGTTTGGGTGCTTAAGGAGAATAAAATAAATAAATAAGAAGCTTGTAGAATCCCCCCAGGACCGGGGCACCCCCGACTGTTTGGAGACATAATAAAACTCATTCAGGAAATCTGTTCTCGCGACTCTGATGGGCACCCATGTAATGTTTCTGTAGCGAGGCCATGTGGCAAAGCAACGGGAGGCGAGAAGAGCTGACTCAGATTTGGCTTGAATAAAGCTTCATGCTCAGGAACTTTATCTTCAGGGAGTGCATTCACTGAGAGATGCCCCTCTCTGTGCGGATCGTATGGGCTGGACCGGCCCCTTGTAAAGCACCACAATAATATGACCTATGGGACTCACTATGCATCGTTTGTTCATAGCTTCTGATTCAGCGTTGAGTGACATGATAAATAAATATATGTTACATTTATTTAGTGCTTTACAGAACCAATGGGGAGCCACTCTGACAACCAGCACTGTGTAGCCCCCACAAGGATGATGTGACGGCAGCCGTTCTGTGCCAGTACGCACACCACACTGTAGCTAAGGTGGTGGCTAAGGGGCAGGAGAGAATTCAGGCTAAGGGGCAGGAGAGAATTCACCAGTTAGGTACAGGGGATGATTAGGAGGCCAGATTTCATAAGGCCACAGTGGACAATTTTAGCCAGGACATCAGGGTACCACCGCTATTCTTTCAAAAGATGCCCAGGGAATCTTTGGTGAATAGGGGGGGTCTCTTTCTACAGAGCGGGTGCTTTGGTGAATAGGGGTGGTCTCTTTCTACAGGGCTGGTGCTTTGGTGAATAAGGTTGGTCTCTCTACAAAGTGGGTGCTTTGGTGAATAGGGGTGGTTTCTTTCTACAGGGCTGGTGCTTTGGTGAATAAGGGTGGTCTCTTCCTTCAGGGCTGGTGCTTTGGTGAATAGGGGTGGTCTCTTTCTTCAGGGCTGGTGCTTTGGTGAATAGGGGTGGTCTCTTCCTACAGGGCTGGTGCTTTGGTGAATAGGGGTGGTCTCTTTCTACATGGTGGATTCCAGTGAGTGTCCCAATCAATAGGGGCATGAGCTGTGGTCTGAGGTTTATGCACCTTTTCTGTGATTTTCCTCAATTCACTGTGAGTCACATGAGCTCCCTGCCCAAACATGAGCTGGGCTCATATGTAGCCAGTGAACACACAGCCTGACAGCCTGCGCCACCACCAGCACAACTGTGGATCACTGTGGCTGCAGCTCTGCAGACCGTAATGGCTGCAACATCTGGTTTTGCTGAGGTCTTTGTATTGATGGAAGCACTGTGGAGTCTGCAGACGTGAGTGCCCCCCCCCCCCACACACAAAGCAGGATATTTTGTCTATAATATGGAGGAAACAGAGCTTCAGTCACCAAAAGGCTGTATCAGGCATGCAGGACAAGCTCTCAGAAAGGGGGTGAGAGAGTGTAAGGCCTGACACCTCCAGTGCCTCCATGTCGTCATATTCTGTGATCTGTAATCTTCATGAGAAGTTTGAATTACTTTATTATTTTGATTCATGTCCCTTTGATATTTTTAGAAATCACATTAGAAATCACATTTCTTAGTTACTGTTTGCTTTATACTTCTGAACTTGTAAATAGTAAAACAGTTTTGTTAAGTTACTGTTTTTAAATGAATGCTAATTTGCAATAATACAGTTCCAGGCACTCAAATGAATGTAATAAATCTCAGTACTTCATTAACAAAGCATTGACATCAATGATAAAGCGTCATAGACAGCGTAAGGCCTGACACCTCCGTCATCATCTTCCCACCAGTCAGGGTTTGTTAGTTGCCTGCACGGTTGTTCCAAATGCTGATGTTCACAGCCACAGAATGGAACCACAAAAAGTGAGAATTATCCACTCCCTTACGTACCTTTTAGTGTGTTTACAGCTAAACAAACATTTAATTATCAAGTATACACTGTATATGTTGATTTTACATTATACCCTAGACCAGTGTTTCCCAGTCCGGTCCTCGGGGATCCACAGCCGGTCCATGTTTTTGCTCCTACTGAGCTCCCTGCCAGACAGTCCACATTTTTGCTCCCTCCCAGACAGTCCACATTTTTGCTCCCTCCCAGACAGTCCACATTTTTGCTCCCTCCCAGACAGTCCACAATTTTGCTCCCTACCAGGAGCTGAGAGGGAACAAAAATGTGGATAATCTGAGAGTCCCTGAGGACCTGATTGGAAACACTGCTCTAGGCTGCTTGATATTGAAGTTGTGAAAAAGCTGCCTCTTCATGGAATTCATCAGCATTATATGCAGATCTGTGGTCACATGACTTGGGCATTTGCCAATTTTGAGTGCATGTTACCCTCTCCCGTAATCACCCGTTCTCCACCCTTTTCCCCATTGCCACCTTTCACTGCCTTGTGCTCTGTTAGAGGGAACGTGCTAACAGATGTTTGATCCTCTTAGGGAATTTGAAGCATACTGAGGTTTAAAAATAGCCATTAAAGTGATGATCACCTGTGTTTTCCCTCTTATGGAATGGCTGAGGACATAAGCTTACTCACATGTAATCCATGCTGATCGGAGTATGTGTATGTGTGTGTGTGTGTGTGTGTGTGTACATGCGTGTGGGGATTAGGTTTATATTACTTTGTAGGGACCAAATATCCCCCACAATGCAATAAAGACCTGTTTTTTGACATTGTGTGAACCTTTTTCCAGGTCCCCATAAAGATCTGTGAATGCAATCAAAAAAGCAAAAAGTCTCATATTTTATTTGGTTACTTACAGGTATGGGTACAGCTAAGGCGGGGTAGGAGTTAAGGTCGTCGTCATGTTGGGATTAGGGTGTTCCCCATATAAATGAATGGAGAGTCCCCACAAAGATTTAATTATGAACCTGTCTGTGTCTGCGTGTCTGCGTGTGCGTCACTGTGTGTGTGATCGGTTCTCATTGTCTAAGTGTGTCACAGAAGGTCGTTGTACAAACACAAACTTCTGCCTCACTAATAAACCATGGAAAAATACATACAGATTAAATGTCAACAGCAAATGTCACATTCCCAAAAACATAAACACCACTTTTTTTTTGGGAGAGCCTCAGGAGGCTTATAAGGTCTTTGATTCTGTCTTATCGATTTTAAGGCTGCACTGAACTCCTAAGTCAGGAGTAGGTCTTCCCTGTCTTTCCATACACTTTGTTCTTTAGTTAAACTTGCATGACAGAGAGAAGGCCAGAAAACTCTGTCAGCAGAACCCAGTAAAGGAGTATTGATCTGTGCCCATTTGCTCACCATAGATGCAAGGAGTAAATACCAGAGGTGGTCATGCCAATTTTAACTACTGTCTGTTAAAATATTGTACATTTAAACGTGCCAATGTATTTCTTTCAGGATATAAAATGTTGCGTTGTCCTTCCATACGGATAATATAGGGATAATAGGGATCACTGAAGCTGGGGTGATGCACATCTCCATGCATTGCCCACGATCCAATGCATTAAAGATACGTACTGTATGAAGCAACTAATATTGCCATATGATAAGATTCCCCTCTATTGCGGTGCAGTTCAACATGATTTGATTCTACAAAATGAAATAAGATGCGATACAAAAGAATATGATGCTATTTAATCCAATATGGTGCAGATAGTTTGATTTTATTTCTTTAGTTCTTCTTAACACCTGGCTGCGGTAGATAGACGGCCGTTTCTGGAGGGTGGGACTGGACCATGTGTTGGCCTGGGGGGTCGCCGGCTGGGATCCTGAGGTGTTTCACCATGTGGTGGATGTAGCTGTATGTGTGTCTGCATGTTTCCTGACCTGACCTGACCTGACCTGTTCCTAAGCAGACAGAAAATCATAAACTAAATTAAAAAGTGCCATTTCTTCTTCACATATTTGACTCTAATCGGATTTTCCTGATGCAAAGATGTTACAAATGACGCATCCCGAGTTCCTCCCTAAGTGGTGTACGCTTTTTTTAATCGTTTCAATTGCACCATGAACTTTTATGCAGGTGCACCATGTGAGTTGGTGAATCTTTCCATCCTTAACAGTTATAGGAAGGCAGAGGATGAAAAAGAGGTTGAAAAACATCTAACTGAAGCGAGGAGATGTTTTGTGCATGTGTCACTCTAATCATATTCTTTGGACTAACCATGCCAGCACCATTGGCAGCCCTGAAATGACTTTGTCAATTACTCTGTGGTGTGAGTATGCCAGCATTCTTAATTAGATCTGTCATTCTTAACTTTGGTTGATTGCTCCTAGTGCTCAATACCAGAGTACTGATACATTACAGATGGGTTTGCAATGATGACGAACAGGCCCCTGTTTACATGCCTCTCTTTAGCTGGCTCAGTTCTCTGCACAGGAGACGATTATACCCTGTGAGTCAAAGCCACCTTGAGCCGGAGCTTATCTTCCTTATCCCCAGACCGTCCTACCCTACCCTTCTAATAGGGACGCGTCTCTCTCCTGTAGGTGAGCATCACCCCAAGATAGAGTCAGTAAATCATAAAACAGTGTCCGTGCAGATATCGGAGGGAATTGGAGAATGTTGCCCGGACGTGATGAAGGAAGACGAGCTGCTTGCTTGGTCTTCACTCAGATTAGGACAGTTTTTTCTCCTGCTTTTCTGCTCCCTTCATCTGTTCTTTACTGCCATCCCCAATAAGATTATTTTGTTAAACCAAACCTTTTCACAACTACAGTAACCGCACCATGTGGACAAAACAGTGAAAACCTATCGACACTAATATATTGATTTATTAATGTCAAGGAATGTATGGCCTATAGTGACCAGGATTATGGTTAGAAGGCAGATGGATGGATGGATGGATGAATGGATGGATAAGAATAGAGGCATTCTGTATGAGGTTGTATTTTGGACCATTCATTCCTGGTTGAAGAAGGTAGAAATTCAACACTCTACACACCAGATCTTCAGTGATCTTTAAATCTGGTGATGAGGGAGGACATGGAAGGTGGTAGACTTGTTAGAAGTGCCCCATGTTCCTTGTCATGCAACCATGCTGAGCAATCACTGGACGTGTGCATCTCAAAGGGAAGCAGGATAGGCTTAAAATACTCAGGACTATAGCCCCAAGTGATCAGACCTAGTGATGCCCGTGCTCCGAACGAAAACCCAAATAAAAGTAGAAAAGTATAAAGTCTTTTTTCCATCATTTAGGGGTCCATGTTTTGTAGTCCTTACACCAGCAACCATTATGCACCATTTGACTCTGGTCATAGAGTGGTTTCTAATGTGCTATATGTCAGTGTTCTTCAAACTGGTCCTTGGGGACTTGCAGACAGTCCACTTTTTTATTTTTTGCCTCCAAGGGAGTGAAAAGGTGGACTGTCTGGCAGGGAGCCGGGTTGGGAAACACTGCACTGTGTCAGTCCTGACAAAAATTCCAGTTTTGGGAGCCTCTTCACCATACAGTTGACACTGGGTCACAGAGGTGCTATTTCAGTTCCATGGCAATTTGTGAGGCCATATTTTTGTGGTGTTACCTACAGACACTATCACGTTATGAATCATTGGTGTTAGTGTGCTAATGCAGTTTGTTCTTGTTGCATTTGTAATTCTGGCACCGACGCTTCAGAATTCTGTTAACCTCCTCATATTGCTTTGAAAACTCATATAGTGCTAATAGTCAGACCTCTTTTATATCTAACAAATGCTGCTAATTGGCATTCAGTCTAACAATCCTTTGAAGGCGCATTTGTAATTGTGATGAGTTACTTCAAAGTTAAAGTCCTTCATCAGGTGCTGGAACTAATTTTATACTCCCCTTGTGTTTGCTCTGCTTGGCTTAATAAAAGTTTATTCAAAATAAACTCAAATCTGCTTCACATAGCAAAATAAACTACTTCTTTTTCTTAAAAGCATCCCGTCACTTATAAATGTAGCGTAAAATAGCACAACGCCTAACTGATCTCACAAAACATGAGGAAGCAGAAACCACGCAAGGTGACTTAAAGACGGTGTTGTTTATCTTGGTCTATGTGCATCATTTAAAGGGATAATCCTGCATCTGATTAGCTACAAGAGCAGAGTGGAGACCACCTGACTGTACACTGTAAATCCCTGTCGCTGTACCAGCGTCATCTTATGCTCTTTGGCAGTGTGTGGGAGAGGAGAACTGGGTGGACAATCGGACCGTGTACATCGGTCACCGAGAACCTCCAGCAGGAGCAGAGGCGTACATCCCTCAGCGATACCCCGACAACCGCATCGTCTCCTCCAAGGTCAGCTTCCCGCACGGCTGCATTGCTCCAGTGTTTTAGTGGATAGTGACTCCAGTGGACAGTGACACAGCACGTACACTCACCCTGCCTTAGTCATCCTTACACTGCCTATGATGTTTTAAAGCAGATTCTGAATGTTCTGGTGTCAAGATTCCCATGTGAGCTTAATTCCTGTATGCTTCTGTTTTCATAGTACACTTTCTGGAACTTTATACCGAAGAACTTATTTGAGCAGTTCAGAAGAATTGCGAATTTCTACTTCCTCATCATCTTTCTTGTTCAGGTGAGGCATTACATTTGAGAGTACAAGCCCCTGATCTAAACCCTATAGAGCTGGTTTGAGATGAGATGGATCGAAGAGTAAGCGCAAGATAGCCAACATGTGCCCAGAATTTGCAAGAAAACTTCTTCAGAACTGAAATATTGCAGGTGGCTACATCTGGAACCTTGTTGATGAACGCCAAGAGTCTGCAATGCTGTCATTGAGGCAAAAAGGGGTTATTTCAGAGAATCAAAGATTTTGAGATGTCAAGCACTTTTCTTGGTTATTGCAATATTTGATATATTTTACTTTATTTTCTCTGGGCCTTTTACTATAAGGTGAATAACACAGAGACAAATGCATTGAAAGTAAGTGTATCCAGACTTTTGACCGGCACTGTGTATTGAGACCATAGACTTTGTAGATGAGCGGTTGGATGGTGAGACTGTCTTCTGCTCCCGTCCCTGCGGCAGCTGATCATCGACACCCCCACCAGTCCCATCACCAGCGGCCTCCCTCTGTTCTTCGTCATCACGGTCACTGCTATCAAACAGGTGAGACGATCCTGCCTGCACCTCCATCACGTCCTTTGCTTTGTGGCAGGAGGTCATGAATTGGATGGGTTTCCATTTCACTGATGCGGGGAGAGCCGGTTCAGAGGGACGCATTCGCTGTAATGAGGGAAGTCCAGCGTGGAAGAAAGATTGCTTTGAAGAGCCATGTGACTTTCTGACATTTAGTTGGAGTAAAACATTGATGCTAAAACTGGGGTAATGAGTCACGGTACGGAGTTTTACTTATGAGGTTATAATGCATGTATATCGCTGAGATTTTAGGCTCATGCAAAACAAGATTTAGTTAAAAAGGAGAATTTGAAGGATTACCATCATTCTTCCACCAGATATAATGATTCAACCTTGGGTAAGACTTCATTTATCATAACAGCATTCTGCAAATATTAGCAGATGTTTTGACATATGCTCATATTTTCTAACAAAATATACACAAACATATACATATTTTACCAGATCATGCATGCTATATATAATGATGCAATACATGAATTAAGACAGGAATGAAGACTGTTGTCTCGCTATTAAAAACATACAGAAAACAAGATAGAAAATAGACAAGAAACAAGACAAATGATAGCCTGTGCCTCACTGTCCCGTGACTGATCGGTGATTGTCCCGTGACTGTTCCGTGACTGTCCCGTGACTGATCGGTGATTGTCCCGTGACTGTCCCGTGACTGATCGGTGATTGTCCCGTGACTGTTCTGTGACTGTTCCGTGACTGATCCGTGACTGATCCGTGACTGTCCCGTGACTGTCTGCTCCCAGGGTTATGAAGATTGGCTCCGGCACAAGGCGGACAACGCCGTTAACCGGTGTCCGGTGCACGTGATCCAGCACGGCAAGGTGGTGAGGAAGCAGTGCTGCAGGCTCCAGGTAAGGGGGTCCCTGCCAGGGAAGCTTGATTTGTAAACCACTACAGTAGAAATATTGCCATGTAGAATGTGTATTTTTGGTAAATAAGACTGTTGTTATTTTGACATAATTTAAGATCAGATCAAGTTTTAAGTTTTAATCCGGATAGCTACAAAGGATTCTTAAACTCCCAACTAATATATAATTGAAATTCAGCACTTTCAGACAAGAAGCCATACCCGGGTAACGTGGCTGGTTCCTACTCGACTTTAACTCATGCCGGTCTGATCGTCACCCCTGACAAATCATCACTGCCCTGTCCCTCAGCCTCATAGACGTCCTTCTCTAAATTATCATCCACTGTTAGTTAGAAGGGTGTGAACACCCACGTGGATGGGACATATTTCTGTATATAAATATTTGTGTATCTGTGACAAACTGGCATCTTCAGCAGAGTGTCCTCCATCCTGTGATTCCTGAAATATGCTCCAGCCTCACAGCAGCCTGTAATGGATGAGGAGTTATGAAAGATTTATGAGTGGCCGATGAAAGTAGATGGATGATCGGATGACTGAGGAGGTATATAAAGGTATGACTGTACAGTATATAAACCAGCATACAGTATGACAAAACACTGGAATATATTTTCCAAACAATGTCAAATTGCTTATAATATGACTGAAATACCAATTGTGAAATTTCTTGGCAAGGCATTTGCTTCTAAACAGGTTTAATTCACCTCAGCTTAGACCAGCAGGTCCCCAACTATTTTCCCCTGAGGACCAAATTCCAACAAAAAACCCAGTGATAAAATTTACCAGCTGTGATCGCACAATCTGGATTGAATTGTATTTCACCAGTCGGTCACCACTGCTCTAGAACCCTAATAATTAACTTACAATGTTGTTACTTATAAAACTTTTCATTAAGGCTTTACATTAAACGCACCATCATCATTCACTTTCATAATGCATGCAAGCAAGGCTCTTGAAGCCACATTTCTTCACAACCAGAAACAGGCTTCATGTATGACTGAAATCTTTGGTTCATATTCTTTCTTAACAGTTTCCGCACAATTTTCTACATATTTAGAGCTGTTGTGCCGCCTCAGTCATCATCCGTCTTCTTTCATTGGCCACTTATCAAGCGTGAGGTTGCCGCAAGCTTGGAGCCAATCCCAAGAGGCGCAGGTCACGTCCTGAACAGGATGCGAGTTTATAAGAAGCCACGCAGACTCACAAGCTCACGCACACAGACGTGCAACCAGCTACACACACATAAAAGACATTTTAAAGACACAAATCCACTACTCAATGCACATGATCGTCATTACTGTGTAATATTTAAATAATGTGCAATAACCCACACTGTA
>JAODKE010000037.1:13684108-13706133 GCA_026779605.1 Mormyrus hasselquistii | reverse complement strand
ATAGATAGATAGATAGATAGATAGATAGATAGATAGATAGATAGATAGTTTTGTTGGATGGTTGGTTTGTCAATTGGTTGATTGATTGCATTAATCCCCAAGGGATAATTAAGGATTAAGCACATGCATCATTTTTACTGGCAGGAAGGTTTGCGGACTCTCTGCGTCGCCTACAAGACGCTGAGCCCGGCAGAGTATGAAGAGGTTTGCCACCTTCTGAACAGCGCGAAGCTGGCCCTGCACGCACGGGAGAAGAAACTGGCCGAGGCTTATGATGTCATCGAGAGGAACTTCATCCTGCTGGGGGCCACTGCAGTGGAAGACAGGTCAGCTTGTTTGGGGGAAGATGCAGAAGCTCAGCTGTGCTGCCATGTTGAAATGCAGACAGGATGCTTTTCATTATAACTATAGTTTCATTCAGGATTTAAGGGTAATGGGGGTCACCTGCTATTGCAGACTAGGCCTGGGCATTATTGCGGTATATGTTTGAAACCCCACCCCCTTCTTGGCAATTTTTTATTTGGAAAAGACGGAATAGTGTTGCTTTTAAAAATACTGTAACAGTACTGTAGACCGTGAAATTATTTGTCTGAGTGGTACGAAGGTATTAAAAATGACTGTCCAAGGCCAGCACTGGCCAGGTTGCGGCCGTAAGGCTTCTTGTCGGCTAGTTTTACCATAACTGGATATCAGAATGGCAGATTTCCAGAACATTGCCTGTCATTCGCGGACGTCAGGGAGGAGGTTTCCGGATCTTTCGAGAGCCGCATATCTTTCGACCTGAGATGCTACCTGAACAGGAAGCTGACAGTGCAGAGAAATCCAGGGCCAACCAAAGAATGAGGCATCGTGGATTTTACTGGCAACTCGGCTGCCTGCGTGTGTTTAGCCTGTGCAGTTACACTAACCAGAGACAATGGTAATGAATGAAGAAACCAGGTGGAATTTTCGAAACAATCACAACTTGTAAATCCAATACTGTAGCCGGGGTCCAGCTTTAATTGCATTGCTAATCAATGGGCTTCTGCTGCAGGGCACTGCCTTCAGCAATTAATGAGTAACTGGAGTAATTATAGGACAGATTGTATCTATCCTTCCTTGGGAATCATTGGTTTGTAAATGCCATTGATTCCCATCGATGCATGCGTACAGTCTGCTCTGATGTTAATTAATGGTATAAGAAAGCTACGGGAAAGTCTGACGTTATTTCGATGAAGATCATTTATAGTGCTCTATCGCACAGGATGGATGCACAAGCTCTCCTGTCCGATTGCTGCAGACTGCAAAAAAACAGGCTAAAATGTAGCATCCTGCAGGTGATTAGTACTCACTTGTGTTTCTGAACCAGGAGTCCATTTAATCAGGAAGTGGAAGAGGCACTTTTCAATGAGAATTGTGCTGCATGGTGATGTGCAGTATATCACTAACACAGAGGGTACGCTGACCCCAGAGACCTCAGGGTACTCTGTCATTATGAAGAGCGTCATTAGGTCCCATCACTCATCACTATAGCTAGCCCAGAACATTTTTAAGCCTAGCCTCGAAATTTTAAGCCTAGCCCTGAGAATTTTAAGCCTAGCCTAGAGTATTTTAAGCCTAGCCTTGAAATTTTAAGCCTAGCCCAGAGTATTTTAAGCCTAGCCCCAAAAATTTACATTACACATCCCAACATAGCGAGGAGTTACCATCATACAGTGTTTTCCCATTAGAATGCTGATGAACAGAAGGAAGACAGTCTCAGAGTAAAGGTTTTGGGCCGATGGCTGTTTCAGCAAAGCGTTCCTTTGTGAACGACTGAATGAATATCACTTATTCTTGGAGTGTGGTGATTTTTTAGCTCCTGGCTAAGTGCTGGGAGGTATTTTGTTTAGTGTTGTGTCACTAGTAAACAGTGGGAGGTGCTATGCCGCAGTGGGTAGGATTAATTAAGGAGTTTAATACCCCGTGACTTAATGAATTCCAAATTATTACTCCATTGAAATTGGCTACTTCAGGTCTTTCAAAAAGTAGAAGAAAGGAAAAGGTACTGTGGCAATTTATACTAATTATCGAGTATGGGGTGAGCCAGGAAGGAAGAAGACACCCAAGATGACATGATCAGCATTGTTTCAGCTGGATATACAAAGTCCACACATTCTAAATTAAATTGGTGTTTCATGATGTAAAGCCAGCAATCAATAGAAATCATCACTGGTGTGAGTTACAAACAACATAATTAAAGTGAAAAAGAAACATAATTAGTAGCACAAGTAATTGAAATAAAAACTTACAGGCCCCTGGTTGCATAAGTTTACGCATCCCCTCCTTTTCTAACATCTTTTGGTGCAGCAGCGCGTCTCTGTGAAGTTTGCACACCTGGACTTTGCAATTTTATTCCACTCTCCCCCTCAAAAAAAAAAGTTCATGCTCCTTCAAATTGCCAGGAGATGTCCTGACACAGCCCTCGAATGTAATTCCGCAGGTAATCTACGGGATGGAGGTCTGGGTTCTGACGCACTTTGATCTTTCTTTTCCAACACCGTTCCTTGATTGGCTGGGTTAGGTGAGGAAAATCACACTCATATAACCACAGTGTTGTAGGTTTTGAAATTTCAGTTATTTATTCCACTAATTATCCATTGGCTTTCTCTTGATTGCATTAGGATGCCGGCACAACCGTTTTTCAGGACCAGAAGCAGGAAGCAGAATTTGATTGATCTAGCTGACAGTTATCATTTTGCTTCTCAGTCTGACTGGCTGGTGGCACTGGGTCATCCTGAGGTAGACTTGTTCTCTCCATTATATATATGGTTCTGAAGTAGATTATGGGTGGTGCCTTCTGTTGTCTTGCATCTCTGGGACGAAGGTTTAAGGCTCTGCCTATAGCTCCCTGCGTGTGGAGTGTGTTCTCAGTGATGGCTTTACACCCCATGGTGGTTGTTCCCTGCCTTGTGCATATAGGCTCCGGACTCCCCGTGACCTGGAACGGCACAGATAGTTGCAGAAAATGATGAAGGAGCAGTTTTATTATGTCTTTCACATTTATTCATTTGACACATTTATCATTTATCAACCTTCATATTATTAGCAGAACGTTCTTCTTGTTGAGCTACAGTCTGATTTGTCAGCCTTTCTGCTCTTTAACAATTCACAAGAGGACATCCCCCCAGTAAGGATTAACGGCTCCCCCGCAGGCTTCAGGACCAGGCAGCCGACACCGTCGAGTCTCTGCACAAGGCCGGCGTGAAGGTGTGGGTGCTAACGGGGGATAAGATGGAGACGGCGGCAGCCACCTGCTACGCCAGCAGGCTGTTTCGGCACAGCACGCAGATCCTGGAGCTGACCACCAAGCGCACGGAGGAGCAGAGTCTGCATGACGTGCTGTTTGAGCTGAGCCGCACTGTGCTGCGGCAGCAGCGAGGCATGCTGCGGGAGAGCCCCTCGGGGTGCGTGTGTGGTCTGCGACAGGCGCCGCCTCACACACACGTACACACACACATGTACAGTTTTTGCATTTTTATTTTTTTATTGTAGTTACCGATTTTTATAAAATAAAGTTTTCCCATATGGGGACCAGGAACCAGGTATTCATCACGTAGTTTGGTCCCCACAAGGTAAGGTATATCTGGACAAACACACACACACACACACACGAAGAACATAGCTTGGTTCCAGACCTCTCCATTGGGGGGGACCCGCAGCAGTTCCATGTATTTGTTAAATTGCATCATCAGTTCTAATCAATAAACATTAAACGTTAGTGAATTAACTTACTGAGGTACTGCTTACCCAAACAAGGTGTCCTAGTGGGTGTGTCCAACAAATACATGGATATTTTGAATGGGTACTGAAAAGGTAGCATGCTTTGACAGAAATCATAGTTTTACACCCCCATAAAGATAATTTAAGCATTTCTTTGGCAGCCTTTCCGCAGTACTATATGTGTACTATATACTGTACATTAAAATACAGTACCAGTCGAAAGTCTGAAATTTATTTGTTTAACAAAAAGATAATGACCCTAAGCAAACCTCAAGGTTACGTAAGTACTGTATTATCTTGTGAACAATGAAAGAGATGGAGTGCTGTGACGGATGACCTGGTCCCCAAAGTCCCCCAACCGAAACCCTATAGAGCTGCTTTGGGATGAGCTGGATTGAAAAGTAAGATCAAGGTAGCCAACTTGTGCCCAGAACCTGAGGAAACTAATTTATGACTGTTGGAGAAGCTTTCCAGGTGGCTACATCTGGAAGCTGGCTGAGAGAATGCCAAGAGTCTGCAATTCTGTCTTCGAGCCGAAAGGGGACTACATTTAAGAATATTTTCAGATCTTGAACACCTCTCAATTGTTGCAGTATTTGATATGTATTACGTCTTGCCTTGAGGTCTTTAACATGCCTAAAATAGAGATAAATGCATTAAAATCAGGTGTGTCCAGACTTTTGACTGCTACTATATATACTAGCCGGATCTTTCAGGGTTTTTATTAACCATCTTGTGCCCTGTGCATTCTCAGTCTCTCCAACGACTTCCAGGACTATGGGCTGATCATCGACGGTGCGACGCTGTCGGCGGTGCTGAAGCCATCCGAGGACGGCAGCTCGGGAAGCTACAAGGAGCTTTTCCTGGATATCTGTCGGAATTGCAGCGCCGTGCTGTGCTGCCGCATGGCACCCTTGCAGAAAGCGCAGGTCTGCCGTCTCGTCCCGGTGTATCTCAAAGCCGAGCCACCCATCCATCTTCCCACCGCTTATCCAGTACGGGGCTGGACCCTATCCCAGACAGGCGCGGGGCACGAGGCCGGGGACACCCAGAACGCCACAGTGGCTCAGAACATAGAAGGGTTTCTCTTGCCAGTTGTACTTTAGGACTTTGTTTTATTATTGATATTTCTCATATGTTGCCTGAGCCTCTCTTGACTAGAATATGAATATCCTGTATGTGCCTTTACCTGCATACATGTCTGTGTTTAATGTTCTCAGAATGTATCCTGGGTATTGAGTGAATTTTGGAAAGTCGATCTTTGATTTTGTTTCCAGTAAATGTTTGTTACTCCAGTAAATATCAAAAGAAAATTATTGGAGAGCTTCCCGGGTTTCTGATGCCATCTGCTGTGCCTCTGCATTCTCCCTGTGCGAAGATTGCGAAGTGTCAAAATTACAAACATGAAAATTTATATATTTTTTTATTTATGATTTTTTTAGCACTGAACATGTACTTCTCATTCAAATACCAGTGTCTGATCTCCTAACCAAGCATCCTGAAGTATTGCAGTCCGTAGAGAGGATTTAGACGATGTACTCGATTGTTTCAGATCGTAAAGCTGATAAAGGCGTCGAAGGAGCGGCCCATTACTCTGGCCATCGGGGATGGAGCCAACGACGTCAGCATGATTCTCGAAGCTCATGTGGGCATCGGTGAGTGTGATCATACGCGTGTCCCATAAAACGGCTGAACGGCGGAGGGAGGGGTACACGTGAGATAGCGTGCGGCTGCTCTAGCCACCTCTTAAAGGTTTGTACTGTATCGGTGCCCTTTATAGGTATTAAATATACTTTCTGCAGAGGTTCGGGATTCATAATGAACACAATTAACCTTGTTGACTTCTCTCTTTTTTGATTATTTTTTTTCCAGGCATTATGGGTAAAGAGGGTCGTCATGCGGCGCGGAACAGTGATTACGCGATCCCCAAATTCAAGCACTTAAAGAAGATGCTCCTAGTACACGGACATTACTACTACATCAGGATTGCTGAGCTGGTGCAGTACTTCTTTTACAAGGTAAAACAAGCTGTGTGATGTAAGCAAATCGAAAAACAAATGAACACCAGCATAGATATGAAGCAGCATAGATCAGCCCTTCTGTTTAGTAATATGTCAGTATCTCATATTGCATCATTTACTGCTCTCTTTGTGTTTAGTCTGTTTAATACTGTGTTTCCCAGTCTGGTCCTCGGGACCCTCAGACAATCCACATTGTTGCTCTCCACCGGGAGCTGGGAGGGAGCAAAAACGTGGACTGTCAGTAGGTCCCTGAGGACCAGGCTGGGAAACACTCGTTTAATTTATCCATCCATCTTACAAACACTTTCAGAGATGAGGCAATGTTACTATCCACTGAACCATGCCTTCCCTGTTTAATATGTGTGTGTAAAATAAACATACAGCTGTATTCAGGTATTTCTATGTCAAGGTTTTCACTCTGTTTCTCTTTGTCGCTCTGTCCAGAATGTCTGTTTCATCTTCCCTCAGTTCCTCTATCAGTTTTTCTGTGGTTTCTCACAGCAGGTACGTGATGCATGCGCTATGAAAGCCTAACATATTCAATATTTAAAAATGCTCAATGCCGGACACAGTCTGTGTGTGTGTGTATGTGTGTGTGTGTGTGTGTGCGTGTGTCTGTCTGTGTGTGTGTATAATTTATTTATGCTCCTTTTGCCCACGTTATTTAAAATGCCTCGCTTTAATGGTATGCCATCCCTTTTAATGTACATGTGTCAAAGACTTTGAGCACCTGTCCCTTAAAACGCCTCAGTAGTGCACAGCACTGCTGGGGATTAACCCACTATAACATTCCTGGTTTCTACTGACCTTCACAGCTCTTTCTCCCCTGGTGACACCATTGCAGTTCAGTTATCAGATTAGCAGTCGTCGCGTCGAGTATAATCCTAGTCGCGGACGATTCGCCTCACCCCGCTGCGCTCCAAATACAAATACAAAACTCCCCGACTGTCCTGCATCCACTACCGTGACGTTCTGTCCTCGCCGGCTAACGCTCTGCCTGTCCTCATCTGCTCAGCCGCTGTACGACACGGCCTATCTGACGCTGTACAACATCAGCTTCACCTCCCTGCCCATCCTGCTCTACAGCCTCATTGAGCAGCACGTCAGCACGGACATCCTGAAGAGAGATCCGTCTCTGTACAGGTGAGCAATTAATAGAGGATTTTTAAAGCCCATCTAGCCAGCCTCCCCCGTCCCCCATGCAGATTTCCTCCTCTTTCCTTCTCTGACTGAAAATCCTAGATCATAAGTCCATCTCTTTACAACTCTTGTATGGGGTGAGTGCTGTAGTGTTGATTTGTGACTAAAGCAGAATTAAATCCCTCTCAGAATGCCTGCCTATTCGAGGGACCTGCTTTTGTATTAAACTGGATCGGTGAAATCGTGCAGGCAGGCCTTAGGGACGGTTAAAGTTAATCCAGCATCATTACTGAAAGGAGTTTAATGGAGATCCTGGTAGACAAGGGGATGAGTTTCCTGCACATTTCTCCTTCCTTATTTGACACCAGCAACCTGCAGATCCCACGTCCTGCAGATCCCACGTCCTGCGTTTCAGCTCTCAGCTTTTCCTCCCCTGCTTTCTGTTTCAGTACTCGCCATTTGTGTATTTGTGCTTTTAAGCAAATTTAATATCCTGCAAGAGCTTTTTTTGGCTCCTTTTTGGCCACAAGCCCTACACAGTTACCGAGCTCGCAAACCTGGCCACACTGCTGAGCTGCTGGGGATTAATGACTGATGAAAAACCATTTTTGTTATTTGCTGAGATGGTTAAAGATTTTGCCAAGGTGAATTTGGTTTATTGGCATGATTGTGTCAGTGTCGAGCACTTGGAGGAGGCTGACTGATGAAGCACTCTAAGCTCTACCACAACACTGTTAATCAACTCTGAACTCTGGGCTCCTGATTCGGACATAACTTCCTGATTTTTTGCCAGGTTTCAGAACTCGTGTGTCTCCCGCAGGGACATCTCTAAGAACTCCCTCTTATGCTGGCGGATCTTTATGTACTGGACCTTCCTGGGGGTGTTTGATGCCGCAGTCTTCTTCTTCGGGATTTACTTCCTCTTCGACGACACCACTTTCACCAGCAATGGGCAGGTGAGGTGAGAACGCCTCAGAGGTTGCCCACTAGAGGGCTACAAAGAAGTGGAGAAACAATAACTTTAGGGGGTTTCTTCCTAACAACAATCCTTATAAGACGGATTAAGTTGTACTGTAACCTCTCCATGTACCTCCTTTTGGCAAAAGGCCAAATAAGAGACATTTCCAACAGTGTGTGGCATCGTTAGCGAGCGTCGTCAAGGAGGCGAACACATGACTTTGTCGCTACCAAAAGTGTGACACATGCAGGCCCTCATTGAAAGGGGACCCTGTCATTCACGCCGGTGCCGCAGTAGCTCGTTACCTCGAGGGCATCTGTCTTATCCTTTATATCACATTAACCTTTTTGAATTTTTTTCCGCTCAGCTTTTTTTCAGTTTCGACATCCTGATTTTTACTCTTTTTTCCTTCTTCCTCCTTATTATTGTTATTTGTTTTGCTCCTTTGCTTCTCTTCCTTTCCTCAGCTAATGACCACCAACACACAGATGGTAAGCCCGTCCCTTTCTCTCGGATTCCTGTTTTGGTTTTGCCGTTTCCCCCCATAGTGCATCAGTCCCTCACGTTTCGTATCGTCCATTTATTTTTCTTCTGTGCCCGGTTTTCCCCGCACCCCGCGGTTGCCGTTGGCAACCCCATCCATGTCTTGCTCTTTCATCGTGGTAGTTTCCGTAGCGTAGGACCACATGTCGTCATCATGTGTGAAGTGTGAAACTGGTTACCATACGTGTGGAGTCATGGTAACCGACGAAACCATGTAGCGCCTGTACGACACATTTATACTAACTTCAATGGCAAAAGATAATTCGAAGCGAAATTGCAGAGGTGCCCTTATTTCATAGAGTATATCATATGGAACATCACTCTGTGCTAGAGGGTATTCGTTAAAATGCAGACGACTGTATAATCAATGTTTCATAATTATGCATAATATATATGCATTCAAACTTAAAGTAAATGAACTTCAACTGAATCTGTTTTATTGATTGGTTTTGATGTATGTGTTTAAATGGAGCAAACAAGCACTAATAAAATGACCAGTCATTTTAATAATGGTGAGTTAAGGCCCATTAACTCCTTGCACTTTCTGAATTTCATTTGCCTTTGAAATGATCAAGTATAGTTTCCATGTTATTTGTTGGAAAACACAGTAAGAGCACAAACAGATAGTGAGGAGATTAGTATGTTTGCATTAATTAGAACCCCATTTATAGTGTAAATATTCTTTCCAGGACAATTGAGTCGATATGGTAAATTATCAGAACACGTACGTATTCTGTCATTAGGACAACAATAACATTATTGCATTCGCACTTGGGGTAAAACTGACCTTTCTAATAGTCAACAGTAACAGGGACTTCCGATATTCTTCTGCTTTTTGCATCATGGTTTTTCAAAGGTTCAGCATCGCAGGAAGAGCACTGGCCTGATCTTGACTCTAGTTAAATTGGGCAGCATTGGGATGTTGTATCCATTTCCTTTCAGTTTCCTTTCAGTGAAATAGTCAGAGATCGATTATTACGATTTGGAATCATGGAACATTTTGAGGTGAAACTGTAATGTGCAGAGCATTATGAACCTCCAGAATAGGCTTTACTGCGTATGCAGTCCAGCCTGGACACATGGCAGGGAAAGACCCTGGGAAGACTGCCAATGTAAACACAAGCTGTCAGCACATTTGATAGAGTACTGAGTAATTGTATTCAAGATCAAAAAATAAAATAACTATTGAACACAGTGAAAGCAGATCAAGGTTAAAACTAGCATCAAACGCTAAATGAACCATTTAAAATGCAGATAGTTCACAGGAGATTTGAAGGGCGGTTCTAGGTGAGAAACGTTTCCCAGTATACCTGTTGGCGAGATTAGTTTTGATGAACCCTTGGTTTCAGATGTGACATATAAATTCGACTGCGGTGCTCAGTTGCCTGCTGAATGCAGAAGTGCAGAAATGAGGTGTGTCATGTGCTAATTGGTGTGACGACGCCACCAGGCCACGCTCCCGCTTTGAAATTCAATTAGCGAAGAGGGGCTGCAGTGCCCTCGGCGGCTGTGTCCACACCGGGCTTCAAGTGCGTTTTTAACAGGTTGTTTGGATTTAATGCGCTGTGGCCTTTTTGCTCTTTTTCCTCATTCCAATGACGTTTTTGGTGGCCTCATTATCACACACGTTGCGTTGTGTTGTTCTTACAGATGTTTGGCAACTGGACGTTTGGGGCACTTGTCTTCACCGTTTTAGTCTTCACTGTCACGCTAAAGGTAACTCTCTTCACTGAAACTAGTGCATGTTACGGCATTAACATTGCACCAATGTTAGTTCATTGGTTTATTTTTTCTTTCTTGGTTAATTTCAGCTGGCCCTGGACACGCACTACTGGACGTGGATTAATCACTTTGTCATTTGGGGTTCCTTACTCTTCTATGTTGTCTTCTCTTTGCTGTGGGGAGGCATTATTTGGTACGTTTCTCCTTCATATGTGCATATTTGCAATCTCCACATTTCTGTAATTGCAAATTAATCTGCTGACATACAGTGTTGTGCAGAAGACTTAAACTGCCAAAGAAAATAGCTTGAATTTTTTGTTGTTGTAAAACCATAATTTTATATTTCATAGCTAATCCTCTCCTAAAGTCACCCCAGAGTTTTCAGCAACCAAATTAGCCATGTGTTTGTTATCTTTTCTGCAAGTTAAATTATTTAATTATGTTAAATGAGCTGGTGGTGAAATTTAATGAATACATCAAATGGTAGAGAGGTTTGGGAGCCAAAGCTGTGGTCTTCATGCCATCCAACAAGATACCAGTAACTTTTTGGAGAACTGAAGAATGTCTTGCTACTTTTAACTGTTATTGTTCATTTGCATATATTATAATGTTAAATTGTGTTTTTTTTCTGCACTTTTATTTGATAGTCTAACACTGTATTTTTTTTATTATTTCATATTTGTTTTGTATGGAATGATAAATCTGGTATTTTGAAACTTACCATAATTTTGGTATGAGTGGGTTTGGGAAATGAGTGCCTCTGGCTCCCCCTACAGGCCGTTCCTGAACTACCAGCGGATGTACTACGTGTTCATGCAGATGCTGTCCAGCGGGCCGGCCTGGCTCAGCATCATCCTGCTGGTCAGTGTGAGCCTGCTGCCCGACGTGCTGAAGAAGGTGCTCTGCCGGGCCTTGTGGCCGACCACCACTGAGCACATCCAGGTGATCTGAGCACAGCAGCGCCTAAGCCTCTAAGGAGATTAGCAAAGCTGAGATAGGGTTTGATTAACCAGACCACTTATAAATAATATCATAAAAATTAAATATATAAAGTATAAATAATGTTTATATTAAATTCGTCCACTGGCCCTTTTGGAGAGTGAAGTGATTTTCTCAGTCGGCTTTTAGACCCTTTGCACGTTACACTTTTCCTTCTGTTCTTTCCTCCTTGAATTGCAGTCATAAAAGTATCACCCACTGTCTCACCAGTAAACAGTGAAATCACAGACATAAAATAAATATGCACCTATAAGTTGAGAAATCAGTCATGCTTTCTTCCTTAGATGGAAACCAGTTTATCGTGAGCTATTAAAACTGGTTACAAACTGGGATTTTGATATTATGGTTATGTGACTCACTGTAATTCACAAGGAACAAACATAAGCATGAACTGCCTCAGAAATCCTTAGTAAGATTAAAATAAATTCGGGAAAGTGAAATACAGTACCTGTGAAAAGTCTGGACGGATGACCTGCTTTGGGATGAGCTGGATGGAAAAGTAAGAGCAAGGTAGCCAACTTGTGGCCAGGACTTGTCCATCAGGACTGCTGGAGAAGCTTTGCAGGTGGATACATCTGGAAGCTGGTAAAAAGAATGCCATGAGTCTGAAATGCTGTCATCGTACCAAAAGGGGACTCGAAGAGTCTAAAATTTGAACACTTGACTTAGTCATTGCAATATTTGATATGTTATGATATGATATGTATTTGTTAGTTGAATAACAGCTAAAATAGAGATAAATGCAGGTATGTCAAGACTTTTGACTGGTACAGTACTGTAGGTGAAATTAACATTAATTGACTGTGTTTTAAGATGTCCTTTTTAATTTAGCAGTAAATTCTTGAGAGAGGAGTTTGTCAACGCAGTGGAATGTCAAAGTAGCAGAATTTATTCCTGTGCCATCTTCCTCCTCCTCTTCCCTACTCTCCACTCCTCTCCCTGCTGACCTCTGGATTCCACCTTTCCTTCTTTTCCTTCTCTCGGAACTTCCAACCCTCCGGTCGCGTCTGTGCCCGACTCTCTCTTCCGGGAAACGGCAGACTAAGCGACAGTGCCTTGCTGTTGAGCGGTCCGCCATCTTTATGCTGTCACAGACCTCCAGCAGTATAAGTTTTTAGAAGAAGGGGAGGTGAATATTTCACAATTTCTGCATGGTAACACCCGTGATGGCTGTGGGATACTCCTCATCACGTGGTAACACCCGTGATGGCTGTGGGATACTCCTCATCACGCGGTAACACCCGTGATGGCTGTGGGATACTCCTCATCACGTGGTAACACCCGTGATGGCTGTGGGATACTCCTCACCAATCAATGCTGCTTTACAGGAACCTTTTTTTTAAGTTCTGCTCACTAACTTGCTCTTAATCACTCTTATGTTGTGGCAGACAAGTAAACCAGACTTTAACACTTTTTGAAATGTTCCATTTAATGCAAATCTTAGCACTGAAAATGTACAGCCACAGTAGCTAAATCAGAAAGACTTATTATAAACATACACAGCAAGCAACCTGGTTTTCTGCAGTGGTTGGCAGTTCAGTGAAGGTAGTTGGTGATGGGATCCCCTGGAATTCCTCAGCCTCCGCATGGTCTCATAGTCTGTGCGTCGCATGCAGAAGGACATGCTGTTTGAGTGTGCATGCCTGTATGTACCTGAGCACATTTTTCTTTTTAGGTTTATTCATGTTTGTTTGTGCTTCCGCAAGTCAGAACTCGAGATGGATTCTAAATGTTGGACTTGTACCAGAAGTGAGCCACAGTCCTTTATACCTCAACATTTGAGCTCCAAAAGCAGCTCTGAGCAAGCAACTTACACTTTTGTGCCTGCGAATGCTATGTGTCGCTCCAGTGGTCAGGGAATCTCACCCAGCATGCTCCACCAGATGATTAGAGCCTTAGATACAGGTACAGCCACATGAGCACACAGCACTCTTAATGTGACTGCATTACACACAGCAACCTCAAGTACGCCTAATGTGTTTATGTACTGACAAGCTCCAAAAAAACAAAAAAAAAAAAACAAATTAAGTGCTGCCACCTTGTGTCGGGAGTGGTATTGCAGGCAGAGGTTTAACCGTATATGCATCTATTTTTAAACAAGCGCTCATCCAATTAGGTCATCTCTGTTTTGATCAGTGTCACAGATTAACATGGAGCACAAGCTGGAATGGCCAATAGTGCATCACAGGGTACTTGCAAATGCGATTCCGGAGGGAGCTGACCTGATCCTGGAGTTGGGGCATGGAAACACCATCCACAGACTGCATGCTAGTTTTCCATATGCAAACACACAGGTGCTCCAATACCAACAGTGCTGTCTGCTGAACCAGCTTAGGTGCCTTATGGAGTTTGTGGGAGAAAAAGACTCTCCATTATGTTTTGAAAAGTCATTCACATGCTCTTGGATTTGGCAGAAAAATGTCTTATCCCACAAAGAACTCGTCTGAACAGTGAAAAATCACAAACAATAAGAGTGAAAATACTGAAGACGACACTGGAAAGGCATGCAGGATCATAGCTGATTTTAAAATGCTTCCAATGTCATTTTTGGAAGTGACATTTAAAATACATCAACAGTTGAATAGTCTCTTATGTGGCGTTTGCACCATGAGAACATTCTGGAAAACCACAGGGTCAGTTTAGGACCTTGTATTGGATTTAGCCAGCAATAAATCTCCTGTGCTCCCTGCAAGGTGGCGAACAGGCCGGATGCCTGCTCCTGCTGTTTACTCGACCTTGGGGACAGCTGTCACCTGCAGCCAGGGTTTCCTCCTTGATGAGACGTGGCCACCCAGTGAGGCCTGACCGAGGCCCTAGCTGTAGAGTCAGAGTCCCAGGCCCTGCTTGCTTGCTGGCGCTGGTTTGATGTATTTTCTAAAGAACTGGGAGCATGTATTGGCGAGTTTCAGATTGGTCGGTCAGTTGTGTTCTTCCTCACTGTGTTTGAATAGAATAGAATAGAATTGAATGCCTTTTATTGTCCCTATAGACATGTACAATGAGATTAAAAGAAAATTAATAACTGAATAGGGTTTTATATATATACTTATATATATAGAGTGATATGCAGTGTGGGTTATTGCACATTATGTAAATATTACACAGTAATGATGATAATGTGCAGTGAGACACAGAGCATATAGTTACATACAGCCTAGTCTGTAATATCATAAAGAATCAAACACAGTCACACACTTAAAGAATTTCACCCAGGATTGTAATTTATAGACAAATTCATTAAAAATAGCTCTTCGCAGTCTAAACCACTAAACATATACTAAGCAGAGTCAGTCAATAGAATTTATTGAGTAGTATTTTAATGGCTTGGCTTTAAATATGAATGAATAGTATTAGAAATTTGATGTCACCCGCAGGATTGCAAATTTTCTTCAACAGAAAGCCCCTTTAACAAGCAGCTACTGCCACCTAGTGTCTGGAGTGGCATTGCAGATAGGATGTTAATCCCTGTGTCCTTCACCCACTTCTTCTGTATAAAAATACTCACACAGGAATGCATTGTCCAAGAAATACATTCCTCGTGCCATTACTACTGAAAAACATTTAAACCAACAAAGAGATTTAAAGGTCCTCTTTAGTGGAACATGCAGTGATTTCAGTTCTAGGTACTGTTTCCAAGGTTCTCCATAACAGGACGGAGCCTCCAGATGGAGGGGTGAGGAGGTCCTGAGGAGAGACCCCCGGAGTCATGGAGACCCTCAGGACTTTCTTTTCTGATCTTTCCAGCACTCATTACATGAACAGACCATTTATTAGCATTTTTGCATTGACATCAGTTATTAGCAGGATTTTTGAGCCATTTCATTCTGATTCCGTAGGTTAAGTATAAGAGATAATTCAGGTCCAGAAAGTAAAACTCCAGACCAAGATTTTATGTCAACTAACCAGTTGAGTACTCTGTGACTGTCACTTTTTATACTCTTTTTATAAACTTTTTAAACTAGTTGATTGAAGCAAAATCTTGGGCTGGATTTTTATCTCCTGGCCCTGAGCCATCCACCTCTGCTTACACATCCACACATTTCCTCACAGTGCAGACGGCTTGAGACGCTCAGGCGCCCAACGTGCTGCTTCTTCTGAGCTTTCTTTTTTGTGTCTGCTGTTTTTGGGCTGCAGTTCTGTCGAGTGTCCAGTGGCAAATGGTCCTTCTCTCTCCCTTTTCCTACAGAATGCTGAGAAGCTCTACCTGGGCCAGCTGTCAGAGTTCACCCCATTGTCCTCGCAGTGCACCACCCCTCACAGGAGTGGCGAGGCCCCCAAGTGCAGCCAGAGAAGGTCTGAGTCCTTCCTCAAGAAGCTCACGTACTCCGGCTGGAAACACAACTCTGACTACCACACTGTTAGGCCTTCTCCAGGACTCGGGAATGACTTCCGACCTTCGGGTTCCAGCTATACTTTGGGAAGGCCTGGACTGGAGACTTCAGTGTGATATTTAATCCATGCCTTTAAAGAGAGCCACACGCACACGTGCATAAACACACATGCTGGTGAATCGCGAGCTGCCGCACCATGTGCAGAGGACCAGTCATACTCTGCCAGCTCAGGACTGTGATCCCCTCAAATGTGTAAATTGGGACGCACAGTCTGGAACCGTGTGACCTGTAACCCCTTTAGTTCTAGTGCAAAGACTCTCATAACATGTTTTTCTTCATTCCTCTGAAATTCATCTGTCACCCCTACAGGTGATATTACTTGAAAGAAAAAGTCTTATTAACTATACAAAGGAGAACTGTTCTAATTATCATCACTTCAAAGTACCTCTTTGATCTTCCTATTTATGTTTAAAATGATCTTTTAGCTTTTTTTTTCTCTCTCTCTTTCTTTTCCTGCTTTTCATAGAGGAAACTGGTGTTGCCTTTGTGCAAATCTGTTTTTGAGGAACACGCCACAGGACTGTCCAGTATCACTGTAAGTCACTTGACTGTGGAAAGCCAGCTGTCCCTGCTCAACTCCCGGTAGATGCGTGTGCTGGGCTCTGGTAGCACAGCTTAAAGTGGCGAGGCGTATGGCAGATGGACCAGTCGGAGATTCAGCCCGGCTGCTTAGCTGCATAGACGCTGCTTGTCCCATGAGCGTTGACTGGAGCTAGCAGACGCTATGTTAGCTAGTTAACCTGATGAGGCTTTGAATGTGCTGTTGTGTATGTATGGACCAGTAACATATTGTACACTGGTAATGGCATTAAATAACATACATGACATTAAAACATAGTTTTTTATTAAAGCTTTTTTTGGGATCAGGAAGAAATAATGCATTTTTGAATATTTTTAACAGTCCACCTAAAAACAGGTTTGTTGTATATTTTTGCATTTATCAGAAAGTCAGACTTGTTTCCTTTTTACAGAAAAGTAAAACAGTGAGCCTTCACTAATCTATCTGTATTATAACTGCTGGGCCTTGGCTGGGGGGGATGAGGGGTTAGGGGGGGTTTAAAGACTATTCTCGGCTGGGTGAAACTAGATGGAATGATTTAAAATAATATTTTCAGGGGAAATAAATATATATCTTACTTTTTATTTTGAAAAGCTACATTTTTAAGAAAAGTGTTAAATGATGAAATGGAGATTTGCTATGTTTGGTCTCAGTGCAGCCTTGTTGTAATCAGAATAGCTCCAGTCGAATTATCTTACTACATAAATGACAGCTGTAAATGCTGAGTGTCTGTCCTGCAACTGATGTGTGCACAGAATCAGCTGTGTGGACTATTGGGGAAATGTTTGAACATGCGGAGATGGTGTTGAATGGAGAGTAAAAGTGGCTGCACAGACCACGTGCATCTAATCTCAGTTTCAGAGAAGGTTCTTTATTCTGTCTATCTTTCTAAAATTTTGCCCTGCTTATTAGAACAAACATACCTTATAGCCACACGATCGCGTTTCCGTCATGAGAAGCAGCGGCAAATATGCGAAGGTCATAGGACACGGCTTACATGGCGTCCGTGTGCGTCACGTGACCCCCGGGCCTTAAAAGCATTTTTCTGCCTTAAAAACGGTGTTTTCCCTTAATGCTGTGCTAAATCAGGAGCCCGGTGATAAGGACAAGGATAGAGCAAGGATTCGATTGTTTTTCTTTGTTATTCTGGGATTTGAAGGCCGGTAGGGTTAGGGTTAGGATTAGGGTTAGGATTAGGGTTAGGGTTAGAGGGACGTTTTAGCCCCATTTTAATGGCCTATAGTGGATCCAGCTGCTGTCACATCAGTTTCTCAAGGCTGCTTTGGTGACAATCGATTTACTTACCAACCCCCTACTGTATAGTGATGGCCCAGTGTTCACTGTGCTCACCTCATCTCTGCTCATATTTATTCATGTTGCTCCTTTTTCAGCGCTTTCCGCTCTGTCACTCAAACTGCATTGAGCCGGCAGAAGACGGTCATCTGTTTCAATCAGGGCTCGGCCAATTTGAAAACCTGATAACTTAAATATTGGCAAAGATAATTTAATATGGTTAAAATTAAAGTTACCAGTAGTTCTAGTTAAGCAATGTTTTGACTGGCTAAATCAACCTGTCCCACTCAATGTAATGCAATCATAAAATTATATAACTATAAAACAAGCCACCGTATAACATAATTTAATCATATGTAGATAGGCTAATTTGAACTCTCATATAATATATATGAATAGCCAAAAAAAACCCTACAAATAAACTATGATCCCTCAAAAAAGTTACATGAACTAATTTTCTTATCATTTCCGGTGCTTTATTAGCAGGTTTTCATTGAACTTAACATTGGTCAACCTAACCAGCCAGATGATATATCAGCTGAGTTCTAGTAAAGTGCTGTATTTTTTTTCCAGTTTCTGTTGTCGATTCATTTTGAATTTGGATTATGGGCATTAGGTTTCCATTACAATGTTTAGTGCTATGTCATGCATAATATTAAATATACAGCACAACGCATTTTAGAACGGTTATGAGGCTTTTACCGTATATAGTGCTGCTTCTTGGGACTACAGAAACTGACAGAAATGAGCACATTTAGGAATTCAGCTGTGACAAACACTTCAGATGTCTTTCTTTCACCATCTTTCATTAGACCTACTGTAAGGTGTGTGGATGTGTGTTTTGGTCTGTGGCCTGGGGACGATTTTTCCTGTTTTTTTCATTGATTGCTTCCACATGTCCCTCCCTGTACTGTATAATACCTCATCTCACTGTAGGTCACCCCAGTAGAGGGAGACAGACGGGAACAAGGATTTTTATTTCTTCGTTTTTCTTTATATTTCTTGGCTGTCGGCTTGAATGAACTGTTGTGTTGTGCTGTACAAATATGAGGTTTGCTGTTTTGTAAAGGGACTTATACAACCTCGAAAACCTGTCTGGCCATCTTCATGTATAAAGTGTAACTGCTGCTCAAATGTATTCAATTGCTGCATTTTTTTTTACCTTGAACACATTAAACAGAAAACCACTACACATGCATAGTGCTAATTATCCTAAGGGATAAAAGAACAATCAGTCAATGAATGTTAAGACTTATGGATGTACGTGTAATAAAAACGTCCCCATTCAAGAGATTAAGTAGATTAAAAGTAGATTAAATATGTTTAATGATTGACAATGAGGAATAACCAATAGTCAAACATAACACAAGAATCAGGGTCACAACACAAGCCAAGCCCAGAAACAATCCAAGGCAATAAATACCGCAAATCCAAATCTACCGGCAGAGTCCTGAGAAAGGCAGGAGTTCAGAAACCAATAGAAGTCAATCTTAAGTGTAGCAAGTAAACAGTTCAGTGATCAACAAGCTCAATACTTCACAAAGGGGTCATTATAGACCCCAAGTTTTAATCAAGGAATGTGTCTCGTATTCTGGGGAGGTAGAGCATGAACTGTCCAGGTCTGACAGCAGGGATTGCTGGCTAGAAGAGGATATTTCAGGTAGTCTTAGTTGTGAGGGATGTTCTGTTAATGTTATACCAATGTTAAACCAAAATCAGTGCCACACTTAACGCTGAACTGAACTATATATCATTGCATTTCACTCTCTTGAGATTTATATGATTTCTAATCATTTTAGGCCTACATTACAAAAAATGCTTATATATTTCCATGATATAGCTTTTAAAATAATGCAGTTTTTGTTCTAATACTGAGAAATAAGGGTTCCAAACCTGATCTGATATCCTTGTCTGAATGCAGTTTTTCAAGGAAACCTTTAATTTATTTGGTAACATTGAATTTACTGTCTAGAAAATAAATGTATGCCATGACTAACAATGTGAATAACTTTCATTCTGATCCCTTGATTTCCACCCTCGTTGTGCATAGACCGTTAAGAGATTTGATCTGTTATGAAGGGACCTACGAGATATGAAAGACTTTCATAATTTATGCTTCATTGATAAATATTCATACAGTGCTTGTGAAAGTTTGTAAAGTTATTATGAAGGTTATATGAGCAGGAAATATAGCTTTGTGCATCCACTGAGGTGTTTACCAAAGGAGAATTTAATCTAAGAATCTTACTGCTGAATGATATAGTGACACTGAGCTTTGACTGTTGACAGGACACTTTTGAGACACATGGATTTCTAAGGCTTTCTTCTTTCTGCTTGTAGTTAGTTCTCAGGTTACCTTTGGACCTTTGGATTATGTGAGTCAAACGGAATGAGAACCTAAACCAAAATGGGTGTGATTTACAAACAAGCTGCAAATAAGCATCTGGATTCTGAATCTACTTGATTCTCTCTTCAACAACGGATGTGTCCAATGGCCATTTACTACTGAAATGGTATTAACAAGACTTTCGTAGCCATTTACCACATTAACAGAAAGACTGTATTTGTTTCTGACATACATCCTTATTATCAGTGTAGAAGACGTGTAAGACTTAATACTAAATTAAATGCATTATTCTTTTCAGCCCCTTCTAAAATTTGTGACTCAAAGGTAATTTTGAAATGGCAGTTCCATCTATTGATATAACATTGATCGTCTTTTCTAATTATAACAAGGATTATGTTTTGCTACTTTTTATACAAAACATAAAATGCAGTTTGCCATGTATTTTGTTCAGTTTTTTAAAAGCCACGTCGACATATTAATTGAATTGGATAATAATTTTGAATGAGCATCGTTCACACATACACACACTTTTATAAAGGCTGTACATATATACTCTCATAATGAAAATATTTTGAAGGAAATGCTCGTAAAACATTAAACCAAATAAATTACTATTTTTTGACTGTATTGACCTAATATCTGGCTCTACTGACTCTTGATACATTAAATGTGTTTATCTTCACTGTATGGCAGCTTTTGCATTTAACCAGAATGCGTATTTTCAAATATTTCAGCACATGGCGTGAGAATAATGTCCCAAACTTGGAATATGTCAAAGTGCAAATTTCTGTGTATCCTGAATAATGTTCATATACAGAAAGTTTATCGAACCTGTTTATTGAAGTACATCTTTTTTTTTTGTTTTTTTGTATATAGTTTTTAATAAAGAATTATATTGTGAGCCTCACTGTTATAGTCTTGGAGATATACCTCTGCTTGTAATAAAGAGGATAGAAAATGAGCTGTTTGTTTTTCAGCTGTTCTTCTTTAAAGCTGAGCTTTGTGCTGATGGGACTGACCTGAAAATATCTGCTATTGCCTAGTAATCAGTCTTTCCCATGAGTCTCTCTGCAAGCTGCAGGTAAGCTGGAACTTACATAGTGCTTAAAAGTTTTAATTCCAAAGACTTACTATCAACTACAACAAGTAGCCTCTTATTTCCTGATAAAACACAAACAAGTATCACCAGGATGTGGCTATAACAGATATGGAGTAATATAAAGTGGCAGCTATAATCAGTAATCTGTTGCTTTATTTTAGTGTAACTGTAATTGTTTTACTTGACTTTAATTCCTGCGTGTTATTAGTTTATCTAATTTGTAATTGATGCCAGATGGTCTATCTGCTATAGTAGATTCTCATGGAACTTGTGCTGTATTCAGACAAGGGCGCTCGACAGAAGGTGAAGTGAGCTGTAACCCCTGCAAGCCCTAAGATTATTTTGGCTTATTGAAAGAATCCAGCTGCTTCGAAACACAGCAGGGAGGCACCGCACTTGGAAATATGACGGCAAATTCATGAATAGGATTAATTAGTGTTTGTTATCTTTGTGGAAGATCCTCCACTCTGTGATAATTTCATTCGAATTTGGCCCAGCTGTCTCCTACAGATAGAGAATGGCGGTGGAATGTCTGCCGAACACGATGTTAATTTCACAACATTAAAATCCTGATGTGCTAATGTGTTGTAATTAACCGACACGGGGCCAAATGAAAATCCCCGCAGCCAGTGAGGACGGCCGAGGGAAGCTTTTTATATGCGCAATGCGCAAGATCAACACTAGATGTCAGTAGACCTTTGCTGTCGGCGTCCCTCTTGGTATCTGCTATGAGTCACGTCTGTACAGTATGTTCTGTGGAAGTCTTTCCACTTATACCTGAATCCCAGTTTAATTGACATTATTGATATTACCCTTGGGATCATTGGAAACTATATGGTAGAAAAAAATAATATTTAATAAAATCAACTGAAACTTCCAATTCAAAGACCTTAAATATCCAGAAAATCAGAATACAACATGGGCTTCCAATATAAAAAAAATATATAAATCTAATATTATGTATAGCTGGTATTAATTCAGTATTGATTACCACATACTATTTTATCATTTGATTAACGCCGTTCGCACGTGAGATATACTGGGTTCATCGGCCGCTGTGTATGATAAAAACCAAACAGGAACTGACGTGTGAAGAATGCCCGCTAAAAATAACTGTGAAACCAAGGCATTGGGGCTTAAACATGGTTTTCAAGGCAAACGCCGGCAAGATCTTGGCAAACTTTGGGTCCATGAAACAGGATTTGTGGGGAA
>JAODKE010000037.1:13648707-13666650 GCA_026779605.1 Mormyrus hasselquistii | reverse complement strand
ACTAAACTGTATGAGGCAGAGCTGCCGGGGTCTCTCACAGTAAACTGTATGAGGCAGAGCCGCCGGGGTCTCTCACAGTAAACTGTATGAGGCAGAGCCGCCGGGGTCTCTCACACTAAACTGTATGAGGCAGAGCCGCCAGGGTCTTTCACACTAAACTGTATGAGGCAGAGCCGCCGGGGTCTCTCACACTAAACTTTATGAGGCAGAGCCGCTGGGGTCTCTCACACTAAACTGTATGAGGCAGAGCCACCGGGGTCTCTCACACTAAACTGTCATCCTGTGTTTAAAAATTAAGAATGTTAGTCACCTGTTGCCAGTTTCTTTATACTCCATGTAATTTGGTCGAAATATATTATTGTAATAAAAGATTGACTCAAAAGCTACTTCAGCTTTTGACTTTGAAATGATGAAAAAATTCATTCATTTTCTAACCTTATGCAATTCGTGGGGGCTGATGGTGCCCTTGTCTACCCAAAGCCAAGGTCCTATCCCCCAATGGGATGCCAGTCCGGCACAATAACCAATCAGAAACCACCTTCCAACATGACTCCTGGGAACAGCGTCAATCCAGTCCAATCTCAAATACAAAGTTGCAGCTGTGAGTACTACAGTAAGTATTTGAGTACTGACAAGAACGTGAAGCATCAAGTGAAAATAAACCTACTAGACCGATAACGGAGTTATAGGGTCCAGCTCAAGAGTTAAATTAAAGAGAATGAATGATTTGCAAAACAGGATAACAACTGCACAACCAAACTGAAAGAAGACATTGTTTCAAATTACATGGCACCAGAGTCATACACCAGAACTTTAAAAAAAAAAAAAGTCAAAGAAAGTCCAAATCATTACTTTAGAAACTGTGAGATGATGAAATGGAAGTTAGCCAGCAAAAGACTCTCAATGGACACAACTGCTAGCTGAATCTCATAAAACTAACAGGAACTTCATGGAACAGAATGCTAGAAGATTAACTGGAAACCGCACACACTGTAATGTTCTGACCTGAAGTTCAGGACACTGTGTCTCCACCAGGGCAGAGATGTAACTGTCAGGTCTGTCAAGTGGGCAGGGATCCTAGGAAGCAGGTATGATATGTGACACCTGAAAACTAGATCCCCCAGGTGACATGCTGATATCATGCCATTTCTAAATCAATTCAAGTAGCAAACCTGAGAATCCCTGGCACTCGTGTCATGTTCCATCCACAAAAAGTCCAACTTTGTGGAACCGAAGAGCACATTATCCATTGATAAATATAGTTTATGTGACTTTGAAGTTAATTAATTGCATTAATTGCATTCAAGTTAATGCAAATTAATGTGTTAATTAAATGTGTGTTTCCAGATCCATCTGATAATCTCTGACGGAGGTGCTGAAGAAAAGAAATAGGTTAATATTCCATTAGTAATAATGCATCCATCCATCCATCATCCATCCATCCATCATCCATCCATCCATCATCCATCATCCATCATCCATTCATCCATCATCCATCCATCCATCATCCATCCATCCATCTTTCTACTCCTGCTTATCTTATACAGGATGTACTGGGTTCTGGAGTCCTGAAGGTACAGATGCAAGGTGGGTGTCAAAATGAGGTTCTGGGACTTCTGGTAAGACAAAGATTGTTTATGAGGTAAATGACTAGATTAAAACTGTATACAACAGCAGGAACGAATCTGTAAGCAATTTACAATACAGGAAGTAAGAGACTGAGTATGATCAGCACACGAATGACAATGGAATCTGAACATCCAACATTATCCTAAACCAGAGATCGGCAACATTTTTAAAGCAAAGATCCATTTTCTCCTAAATGTCTGACCCGAGATTTACAAAGAGGGTGAAGAAGAGGGATCGAGATACAATTTTTTAAATGTGACGTGTGTATATGCATTTCATAAAAAAAACAAAAGCTCAAGTACAAAACCTATTATAGAAAAACTCGTAACAGCGCAAAGGCGACTAACAGCATAACACTAATTATATCTGTAGCGACAGTCTTCACCCTCATCCCTAATTTCGTCTGGTTCTGTATTGCGCTGTAACTGCTGACCGAGCAGCGGATAATGTCCTCACCGCTCCCAACTCAGCTGGCTGTAATATATAAATCAGAGAAAATATAATCATTTTTACGAAGACCTGGGAAGGCGTGGTGAGGATTTACTACAAAAAGTATATGAAAGAATTAGGAATCCCAATAAACACTGAAGCGCGCATCCAGTCTCAGGTGTTTAAGAAAGCATACCATTGAACCAGAGACGTGATCTCGTTTTAGCAAATGGAAGATGTAAATTATGCAGTTAAGACGTAACAGAAGTGCAATGCCTCATTCACATACAGCTAAAGAAATATCTAAATGAAAAATAATAATATTAACCTATAAATAAATGATTTATCTTTATGAAAGTATTATCATAATATGTTATAAGACATGAAAATGTGAATTTGTCTATCGTTATGAAAATGATAAAGAGCCGCACGTGGCTCGCGAGCTGCAGGTTGCTGACCCCTGACCCAGGCCCGAGCGGAAGGTATTAGAAGAGAAGCACAGTTTGGATTCGCAAGAAGTTAAAGTACTAAAAGAATATTGTGTGTCAGAAGCTGAAATGCTGACATTAGACATTTAGAAGTACTGGAAAATGTGGAATCAGTGACAATAAAATGAAAAGCAACATCATCTTAGTACAACAGCTGAACACCAAAGTGTGGGAATAGTACTGTTAATGTCAAAAGCACATTAACAGCAAATTAGGAGGCAGATAGGAACACTGAATCTTTGTCAACCATAAAGTTTTGCTGAATCATAAGAGGGTGGATTAAGATTAGTGTTAGCAGAACATGGTGACTCATTGAATTCTCTGACGGATCAACCCACGACCTTAATGACGATGAATAGATTCTTCAAGGCCTTTGGAACATGCAGAATTAAATCACTTTCAATCACATTTTAAAGCAGAAGATGGAACATCGTTTGTATGCATATGGGCAATTTCTTCAAGGTTGCTTGAATACCTTTAGTAACATTGGATTTCTCGTGGAATTGGATGCCACCTGGCATGAAAGCCATCATACACGAGCTACTGCACAAGCATATGGAGACTGAACAAAGAGTCATCCATATACAGTTTGTGGAGAAGTAGGTACAGATTATGTTCTCCAAATGGGGGCCTATTTTAGTGCAAAGTGAGGAAGACAGCACTGAACGTTGAACAAGTTTGATGGCAAAGGGACCTGAAGAAGATGAAGAGCATCAGAGCGTCCTGGACTGGCAGGTAAGGAGTAACAAAGGCAGCAGTGTGGCAGGTAAGGAGTAACAAAGGCGGCAGTGTGGCAGGTAAGGAGTAACAAAGGCGGCAGTGTGGCAGGTCCAGTTTGTCTGCTGGTGTCTCACAGACAGGCTGACGGGGACTGCTGTCCAAGAAAAGGCGATGGAAGGATGTGACAGTGCCCTGCCATCTGAGAGATGGAGAAGCAGCACAGTGTCTAACATTAATGTCATATTACGCCAGAAATTGATTGTTATGTTCAATTATTAAAAATCAGTTACAGTTTATCTGCATAAGTACTTTAGATAAGTATAATTTGTCTTGAAGAATAGTGAGCACCTGAGCAGAGTGTTAACTGGTTAATCTCTAACCCTAAGGCTCCATAAAGCATAGAAGTGCAACCTTCAGCTTCACCTCATTCCCCCATGGAGCCAACTGATGTTTACATGCGTCCCACTCTAGCTAACACCTTCTGGAATCTACATTATCCTGCCTGGGTCCCTTTTCCGCTTTATCTCAGCTCTAAATTACTCATTTGCTTAAGTAATTATTTGGAAGGGGAGTAACTCAACCGAAAATTTCAGCTGTCAGTTGGCTGATAATAAAAATGCTTTCTGTAAATCCTACAGGGCTGTTACTCTTGAGAACCAAAGTCAGCTGCCTTATTAACAGTGTTTGTCACATTCAACAACCTCTTCATTTATCTCTTATCAGCTTGATACCAGCATATGTCTTTTTCTGACTTTCAGACTTCCTAACAGCAAACATCGTTAATACATTTGTACTCTGCTCTGAGGCAGTACAATCCTATAGCAAAGGTCGTTCATGCCCGTTTAATTTGGCAGGCACTTGGGGTATTCACTGCAGACCAGCACTTTGGATCGGTCCTGAGCTTCATGCAATGTTGATGGCGTGACCCCCGTAGTTGGCCGTGCGTTCCTGCAGCCCTGACCCAAGTCCCTGGGGGAAAGGTTCTGTAGCAGCCCACCGGGGTCGAGATTAAGCACAGGGGGTCGAGGTAGAGAAGGATATGAGCCCAAGAATCAGAGAGGTCAGGCATAAAGCCCAATCAATCGCGTTGTGAGGATGAGAGAGGAAGAGGAGAGAAGAGGTACGCTTTCCCCCCCGAGCCAGACGGCGAGGGACAATGACTTCCTTGGGTTTCACAGCAGTCAGTCGGCTCTGATGATCAATGCTCCTCTCTACATATTCTTGTGTGGATGGCATTACGGTGCAGCCTTTTGCTGGGTGCCTCTCTTCCCTGCTGGGGGGTGCCATTAGGAACCCTCTCCCAGAGCCCAGCTGCCTGTCAGACTGAATGCCAGGGATGGGGAGCCTTAAGGTTAAAAGGTACTAAATGAATCTCAGCCAAAGGGATCCGGCTGCCGGGGCTGATTATCGTCTATCAGATGTAAGATTGTTGATCGTTCCCCTTTTCCCTCCGTAATGAAAGTCTGAAATGGACGTCTGGGCTTCCGCTATTTATGAGCCCATCTCATTCACCGCAGTGGCTTTCTCGGGGACGGCGGGGCCAGACGGCCCGCTCTCATTCCAGGTGACAGTCTGATTAATGCACATGCCTTGCTAATTCCCATAAATCACACAGATACTGTGTTTCAGAGTCAGTTCACGCTATCATCAACTCTGCGATGCCAATGTTATTAATATAGGATTTAATGTCTGAGCATATTATTAGGAAATAATAAGGGCTGGGAATGTCCAGCAGGGGGCAATGTGTGGCTCAGTGGGTTTGGACTCTGTCCCTGTAATCAGAAGGTTGTCGGTTCAAATACCTTGAGCAGAAGACTGATGCCACTGTGGGACCCCTGAGCAAAGCCTTTATCCCCCAGTTACTCCTGGGGGGTAGGACCCAGCTCTGCACTGTGAAACCCTAAGCTTAATTGTCTGTGTGTATCAAGAAAAGCAAGATGTGAAAAGACAATTTCCCTATGGGGATCAATAAAGTATGACAATTCATTTAAAGTTGTAAAATTTTTGCAATTCAGAGTAATGACCAGTTAAAGTGTTGTGTATTGATGAAAATATCTCATATTTATTTTAATCACTCTCATAAAGAATTTTCATGTTACTAATTACCTAATGATTGTTCAATTGGCGAAAAACAGGCGTGTACTGCTAAAATATTAGTGGCTAAAACATGTTAAAATGGCAACTTAGGTCTTGAATCTTCACTGCCCTCTGAGCCCCTCCCTGCAGGACAAAGTGATTGATGGGCTGGGGCGCGATGCACTCCTCCTACCACAGGGGGAACTCTTAAAACAATACAGAGGACTCTTCCATTCACTCTTTCCGGCCGTAGAAAGTTCCGCTTCTTCTCTTTGCGCTTCACTTTCCCTTATCACCCTGTTGTAATGGAGTGAATGCAGTGTTGGGATTAATGAGTGTGTAAGTGCTCAGGGGGGTGGGGGGGGGGGGGTTGGTAAAGGTGGTCTTGAAATGATGTCAGTTCCAACTCAGCTGCTCTGTTTTGCTGACAGTCCTCGCTGATCACTTGTTCCGCTGCCATCTCTAAGCCTATTTCCTGTCCTCGTTCCCACACACGCATTAAGGGTCAGAGTGAGATGAGCGACGCAGGCCTCCCCGTCCCCCTCCTGCCCCCACCCCAGCAGTTTTGCGGCCTCCCTGCTTCTGCTTTTATCTCCCAGGTGCCAGAGAGCAAGTTATTTTCCAGCTGAAAGCCCTGACTTCAGGTCTGGAGGGTGGTGAGAGCAGCTGGGGCTTGGCCTCGGGACATAATCTTAAAAAACGGACGGATTAAAAAGTTGGGATTCATATTATCAGGCCTGGGGAAAATCAGGTTTGGAGCCTTTTGTGCTATTGCCTGCATTGCTGGTGTGACAGCTGGACAGGCTGTGTGCTATTTGGAAAACATTTAAACGTAATACTCGTGATTTTTGATACTGCTGGTGCCATGGCGGAATGTGTCCTCCAAAAAATAAAGCCATCTGTACTTTTACTATTAAACTCCCCACTCTCCACTCTCAGTCAACAACTTTTGCCACCGCGATCCCAACCCTGGTCATAATTTATTGTATTTGTGTATATTTTATTAGCCTCTGGTTAAATGCTAACTGTACTTCATCGTTTCTGCATCTGCACTCGGCACAAAAACAATACAGACGACTGTAACCTAAAATGACCCAATTTATGCAAATATAACAGAGAATGGGGGGTTAATGTGCTGCTGAGCATTTACTGTATGTTATGTTTACATATGTGCATGACAGAAGGGGCAGGATCAGGATGCCTTGGGGCAGCCTGCCCTCAGGCGGCCTGCCCTTTTTATTTATTTACTGCCTTCATTCATTACTGTTCGCTCTGGTCTCTTCTTCTGCCCCAGCACATATGACAGATGCAGAGGTGGACATTTCAGGTACAGAAAGTACAAATCCAGACCAGGAATTTGTTTCAACCAACCAGCTGAGCATAAAGAGTCACGGTCACAGAGTCCTCAACTGAAATGTCCGCCTGTGAACAGATGCCAGTGTCTTCTCTGTCTTAACTGCCCCCGTCCACTTTTGCTGAAATGACTGTCCTTTGCATTCCTCTCCCCCAATTTGTTACCCCCCACACCTGACCCACTAAAATCCCTATTCCATGTTCTTTGCCACAGAGACATCCTGACTGTAGAGAGTCTCACGGCATGTGTATATGTTCACATGCACCATTAGGATTTTAGAATTGGATTTTAGACTTTCTTGTCAAAACTAGATTCAAACCCTACAGTTTGACATAGCAGCAGCCCATATTATCACTTGTTGTGCCTACACCGTTCCTTTGGTAACGATGGTATTACGCATGGTCCAGGTGACCCAGCTCTGAACCAGGAGGAGGTAGCCGCTTTGCCTGGGGATCAGCTTCTGGGTGCTCACAAGTCTGCTCTTTCTGGGTTTGCAGGGCTCTTCAAATAAGAATTTTGTCTGCAGCTTCGTATCTTTGTACTGGTGTCTGATCTGTGACATTGTGTTTCTGTTTGCTATGGTTTTGTTTGCTGGTTTGTAACGCTCTTCTGGTTTCCTTGTTTTTGCATTTCAAACCCCTCTCCTTAACTCCGTGGCCCTTTCCTTGTTCCTCTAGTTCTCTGCATCCAAGTCCTTGGTTGTGTAACATCTCATTCGAGAAAAACTGGTCTAGTCAGCAGCCCCAATACCGATGGGCACCTCTGTCTTGTCTTGTGCTGCCTGTCAGACTCAGGCATAGTTGGGCCGAAAACATGGAATTGTGGGTAGGATGGTCCAATTAGGGGGAGCATTTTTGTCTATACAGGTCGTCGTTGACTTGTGATAAGTTCAGACTGACCGGCTGTAAGTGTGACTCTGAAGCTATCAAACATAAAAAACTCTTCTTCTACTGTGTAATTTAATGTCCTTCATTTTGCAGGTTGATGCACTAGCTTAGGATGAGGGACAGAATGACACAGTAAGGCACCGCGGGCATGACGGCAATTACTCCTGCTGGTGTTTTGGTCACTATAACGGCGCTACACTGACGTAAATATTCCCTTTCAAACAGTTCCCTATTACTGAATGATATTACGTTTGTTTCACATTCGTAATACGTCTGTTGCTGAGTAAATCAGTTTAAGGGCAGACGGAGAACGTATTCGACAAACAGGAGGGGCTGTCGAGTGAAAAGCAAACCATTCTTTGTAAGGAGCCCGATAGTAATAATAGTAATAATAATAATAATGTGTGTTGGCACCGGTGAAGCGAACAGGATTGAATCTGGGCTGCGATTCGCCGATGGGGAGGTCCAGGGGATCGGTGGAAGAGGCGTATAAAGAGCCAGAGTTAGCTCTAGCCATTTATCTTTCAGATCCTCGGTGTTTGGTCCCCTCGGTCAATGTAAAAACAAAGGTCAAAACTTTGGAAATGTCATTTGCTCCCTTGCCCTGCACTTAGAGGGCCAGGAGGCGGAGGGGGGTTGGGCCCGGTCATGGGCGCCGAGGGGGACGGAATAATGTGGACCTGCTGCTGCTGCCCTCGATTTCCCCTGGAACGGAGCGCCGGTCAGAAGGCCTCTGTGGGAGCCCATTGTTCGCCTGCCTGTCTAATAGTTTTCTTATTTTTCCATCAGCAGCCAAGAGGGGGTCTGGTGCAGGGGTCGTTTCTCTACAATCGCAACATACTGATCGAGTTTTGCACTGCGGCGCCACTGGGAGAGCGACGCTTAATCGATAGACACAAATCAGCTTAATATTTCCGATAAAACAAAAAAAAACCTGGATGCTCAATCCAAGGATGTAAATTATTTTTGTCAGACATTTTCAATCAGTAATAAAAAGAAACATAACTAAAGAGAAAAATAAGAAATTGTTGAAAAAGGTTAGTGGAGGTTCGGCAGGAGTCACAATCACAGGTATCTGCAAGTTTTACATGCCTGGTGTCATTCTCACCTAAAATGTAAAGTGGAAATTCTCACGCTCATTGCAGTTGATTGATTGGTCCACGCTGGATGCAATTTTTGCCATAATTAACTGTAAGCGTGACACTGCTTGCCGAAATATTGTAAACACACTGATACATAATTGTGTTTTTGTGCAGAAATTGTGTAACACCCTGGTCACGAAGCCATTCTTGCCTTTCGCTGGTTTGCCAGCTTGGGTGGTCATGCTGACCAGGCTCTGGAATCTTTCACTGCTAAACTGAGATCACAGAACCCAACTCAGAATGAACTGCTGATTTTATCTGAGATAGACTTACCACCTCATTGACTCTCCAAGTGGGCATTTTATTAGCTCTTTGGCAGAACATGGCTCTCAGATTAGGCCAAGTTCGTTCGTGGGAGGCAAGCTAGCAAGACCACTCTTGTCAGGATCACAAGCACCATCTTTGCATTCTTGGCATTAGGAAACTGTCTTCGTCCATATTGAAGGTAGATCGTGCCATTGGTGGTGCAGAAGGGGAAGTATCACGATGAGTTAACCCAGTCCGTGACACACCATGGGCAGCGTCCTGCAGTCAGGGGCCTGAAAGCATGATCAGATGATTATTTCTGCAGGATAAGTGGCTGAAATAGAACCTCAGCAGTTCAGGTAATCAAGGCAAATCGGAATGAAGGAGCGGCTGCAGCCGGGCAGAGACACAGTGGCCACACAAGATTCGATTACTTGTTGTCTTTCAAGCATAATAATGAGATTATGGTAACTCTAACCTGGCAGAGGAGAAATCTGGCTGTGTGTCAAGTTCATTGTGTGACGATCTGCGAACAGCACAGATCCAGTTCCTCAGAGCCTGAAACTAGATGCGCGGGGCTGTGTGTCAAAGAGACCGTCTTCTTGACCCCAGTGGTCTGACTTGTGCTGTTTACAACCTGCCAATAACAGTACTACACCTACTACTACCACTGCTATTGACTACTGATGTGGCTATTATTTCTACTAGGTGTTGTGAAATTTTAGTTGGTTTACATAAACATTTGCTAATGTAATTGTAACAAAAAGCACAGAAATGTCAATAGTAAAGAAGAAAAATAATGATTTCTTTGGTGTGGTTATTGAGTAGGTTTGGGCAACTTTTTCCTCCTGGTAACTTTACAAGGCAAGAAACCATCAATAAAAAAGAATGCAGTGGTAAAAAAATACACTGGCAGATTTGCAGTGAAGGACCTTGAAAAAAAATCTTCAATTGTACAATTATATATTTAGTGGACACTTTTATCCAACACAGCACACAAGTGCGGCTCAGAGAGCACGGTCAGCCAGCATCCCTGAAGCAGCTTGGGTGAAGGGCCTAGTTCAAGGGTCCAGCAATGAAATTACTCTTCCAGGCATGAGATGTGAACTGCTGACCTTCTTATCATGAGCACCGAGGCGTAGTCCAGAAAAAAACACGTACTGTTAATAGTATCACTTAGAATAAAGACCAGAAATCTTTATGGGATTTATTTATGTTTTTGGATTCTCCATGAAATTGGACTGATACCCTTGAACTTCATTCTGGTTAAGATTTTTAAAGAACACAGACTACAAGATAAACAATGGATCACTGATCAGAGCAAACTCTGACTTTCAGGTGGAGCACAAATGACCATAAGGGACCTTTAGGTGTGTTATTAGAAGACCGGGTGCACTGGAAAAGGCTATAACACTTAGGTGAGATGAACGTAAAAGGATGACCAGAAACAAGGCTTGCTCAGACATCAACACAGTGAGCAGGTTCTAGGGAAGCCTGAAGACCTGAACATTTTGGTGGAATATCATCTATGTCATCACTTCTATAAGAACAATATTAACTACAGTAATTACTAAAGATTGACTTATACAAAGAGTTTTAAACTGCCGAATGACATGTGATATCTGCCAATTGAAAAGAAAACCGTAAGGAAATGAACAAAACGACTGATGAAGAAGAAATCAAAATCAGTATAGAGATTCATTACATTTTTATTGCGATCATTAATCTTAAGATCTGCCTTTATCTTCTGCTAAGACATTTCTTCACAAGCACTGCACATAGATTAAAAATCCACTGACATTCTTACTGGTGTAATCATTTCCCAGTGTCCTCTGCTTCTTAGAGTCAAACAGGAAACACAGCTTCAGCTTCACAGCTTCACTAAAGGCAGAACAGAGGAGAAATATCACGGCATCTCTATGATCAAGATGACTGTGCCTTACGAGTGATTAAAAGTGAACTGTGATACCTAACAGACAGAGATAGGCTAAGGTAACAGTTCTCACTCCAGCAAAGGTCAGAAAGTGAAACCTCTTTCGGGGATAATTACTGTTTACAGCTTTACTGCATGCTGCTCCGCGGTCACGTAAAGCAACATGCTGCTGAAACGCTCCTGAACTCCCCCTTTCTTTGCATTTCTTTACCTTTCTAGTTTGCTGAAGCTGTGCAAGCTCTCATCCAAGCTCAGGAGTAGGAAATTGTGCAGTAGCATGGGGTTTGCTCTGGTTCAGAAAATGATATACTTTTTCACAGCTGTAGTGAAAAGGAGAAAACTGTCATTCTGTTTGGTTTCATGATGTAGTTCTGCGCAATATAGAGGAATTGTGTTTAATTTGCATGGCATGCAGAGAGCATGACAATCAATTTATGAATGCATTTATTCTGTTTATTATTGCTTTATTATTGTTCAAGTTCTAACGATCAGTTTCTTGACCAAAATGTACCTGTCAGTATGTTACACCTACATTTCACTTTAGGCTGGAGTAGGATAGACTATGCAACAAAACAAACTGCCAAGAATTGCTTTGAAAGAAGTAAATCCAGTCAGTCATAATTATGACAATGCAAAATAACCACATACTTGTAAGAACAATGTTCAGGTCGCATTTAACTACGACACACATTCGACACAATTTGTGCTCCTCAATACACAACTAACATCTCAGGAGCCATTAAAGACTTGTGTGCTATTCTGCTTATTTGCGTACCCTCACATTTGTAGTATCTGTGTGCGCTAGCATGTACGCTTGTGTGCGTGCGTGTCACTCTGGGGGCCTATACTGGCTTTTGACATTAAACCTGAGAGGCGCCTTTCCCAGAAGAAATAAAGAGGTAATTCCAGGAGGCTCAAAGCTCCAGTGACTTCTTAACAATAGAGCCAGGCTTCTGGACTTCAATCCCCTCTGGGTATTTCGGTGGAGATTTTCCCTAGGGACAGTTAGAAGTCATTCCGGAAAGGTGAATCCTGGTGAGGCAAGTGAACTGCACTGGATAGATCCCAGAACATACACTGAGACAATAAGCCATAACTTTCTGATTCTATGACATTTCCGAAATGCTGTCCTAATACTATTAACATCATTTCACATTTTTAATCATTCAGACATGCAAGAGTGGTACCTTGGCAGAACGACTCGAAACATTACACAAGATAAAATAAAAATCATCTAAATAAAAGGTAGATTACATTAACAAATAATCTATTTCCCACGTAAATAAATATAACTATGCCTTCTATCTGAGCAATGAAACAATACTTCTTAATAGTACTTAATAATTCTTAACAAGCCCCTTCTTTTAAGGAGCTACATCTCTAGATGCATCTGACCAAGTCTTGAAATAACAGCCTGTGCAGACCCAAGTGCTCACGGTTTACTGTTACTCTGCCAAAAAACAACTTCAATTACTGCTATATTGGACCAGCTGGGAGCTGCAGTTGTAGACAGAACTTAAACCCTCATTACCTTGGAAAGCTGGCCGAGGTGTTTTTGGCTGCCTGTAATTTTGGCTGTCGGCCAATCAGAATGCTCCAGTAGCTTCCCCTATTGGTTCCCGGTCAAAACGCGGGACCCTCTGCCCTGGCCTGGAAGGGGTCCCACACAACTGAATCTTTGTTGAGGGTTTTTTTTTTCAGTTATAGACAGACAGCACCCCTCCTGTAGCACGGGCCTAATGTGAAGCCACGGGCGTGCGCGATGTGTCAGGATAGATAATGAAGACGCTGGATATTATTTTCATTCTCACTTATGTATGAAACTGAACTCAGGGATCAGGAATCTAAAATAATCCTACGACGAGGCTTGAGAAGATCAGCACAACAGCTGTCAAGTCAGAATAGCACCACAGACAGGATACTGACAGGCACAATGAAAACCTGTAGACAGACACTAGTGGAGCAATCGCAGGGCCACAAACCCTGTGTTTACCACTGCACCCAAACAACAACTCAGAGGGAAGAATTTGTAGAACCTTAATTTCGGTTCAGGATGAGGTCACACAAACCTTTTTCTATCCCGCAGTTAGCATTGCTAATGGTGTACTATGTATGCTCTTTCAGTGCAATATTTTATAATATACTATTTCTTTTTTAACCAAGAAGAATTTGACTAACTGCATTTATTTTCAAAGACACTGGAAAGATCTAAACATTTCATTAATTGAACTAGTTAAACATTTAGCAAAGTCTTACTTTAATTTTTTTTAAAAAGCATCTACAATAAACACATTGTAATAGAGCAAACAAAACACTACAGTACATAACAGCACAAGACATTTAGTGGATTTCGTTGTTGATTTTTTTCCTTTTTATGACTTAGACTTAAGTTTCTTCTCTAGCAATTTGGAACACAGACATTTTGCTGAAATTCATAATGAAGCATAAAAAAAACAAACAAACAAACAAAAAAAACCTTTGATTTGTGTTTTGAAACAAAAAATCTAGTGACTCAATCTTGAATGAGCTCCACTGTCATTTTGGCTTGATTTGAAGTCATACAACATAAAATGTTTTCACAATCTGTTTTGATGACACAGCTGTTGTTGTTTTGCCTGTTTACATTATTTATTGTAAGTGTAACGTGAAGTAATATATCTCTAATTTCAAACATCATTTCTTAAACATTTTTAAATGTAATTATCTACACTGTATAAATAATTATTCTGATGGTTGCCCGAAGCTGGTCACTGCGATGAATCAGTGAACTTTGGGAACATCTGTTTGTCTATCACAGCTCAGATAAAACTGAAGTAGCCCTTCACGAACTTCATCAGATAATTAAACTAACTGTCATCCATCAGAGATTGGAGAGGTCACAATATTATCAACACTGACCATCAATGAATGTGGGAATCATCATCAGAGTGACCGTGTAAGCATGCAGCTGTCTTTGACCATTGATTTTTGACACCAGGTTGATGCATACTAATAGTATTATGATGTTTTGTGGCATGCACATTAAAAAATTATTGTTAGTTTTAATTGTTTCCTGTAATGTTGCACAATGATTGTTGGAAAAAATGAGTTTTTGCATGTGGATCCAGAAAGAGTTTACATTGGATCACAGAGTGGTACCTGTGTCATAAATGAGACTCTTGGTTTATTAATAATGTATTAACATATAATTAAATTTGCGCCATACTTCAGAAACGTCTCCTGAGAAGTGATGAGGAGCTCAGTGGTTTTATCCTGTGCTGGAGATTAAATATATTGTTGGGCACAACCATAAGACATGAGAAAAACAGAGATGGTCCCTGTGGTTCTCTTTATAAATATATTGTTATTTTAATGATCTAGTTATATATATGTCATTAGATTATTATGTGAAATGAACGAGATTCAATAACCTCTTTCATAAATGATTAATTCCAATGTTTTAAGTGTGTTCCAAGACAAACATGCCCGGCTTCTATTTTAACTATTGTTTTTGTTTTAAACCACACCAATTATTGTCCTTTGACTCATTGCATGACAACAAATAAAATTTTACTTACAAATAATACATTAAAACAACATTCTGGTTGTTTATGAAATCTGAGGAACATTAAAAAAAAAAAAAAAAAAAAAAAAAAAAAAACATGCTTACCTCAAATAACGTTTAAATGACATAGAGTCCTTTCTCCCTATTAGTGTTGGGTAAGAAAACAACTTCGTTCTCAATTTACAACAGAACTGTTTGAAAGTTATTTTAAATAACTTCATAAATGACTTCATTATAATGGTTTTAATGTAAGGACAAACAGGTATTTTCCGAGATTACGTCATTTCAGGACCTGGACAGCTCCCAGTGAAATGGCCAAAAAGGGCACAATTGGAATGACATGCGGAGAAAATATAACGGCTAGCATCCCCCCCCCCCCTTCTCTGTCTCTCTCTCCCTCTCGGTCTCTCGCTCTCTGACTCTCTCTCTCGCTCTCTGGCAGACACACTTAGGGCGGCATTGATAAATCACCAAATCTACTCATCATGCAAACTGTTCTGACCTATAATTGTTCTTTTGGGAAACAAACTTCGCAAACTTCTACTCTCAGTGATTGCATTCTCCCTGTTACACTTAGCTAACTCCACCACTATCGGTCCCATGGTACTAGACTAGGCTGAAAAAAAGCAATTTTGGAGAGACTTTCGCCGTGAGCCTGGATACGTTTAAAAGTTTCCTCGAAATACGCCTCTAAAGGTTTCTACTGGTGACACATTAAAATCTTTTCAAATTTTATATATAAACACCATTTCAAAAATTAATTGAGTAACTGTATTCCTCCTTTTCTTTACTTCTTATTCATGGGAACTTCGACAGAGAATTTAAATGATCACCCCAACAACTAAAGCGCTGCAGCTGCGCGGCGCTGTGAAATTTGCAGAACAATCGGAAGCGCGTATCCCCATCCTCTCGCCTTTCTCTCCCATTTGCATAGTCCGTTCTGGCTGATTTACTACCGAGGAGATCAGCCTTTGTTCCCTGATCACCCGAAGATGCCTTGGGCAGCAGGACACAGGTGAGGGCACGGAAGAGCGTGAAATATTCACTCAATTCATGCAGAAAAAATGTCTGTTTCGGGTGCCAGAGATATTTCTGAGCAACCATATCCGCTTTGTAAAAACTGCAGCGACTTCAAAGAATCACTTATCTGTCATGTTTACATTATAATAGCTATGCCACATTCATTACTAACTAAACATCCGTTGGTCAAGGGTGACAACCATTGCATAGCAAAGTCGCATACATTAATGATTCGATAAATTCTGTGTCAAGCCCCCGCAAAGTCTGGATTTTTGTTTTTGTTACGGATCTTTGCAGTTCCCAGTGGAGGTCCGGTTCCGTCATGTCTTTGGGATTTGGGAGCTCACGGCCAGAGGCCCATATATATACCTCTCACGTCTGTTCTGCCTTTTTTTGAGAAGCTTCCGGTGATTCGGGGACCCTCCCCAATATAGCAGTCAAGCTGAAAAATCTCGGCCAGCAAACGGCCCGGCGGTTCTCCACACTTATTGCCATGCTCACCCACATGTTTATTGTAAGTTTCCCCTATCGACCAGATGAGCGCGGAGTTTTCTTCTCGGTAAACCTGCTAACCTCACTTCACTCCACTGCATTTATACTATTAACCAACCCATGTGCCCCTGGTCGAGAGAGTCTCGACTAGTGATTACCATGCAACGAACAAATCTGGAGAAGTCGTGTGTGAGTCCCGAGGGTCTAGATCCAAATGCGGACTTAATTTTCAAATAATAAAAAACGCAATAGCCTACTGTAAAGTCGGTGGCTAACGGTATTTAAGAGAGATGCATTACTCAATTAATAAAGGTACGAGTCATAGAAAATAACCCAGAACTGTAATTAGTGCTGACACCGTAACCCAGAGATGAGAGACAACACTTGACAACCGGGTTAAGGTCTCAAGGATATATGCTAAGTAGCCTAGCTAGTATTACCACACAGGTGAAAACAATCTGGTTACAGTCCAGGCAGTATTCGGGCGAGGGTGATAATCTGTTAAATTTATCTGGGTGTGACACAATCTAAATTAATTCTTAAGGAATAAAACGAGATTCAATAACTAATAAGCCTATTCGTAAATGTAAATTGGTAAATTGCCTACCAATTGATCAATTCTGGGTATTCAGAACTATCGTGACAGTAATTATAATAACGAAATATATAGAACTGTAATAACTGTATTCACAAATGTAAACCAAAAAAACCTCACAAGAGCTCCGGTCTTCAAGAGATTGTTCAGTTAGATTGTCAGCACTTCCACAAATATAATTAAGGCGTAGCAATACTGAAACCAAAATAATTTTTACAAGTATTGCTTTATAAGATTAGTTAGTGCATTAGTCCGAATGCAAAAGCACAATACGATTATAGAGTAAATGTAATTTGTAGTGCATTACAACTGCGAGACGACGTTAAAGGAGTTAACAGTCATTCTCCTGTTAAGGCAATCACGAGAAGTCTAAATCCCTAACAGCAACAGTGTTCTTGCCTCCGTGTACCCTATTAATATTTATTATATAATGGAAATGAGAAATTGTAGGACTGTTTGCGGGCTGATTACCAGTCCTCAGGGGAACTCTGTTTTTTCAACATGTTTATATTTATTGACTATTCTAAATCGATTTAACACTGGTAATTGTGGCTTCGTGGTCTGTTAAAGTTTTATTTGCATACATAAATTTCATCATAATTGAAAATCGGGGAACACTAATATATGAACTGTTCGTATAAGAAATCATTTTAATATTCATCTTGTTTATGTTTGCCTTTTAAGTTTGTAGTGTAGTAATATTAGTAATGAGAGTTACAGAAAGATTGTCGAATTAGGTTAAGTGATGTTTTTTTTTTATTTATTTTTTTTAAGTGATGTTAAGACGTCTAAATTATCTGTATCATCACGTCCCATTCCTCTCTTCGCGCTATTTCCCAGGAAGCGCCTTGGGAAACACACGGATTTGTGTGGTCCCAAAGTGTCCTGCTTTGACACACTTTGTCTCTGTTTTGAAGGGTCGCCTCGGCTCCCTTTGCACCTGCGTCCTCTCCCTGTACCTTCAGGAATTCGCTGAGGCTTGTAATCAGCTTTGTGATGCCGCGGAGTGCGCGGCTTAGTGAAACTTCACAGCCTCACGGCGCGCTAGCTCTTTGAATGGGAATCAGCGTGGGGCGACTCTACAAACCTCTGCCCTGCCGAATTCCAGCAGAGCCTCTCACAATTGGTCTAACAGAGGCCGTGCAGCAGACGAATCCTTTGACAAAGAAGTCTGCACCTTCCTTAACACTAGCAGAATCCCTGTAAACCAAGGAAACGTATTTATAATAATAATAATCATCATAATCATTATTATTATTATTGGGCATGTACTATTTATTATTCTTCATTATTATTATTATTATTATTATTATTATTATTATTATTATTAATGTTAATAATAATGCTATGGTTGTTTTTTGTTAATAATTATAAATCTCGTCGGTATT
>JAODKE010000037.1:13614508-13644332 GCA_026779605.1 Mormyrus hasselquistii | reverse complement strand
ATATATATTAGAAAACATGTCATGTTCAATCAGACTGGGGTATAGTTTGATATGAATGGAAGGAGATCAAATGCAATTTAAAACTTGGCATCGCTTTCATTTACGTAAACTAAAATAGAACAATTATCGTTTCAGTGTGGACAAACTTTCGAATTACCAGACAAGTGGATAATACAGCGTTTTTTCTTCCTGAAAGTCAGTTTGAGCAATACTTGCCTTCCGTTTACACGGACAAATACATTTTATACAAAAGGTAGCTGGTCGAAATATTGAAATATTTGGTTACGGGTTTCATGACGTGTGCTGCCGCTTAGGTTTTAGGCTAAATGTGTGTCAATGGGATTGTTCCATTTACTCCTGCTGTGGTGCTCTGGTAGTGCTGTGGCAAAGTATGAAGTCTACTTTGAACCGACGGGTCTCCTGTTTCACCTGTCGGTAAATACATACTTATCATTTCTCTTAAGTCCCCAGGGCAGGGTGCTCTAGAATGGGTGCTTACAGGAGGGCTCACACTTGGCTCCGATTTCACCAAAGACCCCAAGGTGCCGATACCACCAGAAGCAGGAACAGCAGAGTTTTGATGCTGCGTGTAGGAGATTCCCCCATACCCTGACGGAGAAGCGCTCATGTAGCCCTGAGAGTTGGAGATAGGGCTGTACTGGAGAGCGGCCATATCGTAGCGATGCATGGGTTGAGAATTGTGGTGGTGGTGGTGCGCATGGTGGTGATGCGCCCCGCTGCCTGGGTGCTGGCTGTAAGCAAGCTGCGCTTCCTGCATCATTGCAGCGGCCGCCGCTGCCACCTGGCCAGAATAAGCACCGTTCGCCCAGCCGTTCATATGTGCGTAGCCAGCGCTAGCTGTGCCGCCGTGACCCCCAGGACTTTCTAATCTCTGACCAACTCCGGCTGGACTCATCCCGACTCCCATGCCAACACCACCGCTACTAGCTCCGGATAGCAGCCCGCCGGCTAAGGAATACTTGTCCTTTTTGAGAAGGGTCTTGGTCTTTCTGCGGGGTCGGTATTTATAATCCGGGTGTTCTTTCATGTGCATGGCTCGCAATCTCTTCGCTTCGTCAATAAAGGGTCTTTTTTCTGACTCCGACATGACTTTCCACTCCGCGCCCAGCCTTTTGCTGATTTCGGAGTTGTGCATTTTGGGATTCTCCTGAGCCATCTTTCTCCGCTGGCCACGGGACCAAACCATAAACGCGTTCATCGGTCTTTTGACCCGGTCTTGGCTGGATTTTGTCCCATTGTTTGGCCCCGTTTGACCCGAATTTGTATTAGTCTGGGGTCCTGGGGAGTGTAGGTCCGTTTCCATCATCATGCTATACATTCACCTAACTTTTTAGACCCGTACAAAGGAGCATTCGGTTTTTCGGCTCTCAAGCCTGCCTGAACTGGCGAAAACAAGCGAACTTCCAAGACTCGAGGAAAAAAAAATACAAAGTAATACAATCCAGTAGCGCAGTGGTACTTCGTTGGGAGCTTTTATCAGAAGTGTTTTCTTTCCCACTGACTTTTCACATCCACTGTGATGAAAAGCTTCTTTGAACTACTTTCTTGAGCTGAGTAGTGAAGTGAACGGAGCGGCGGCCATATGATGCGGTTTGACAGCGATTAAATGAGTCGAAGGCGGCCAATGGTGTTTTAGAAATCATGTGATTTGCATGGCTTTCGGTCAAGTGACGTAAGGAGGTGAGAGCGAATTAGCAGAGCGGCTCTGATGGGAGAGGGGTGTCCGGGTAAGGGGGCGGTCACCTCCCAATTTCACGCAAGATAAACAGTAAAACGACATTTAGGACAAATTATTGTGACAGTGTGAGATGTAAGATAATTGGGTTGTCCTAAGGTAATTCACTGTTCCCCACTTTTATTATTATTTTTTAGTCTGTGACGTGCAACCCACTTTATAGAATACGAGATGGAGTGTTTTTTCTTGTGGTCAGAGCTCTTCTTGAACAAGAAAGAAGTTAACTGTCAAACATAAATAGAGTTTAAAAAACTGGCAATGGGAGTAACAACAGGAACTATTATTAGGTTTTTTAATAAAATGCAGGTCTTACGAATAATCAGAAATACGTTTATAATATTATAAAGCGGAACCCAGCTGGTTAATTAACTAGATTTGGCAGCCACAAGTCAAAGCCATTGCGACGCATACTGCGTCATGATACAATTAAAAATGAACATAAGATTCATATGGCAATTAATGAAGAGCTGAATCAGACGTAGCTACGAGGCTTAAATGTTAGTCCAGAAACTGGTTATTTAGATTTTATGTACACAATCATACGTAATACAGTAATTGCACGTTTATATCGGCTGTTCAAAACGTCAACGTTTTCTGCAAAACAATTCATTGCGTGCCATATTGATAGTAATTACACATAAAGCAGAAGTTGGTTTATCAGGGATAGACCTTTCAACATGTGGATGCTGCTTTTGATTTCTGATACCGTAGACGCTTACAAACACGTCTGGGAACAATATTTCAGAATGTGATATATTCTGAAGTCCTTTTATATTACTCAGCAATTGAAGTGGGTTTCTTTGACAATAACGATACGTAGCCTACAATAATTCTTCGGTTAAATGAAAATCAGTTCAAGGAAACCACAAAGCGCAAAAATAACTGTTCAAAATTTGAAAGAGAAATTGAGACGCATATTGTCTTGATTTATACCGCTCCAGATTGGAAGGGCATTGAAAGAAGGAGACGGGAAGCCCTGGAGGTTCTCGCTCTGGCTAAGATGTTGGCCGCCAGCAGCACCCGCCAGCCGCAACCTTTTCTCTATCGACCGACTTTGAAAGATGGTTGAACTGCAGGGCGTGGAATTAAGTTTAGGAGAGTGTTGGAGGCTGATGTTTATTTTACAGAAAGTTCCTTGTGATATAGGGCAGTTTTATTTATACTACCCAAGGTGCATGACAACATTAGCTTATATCCAACACGCACAAGCTGCAGCGGTTATTCACCCCATAGGCTGTTTTCAGGGTAATACGAATACCTAAATTGTTTAATATAGTATTTAAATCATTGTTATAAACTCATATTTAAATTGGTTTATTATAAAGATCCAGACGACATAGAGGTAAGTGGGTGTTTTTAAATAAATGAGGCTGGCAGTTATACAGTCCTATACATTTGCATTGAGCTGGTCTGATGGTCGCGATATTACTAGAGTAGCCTCGTGGATGGTTAATAACCAGTTAAGTCCCTTATTAAATCCCATTATTAAATCCCTTCACACCACTTCCGATAAACTAAACATACTCTTAAATAATTTTATATTTGGCGACTACAAAAATAGGTTTATGCTTTGTGATTTTTTTCATAATGGTTTCCTTGTTGAGTTGCTTAAAGTACTAAAGTAGTAAACTAGAGAAGCAGACCGTAGGCCTATGTGTAAGCCCCCAAAAGCAGAAATCTGGTGTGTTCTACAGACGCCTGAAAAGGAACTTAGCGCATAATGTATTATTAAATTTTTATAGGTAAAATCAACACAATCTATCAGCAGCTGTCGTAAGGCGCAGTAGATTGCCGTCTGCTGGTGATGGATACAGGTGGAATACGCGAGGTGGTGCTGAAAGACAGCGCCCCGCACAACTAGGGCAAACATGATCACAGCATTTAGCTTCCTCCAGTAACTAACTAAAAAGGCCGATTCTAAGACGCATACGAATGAACATGTGTAGCATATCATTCATTCATTCATTCATTCATTCATTCACTCCAAGACTTTAATCATTCCCCCAATCACACAACTGAATTCCGGAAACAAAAAGAAAAAAATAAAGGTATTAGGTGAGAGTTTCGTAGCTACAACAGCAAAGGCAATCGGAGAAATTGGGAGGCTACTCCAAGACTTCAAATCTTTTAATCTTTATACAAATTGCTACACTGCAATATTTCTTGTGTTTTTACACCTTATCTTTAAATAAGGACTGGAGTAAGCCTGAGACCATGGCTTACCGCGCGAACAAGCCTGAAACATAATACAAATTTCACAGCTGACCTGTTCTGAAAACCGCAATCAGCCAGTAATTCAAAAGAAAACAACATATTCCATCCCCGCTACACAGCTAACGGTCTGATAATTATATCAGACTTTATAGCTTTTAATTAGGCTAATGTAGATATGATATGGAATGGGATAATTCAATACAGGTCTAATTGAATTTTGTAATTGGTCTGGCAGAAGAGCGGTTACAAAATCGTCAATATTCATGGGGCACGCGAGCCGGTTTTTAGTTGAAAAACTAGGGACAACGCGACTGAATATCCTGGCACTGCTCTATGGTTTTAAAAGCATATTTATGGAAAAAAATCAGGAGACTAAAGCTGATGAGCAATCAAAATGAAATTAGACCAAATTTCTGGGGTGACTTTTAAACTGTCTTAAGATGTAAAGATCGGGGTGAAGCCTACTATCACGATACAAGTAATAACTAAATAAACAAAACGCCATTCAACATCTATCTATCTATCTATCTATCTATCTATCTATTTAAATAATGAGCATATCTACAGAATCTTTCTAAAGCTGTTATATTAATTGTAAAGAACAGGTTATATCGGAAGGTGAAACAGCCAAAACAAACATTTATAAATAAATTACGTTTATTGAATGTTATCCCATGCAATCGTAACCAGGGTAGAAGTATACAATTTTAGTGTGTAGATTTTATTTCACTTGCGCTGTATTTATCTAAAATATGTCTTTCATTTGTTGATAAAAGCAATAGTCGTTATTTAGCCATATTTCAAAATCGTTGCGGGGAGGGGGGGGGGGGTGTGTGTGCATGATTATTAATTCAGAAAGGTTATATAAGTCACTAACTATAAGTGTACAATTAAAACAATGTGAACCCAAACACAATATGGCTTCATTATTTGGATTATTAAATATTATTTATCTTTATTACATGAGCGTGGATTTGATATTTTAATTTTCATAAAATAGTTACCTATTTGGCTGGTTTTAAAACCTGCAGCAACAACCTATACATATGCATAAAAATAAAGTTTTTTTTCTAATAACAGTTTAAGTGTTCAAAAGATAGCTCTGCGGATAATCTCTCCGTTGCAATACTTTATTTTAAATGTGCTCTATTGTTTACATTTTTGAGGCACAATAGGTAGGCGATTATTAACGGGCGCCTTGACTGCTTACAGGATATTGAACGTTTACTGTCGGCGGACGGGGTTACTGCATGCCGAAAACCCTGTCCTGGGTTAATTTAGGCCTATTATTTTTAAAACACTAAAAATAAATTAAATAAAGAGTCAAAGCGAGCTGTTTTGTTTATCCTTCTTGCTTTGTGTCGGCATATAGTTACACATAACAGCTTTAGAGCATATAGGACATGTTTAGTTGAACTAAATCAGAGAATAATCATTGTTTTGCTGTCTCAACATCGTCAAATAACGTCACAAGTGAACAAAAGTAGCTGCACAAATTCGACAATCGTAAAAAATAAAATAAATTTTATCCCCCTTGATTCCACAGAGATCGGGGAACATTTTGGAACATTGTCGCTGTGATATTTGACCTCAGAGTTGTTGGGAATGTTTTCTTATACAGCTCAATAGCCTACAATTGCAGATACAGTTCACGCTATCAAAGCAGAGTGTCCTGAGACGGCTTGGTTAGTAACCGATTTATAGCAGTAGTTAAACTGACTAGTAGCAATTCATACATAACTGCGCGGCACAAATTTCCAAGTTATCGTAATCATATTTTCCCATTTTGAACAATAAACAGCAGTAAATTCATGTAGGCTATGTTAATGAATAAATAAAACGTCACATTGCAAAGTCTTTCATGTGCGACAAAATTGTTAATGGCTAATAAGTTTTGTTGTTGTTGTTTTGGATCTATTTATAATAGAAAATAAACTACTTATAACTGTGAAAAAGTGTTTTGCACGAATGACATGGAGAGCTGGGTCCGTCTACCAAAACCTCGACACCCCCAGTGTCTCCAGTTGCTTGTTGACGAACAGTTTTCAGATTTCCTAGGGACAAAATTACATGCCAGTGACTACCTTGCAAATTATGGGCACTGTAAAATTAAAACTTCCTATTTTGTAGGAAAGTAGGAAATAGAAACATGTAAAGCATAAAGAATCCAAGACTGCAGCTTTCATTAGAGGGCTGTAAAATTTTAAAAAAATACGTAAATACATTAATTATATAAATTAATTTGACAGCTCAGAGAGTAACATTTCTCATTCAATCGCTATAAATTCAATCGCTTAGTGGGTATAAAATTCCATAATTTCAGTGCCCACTTGTTGTACCAATTGATTGATTGACTGACATAGTCAGCGAGTCAATCGAAATCGGAGACCGCTGTTCCTAATGAGGTCTTTCAGTGGTATTATTAATTTATGAAACAAAATCACCTTTGAATCCACGACAAGCACACAAAGAAAACTACTTAATACAGTACACTTGCCATAAATAAGCAGGTATATCGGACAACATCCTGATAGATTTAGATGACGATTATGCGCCCATAATAGATTTCTTAAACTACAACAGTCGACCAGCAACAATACTGAGAATCGGTTTAAAAATATACGGTATAAATATATGCGTGAGGTTTGGACATTGCGCAAAGCTGGCGATGCCTGGCATTGAGTTAAGAGCAGTAAATTGCATGCGGATATTTTGTAATGCTTCATACTATAGACAAAAGCGATCAAATTACAATACACCTTAGCATGGGCATTAGGAATAGCGTTTTTCAAATCGTCGATTTCTGAGCGCTCAGTTAAGCTTAAATGGACATACGGCAGGCTGTCCGTTTTGCTTGAAGTCGTGCAGACTTACGCGAAATGCTTTGTCCTTCATTCGTTGACAGCGATGAAGAAATAAAAAAAGTCTTCACCCCTGCTACTAAACCCTTCCCCTATCCACGGACCTTGCATTTGAAAGCCTTCGGAAAACCTTACCATGCCTACGATATTGTACCGGCCAAGCGTGCCAATTGCGGCTGTCCCCAGCTCCTCAACCCGCCACTTACATACACACTGAGGGGAGAGAAACGAAAGTGAAATTCGTTATTGATAGACTTTAAAGACAATTTCAAGTCATTGTTTCCATCGGCGCAACGGCTCCTTCTTACATAATGAAGCATCTTTTTGTGTGGCTTGGAACAATACACAAGTATTCTAATAAATAGCCACTTTTTGTTCCCTCTCTACAACAAACGGCACTGCGCATTTACTTTGAAAGGGCGCTGCGGGCTTTCATGAGGCGGAGGTGGGGCTCGCGCTGAATTTGTAAAGTCGCCACTGTTTCTTTGGTTTTCTAGACTTTCAAAAATATCCGCTGAATTTCCGTTTAGATTTGCATAACTGTTATATTATTGGACAGGGTTGTACAATTAAACGATTTTAAAAACTGACATCTAATCCCAACAACATTTTGGCATTTAAAGGTTTTGTAAAGTTTCTTAATATTACATTGCAAAGTTTAACATAGGCCTAGTTGTCCCTGGTAGCAATGGTACAGCAATGGAAATTCAACTATTGCTGTGAAAAATGTAACTGGCCTGCGTCTACTCCCCAGTAAAAGTACCAGACCGTGAAAACACGTGAGGGTGTTGATTAGACATCCAAGTTGGGAACAAGTAATACAATCAGATTTGCTGAATCTTTCCCAAATTCTCTCATCTAAGCAATTTATTATAGAGAGGGGCTGCATCATGGGACAGAATAAGACAAGGGAAAATATGTGCATTTTGTGCCATGTCTTCAATAACCGCAGCCATTTAACAGCTTGCATTTTCTCACAGTACCGTAACTGAAATGTACAACCGCAGCAACTGCGTTTGCCATGAATAAGCAATTGTGAATATAAAAACACCGGTTATGTAATCGGATGAGCAAAAGCTACATAGGCCTAGTTAGCAAGTTAACAGAGGGCAGTACAGGAATACTCCAATGTTTTTGCTTTACACTTTCTTAAAACCCGAGGAATCCTTCTTATCTGTAACTTCCAAATAATCTGTTCTAAGAATTATCAATGTTTTGCCTGAATAGTATATTTTATGCAAGTTTGAATCTGAACTATTTTATTTAAAATGAATATTTAAATGTTTCACTGTAGATATGCTTAGGGGTATCTTAAGGACTAAGCTAGTATTCTGGGTGTTACGAGGGATGAAAGGCCTGTGGACTGGCATTTGAGGAAACAAAAGATGCCTTATTAAACGTAAACAAACAGGGACTGGAAATAAACAACATCAAAAGGGATCAAAACAAGAGAGGTAGAACAGGACCAAACAAGGGGCTGACAGGAGGACCGATATCAATGACTGGACTGGAGAACACAGGAGTGGGAAGCATGTATATACGAGACTAACGAAGGGCTGATAAGAGGCAGCTGGGAGTGATTAACACGAGGGTTAGCAATGGGAGGTAAGGTAACTAGCGTGGCTAGTTAGGGTCACACAAGGAGGGAGACAGGACATGACCCTGGGTAGTATTACTACAGAATGTATACATACATATCTAACATTATGTGAAATTTTACTACTAAGATCACTCTATTTTAAAATTATTCCATCCAGATAGTTTTTGTAAAAATTCCTATGAATTGTTTGGCTGTAAATTGCAAAGATTATTTAGGCTGAACATTTTAATTACTTTTGCATTGAGGGATTTACAATGAATATCAAAATTTTCATAGAGTATAACTGCAGCTGTAAGTTAATATGAAGACCACTATAAATATACTGAAAACACTTTGCTATAATAAGGAACAGAATTTCACGGCCTTCGGATGTTGTGTAAAGTCAGGCTTCAACACCTGGTGCTAACAAAAAAGCACATGAATAACTTTTAAAGCTGTGTTACATAGTGAAAACTTGCCAATTATTAGCCGCTGTGCAAAAGCAAGTTGGGATGCATAAGAAGATGCATGCATACCCTCGTCACAACATTATGGATGTCAGAAAAGCATTAGCGCATTATTAAAGCACCCTAAACCGATTGGACTACAAAGTAGCGCATTTCAGCACCATATCAAGCCTTTCATCTGGAAAAAAAATGTATCAGCGACAAACAAAACTCTATGCTTATTTGTGAGAAGTGCAATGTGCACTGTGTCTGGGAAAGTGGCATGTTGGACTTTTCAGAGACACATGCTAATCTGTATCTGATTGCTATATCCCACACATGAATGAGAGTCTATATCATATATGGAACTTTAAAGATTCTTTCATAAAGAACAGCGATAAGGAGATTAGTCAGGGTATTAGATGTGTCTCATAGAAAGAGACGTTTCTCAGTCAGCACTTTTACCAATGAGCTTCTCTATTATGATCAAACAACAAATACAGTACTAATGATGAAAATGCTGAAGAATATAAAAAGTATGCAAACCCATTGGAATTACCCGGTTTTCAGCATTAATCGATCGTAAAATGTGATCTGATTTTCATCTAATTTACAACAATAAAGAAACATAATCTGTTTTAACTAATTACACACAAATGATTGTATTGTTCTTGTACATATTGAAGAAATCATTTAAACATTCACAAAGTAAGTTTGACAAAGCAAGTGATTCCCTGGATTGAATTAATATCTGGTTGTACCTCCTTTGTTAGCAATAACCTCAAACCTGTACTTCTGGTAGCTGTGGATCAGACCTGCACGACATTGAGAAGGAGTTCTGGGCCATTCTTTCTAACAGAACCGCTTCAGCTCAGGCATATTCTTAGGATGTCTGGTGTGAATGTCTTTCATGACTTCATTGCACATCGTCTCTTATGGGTTAAGGTCTGGGCTCTGACTGGGCCACTGGAAAAGGCAGATTTTCTTGTCCTGCTGCATCACCCCATTTCTACTGAGCTTCTGCTGGCAGACAGCCACCCTGGAATTATCCTGTAGGATATTTTCATAATCTTGGGAATACATTTTCCTCTTGATGATGGTAAGCTATCCAGGCTCTGAAGCAACAAAGCTCCTAATATCACGATGTTCCCTCTACCGTGCTTCACCACTGGGATGATGATTTCATATTGGTATTCCGTACCATTTTTATGGCACATATAGTGTCACATGTTCTTGGACAATCCAACCTTAGTCCCATCAGTCCAAAAGACATTTTCTCAGTAGCAGTGCAGATTGTGAAGGTGGTCTTTGGCAAGCTTCAGGTACACAGTAGTGGTCTTCTTTTGGTGATGAGCAGTGGCTTCTTCACTGGTGTCCTGCCATGGCACCATGCATCTTCAATGCTTCACATGTGATAGACTCATGAACAGAGATCTTAACCACTTCTAGTGATTCCTTCAAGCCTTCAGCTGTTACTTCAGGGCTTCTTTTACTTCAGTCAGTATTCTGTGTCTTTTGAATCATCTTGGCTGGGAGCCTACTTCTCTGAGCTGATGACTATCTAAAATTTTTGCGATGACTTTGTAAACCTTTCCAGCTTTATGCATTTCGGCAATTCTTGATCATAGTTCTTCTGCAATCTCTTTTTTGCAAGACATGGATCAAGTCAGCAGACAAAATGTGAGTCGCTGTAACCCAACTCTTCAATATCATTTCATTTATTGGACCACAGGTTTGCTATCTCCTGACTCAATTTATCTTTTCAGATTGTGCTTGATCATTATTGTAATTTCGTTGAAGATCAGATCACATTTTATGATCAATTAATGCAGTAAACTAGTTAATTCCAAAGGGTTCATATACCTCTTTTTAATTAAAAAATGACTATGGTCTTCAGAATCCAGAATAACTAAATAAATTTGAACCCTAAGTAAGGCATGTCCTTCTATCAAATGACACCAATGACGGACTGTACTGTTGAGTGATTGACAGTCTACTGGACCAATCTCAAAAGAAATCAAGAGAGCACTGTGGGTGTGTATAATTGAAAACATATCTGAGCAGACTGCTATACCATTATGGCAAGATTGCTGTCCATCACAGAGCCATTAGGGCAGTCTGCCATTAGGGCAGTCTGTCTTTGCCATCCTGAGGACGACCACATTAAAAGGCAGGCAGTACCTGTTGAGATTAATCAACAGCAATTACTAAATGCAGCCTCATTACTCTCTCTCATGGCAGCGCCAACGTTTATTAATGGTCTTAATCTTTTTAAATACCCCATCTAATTATTGGTTTGTAGTCTCTGATTTTTTTTTCTTTACATTTTTTGGGTTATTAGTGTTGAAAATGTAATTAAAGTCTGTCTTGTTTGGGTATTTAAATAGCAGTGGGTTTTCATCACCACAGTCTGTTTACTAACACCTTAAATGTAATAAAGTCATCATATGTTTGCATGGTGCGTTTTGCATTCTTTTTTTTGCATCTAAATATTTAGCAGGAAGGCTCAAAGCCACCCAGCTGTACTATTTCATGGTTCAGTAATTTTTTGATACAAAAAGGAATTGGCTAAATTGTTATTTACTCGAGAAATAAAGAGCAGTTTAGATTGCAGGTGTGGCCCTTTGAGAATTACTGCCAATGATACAGCTTGTCTAGCTCTATTACACTGAGCACACATTAGACGTAAGCAGTGAAATGTTAAGTACCAGTTTTGGCTCTTGTTTTCAGGCCAGCTTTCACATGAGGATTTTCACTCTCTGTCCTCAGCATAGATGCTTCCAGAGATGAAGATATCAGGAAGCTGATTTGGGGATTTGAATAGATCATAGGAGCAGAGCAGTGGGATCTATTTCCAAAGCTCTGAGGCTTCGTAGCGTAACAGGGAAACATGAGGTCATTCTTGAAAGCTTCAAAGCAGAGGGTTTGCACCAAACGTGCAGAGTCTAGAAAGTGCCTCTCAATAAGCAATTTAACAAACTGTATAAGGGAGATACAACATCAGCGTCATGCACTGGCCCACCAGTTAGGGAACTTGGAGTGGAGGCAATGTGATCTTCCTATTTTCGTCTTGCCCTTTCCTGAATAACCAGCGTGACACCAGAGCGGCATAACCGCAGAGGATGGTGGGATATTACAATGCGTTGTGTCCTCAGAAGCTCACAGAGGAAGAGGTGTAACCCACAGCAAGCTCACAGACTGGGAATCTGACATCTCCCACTTTTTCTAACATTCCCGTTTACATAATTTGCTTGTACAGCTGGTCAAATAAAGAATCCCACCATTTCTTATTTTTGGTTATTATTCCAGGAAAGATGATTTCTAGATGAGGACCTTCTGTTTACTTGATCTCTCTAGCAGTTTGTCCTAATGAAATGGACCAGTGAGAGACCTGATCAGGCTATATGTTTACACATGTTCATGTTTCTATTTGTTTTTAAGCGTCCAGCTATTAAGTTAAACAGAACAGTGCATGTTCTTCTGATTATATAACGCAATTGGAGGTTCTGTGGTGAACAGTGCATGTTCGTCTGATTATGTAACGCAGTTGGAGGTTCTTTGGTGAACAGTGCATGTTTGTCTGATTATGTAACACAATTGGAGGTTCTATGGTTCTGCAGGTCAAGGATTCCCAGATCTTACATTCGGTTTGGCTCCTCTGTCATGATGTCATTCAGGAGGCCTGGCCCAAACAAACAGGGGTCCCTTACTCTCTTTATAGGCTTTGCTTTTCTCAGTTCCTACTAGGGCTTTTAGAGCTGCATATGAGATCTTCACAGGTCCACAGTCTCTGTGCAGCATTTACAGGATTCCAGCTTTCTAAAGAATGACTTTGACATGGTGATATAGGGGAAGGGATGACTCAGTGTACCTGATTACTCATGCCTGCATTTCAGCAACAAGAGTTGAGCAGGTTTTTCAGCAAGGCAACAGTAAAATGACCAATTACTTATTAACATTTAAAAAAATATATATCTATACCTTTATTACCCATGCACCAATCAGCCATAACATTAGAACCACTGTCAGGTGAAGGGAGTGACATTGATTATTTCATTACAGTGTTACCTGTCAAGAGTGCCATCACAGACAGGCTAGAGAACGGTTAGAAGCAGGAAAAACGGCCAAACATAAGGATCTGAGGGATTTTGACAAGGGGCAAATTGTGATCCCTAGATGACTGGGTCAGAGCATCTCCATACTCTACAAAACCTAGTAGGGTGTTCCTCATATGCAGTGGTCAGTACCTTCCAAAAGTGGTGCAAGGAAGACCAACCTGTGAACCAGTGATGAGGTCATGGGGAGCGAAGACTACCCTGTTTGGTCTGATCCCACAGAGGAGCTAGTGTAGCATAAATTGCAGAGAAAGGTAATGCTGGCTGTGGTTGGAGAGATATCACACTCAGTGCATTGCTGCTTGCTGTGTGTGGGGCTGTGCAGTGGCAGACCAGTCAGACTGCCCATGCTGACCCCTGTCCACCACTGAAAGAACCTACAGTTGTCATGTGAGAGTCAGAACTTGACCATGGAGCAATGGAAGAAGGTGGCATTTTCTGATGAGTCCTGTTTTCAGTTACATCATGTGGACTGCGGGGTTTGTGTGACCCATATACCTGGAAAAGAGATGGTACCAGGAGGCACTATGGGAAAAATGCAAGCCAACGGAGGCAGTGTGATGTTCTGGGCAATGTTCTGCTGGGAAACCTTGGGTCCTGGCATTTATAGGGACGTTACTTTGACACGTACCACCTACCTAAATATTGAAGCTTCATGGCAGCAGTATTCCCCAATGACAATGGCCTCTTCCGACAGGATGATGCGCCCTGACACATTGCAGGAATGGTTTAAAAAGGTGTTGAAGATCTCAATCGGAAGAAGCATTTGTGGGTTATGTTACACAAACAAATCCTTGCCATGCTACTGCTAATGTCTTGGTACCAGATACAACAGGACACCTTCAGAGGTCTTGTGGAGTCCAAGCCTCAGTGGGAATGGGCTGGTTTGGAGGCATGAGGGGGACATACACAATATCAGACAATAGGTTTTAACATTATGGCAATTGGGTGTTTATGCTTCCTTACAGCTAGTGAAATACAGAGCTATATACATGCTTAACCTTAATGTTTCTGCACATCAGTACATTCAATTTATTTGCACTTTTCAAATGTTTCCTCCACTGCTAAGGGTGAAATAAGAAGAGCCCACCAGTGCATATCTACTGGGATGTATTAACATTCGGAATTGCTCCTATGAGGATCAAAGTGTCGCAGAAATATGTGAGGACATAGAATAATCTCCTGCTTCCTGCATGGAGCATTAACCAAAACTTCCATAATGATCAATAGTAGCTCCAACAGCAATGATGCCATCAAAGACATCGGTTATTCCAGTATTGGAGAGGTTGCTGGGGGATTATAAGCCACTGTGAAATGCTTCTTGAAGAAAATGACACCATGGTAAGGTGAAGAGTATGAGGCTTTCATAGGCTCTTCTCATTGTAACAGAACATCAATAAGTTGCGGAAATTCACCAGCATGGAATGTGGATATGGCTAAAAACTGAGACCTTGATTGCATGATAAATAAATATGTTCGCAGGGAAGATGACATGCTAAGATGGACCAATCGTCTTTCTCAGCTGAAATCTGTGACATTTCACTGGTGCATTTTTCAGGTTCCTGATATCTGGCTGGCCAATGCTCAGAGACGTGTCCTTAAGCAGCCAATGAGGTGTCTTTCTGTATTTAAAGTGACACAACCTCCCAAGAGGTCACTTAACCCCTGGTAACCATTCAGAACCTGGTCCATGGAAACCCTTGCATTGTTTTCAGCCAGGTGCAATGTAGGGAAAGCACAATGCTTGCAACTCCTTATAAAACACCAACGCGTGTGCTGGCAACAGGTGGGCTTGTGTTAAATGGCCCTTTACTTCAAGCACGTGTAAGTACTACCGGGAGTATTTGAGTGTCCATGGTATTTATAAATGTATTTTACATAGACTGCAGTTAGTGCTGTTGACACAAAGACATTTTCCAGCTCCACCTGCCTGAAATACGCCCATTTTAAAAGCCAACGAATGCAACGCCATTTATCATAAAGACCCCTTAAAACCCAAGTGATTAGGTACTGAGACTTGTATAAGGCTTTTCAATTTACTAACCTTAATTGTAAAGCCATGCAATTTTCAGAAAATTATTTTCAGACTTGCCACTCACCTTGTTACGTTTGATCTTTCAGCGTCACATTTTTCCCATTCGCTTGGTAGCCATTACGTTCAAGGTCACTTTTCAGCTAAAGGTGTCTCATGTTCGGTATTGCGAAAAATATCAAGCTTAATATGCCGAAATGGTCTTTGTCAGCACTGACAGTAAATCTGCGTGCGTATAATAACAGTGTTACTGCTGTCTGTCCACCCCCAACATGCACTGAAGGCAACACAAACAATATATCAGAGATGACAGAAGTTTACCAGCAAATCATTATTTGTCATAGCACTACCCATATTCTGTAATGGGACAAAACTAGGATAACATAAGTCTTGTTTAAATTGGTTATTCTGTTATCCCACAGCAAAATGAAGCTTCATGCTCTTATTTCTATTATACAAATATAAATGTTCTCATGTCTGTGCATTTTTTCCCTTCTTTTCAAAGCTTGACAGTTATGATTATATGCTGACCATTCTTCCATTAATCAATTACAGCAACACCCTTTTTTTTCGATTTATGTGCGGGGGCTGTAATGGTTTTATCACTTAGAGAAGCGCTAGTAATGGACGCGGGAGCTCTCTCCCTTTAATAACGTCAGCATTACCTGCTGCATTTTATAATGAAGAGCCGTGTCACTCATTACTGGAGTAATAGGTCCTAACGCTAATGGATATCAGACGAAGGGCTAATATAAGAGGCTGCTTTAGCGCAGCAATCCAGCTGCTCCGGGTCAGAAGCTGTAAATGAAGCTCTTTGCGCTCAATGAAGCACAATGGTTGCTATGTGCCGGGCGAGGAGAGGGACGGTATCCCCGCTAACCACTTTCCTGCATGGGCTCATTAGCGCATGCTCGCCGCCGCCACCGCTAATTGAGCCCAGAGCAGTGGAGCACCGGGATATGTCTGAAAGGAAACTTGGCCATTGCGGGACCCCTTCAGCTGTCTGCTCCCCTCGCTCCCTGTCAGGTGACGGTCAGGTGGTGGGTGGCGAAATGGGGTCGCTGTCGTAATGGTGTCCGTTGCCTACGTTTATTGGCGTCGCGTGTGTGTCTGCGCCGCCATGTCACTGTCCACACTGACATTCACCCTGGAAAATTAAGATAGACTGGGGCCGTTCTTTGATATCATTTCAATAGCCTCTTCTCAATAAAAATCTACAACAGGCGTCAATCCATCATCGCCCAACCTCTTATCCAATACAGGTCCATAGAATCTGAAAGAAAAAAGGAAATGTTCCTTTTACTGACATGAAATATATAAAGGAAATAAATATCAGTCTCAAAGACAAGCACTAATAGCTGATCCTTGTTTAAACAAATGAAGTATATATTTAAACACCGTTTAACACACTTTAATAATCTGATTAAATAGTTCAAACAAAAAAACTGGGAGACTGCTTACAGCGAATGAGTGTAATACTCTTTGTTCATTTCAATCACCCGAATTTTACTATATTTTTTTGCATTTTGACCTTCTGACCCGATTCCATCAATCACTTTGCACACAGGTAGGCCTTGAGGAGGATTACATCACAAAAACAGCTTCATCCTTCCTGGACTCATTTGGTGTACAGAACCTTAACCAAACGTCCCCATAATGTGATAAAAACCTGGTACTTTGACCTTGTGGGGACATTTTTTCGCTAAGGGAAAATGCAATTTTATAAAAGTCTGTGAATGAAATCAAAAAACCACAGTAGCTGAAAGTCTTGTACTTTGTTTGGTTAAGGCTGGGTAGAGGCTACGGTTGCCATAGTTGGGATTAGGGTTTTCCCATAGGGAGAGGAAGGGTGATCTCCACAAAGATATAAAGATATGACTACAAACATGTATGTGTGTGTGTGTGTGTGCGTGTGTGTTTGTGTGTGTGTGTATGTGCGTGTGTGATTATGGTTTTTGTCATATAACAACAATTAATGAAATTAATGGACGTCCCCATTTAGATAGGAAAACCAACTTGTGTGTGTGTGTATGTGTGAGCGGGTTTAACTATCCTTATGGGGACACAATGTCCCCATAACGTGATAAATATCCATTTTTTTGAAAACTGTTTTATAAAAATCGGTGACTGCTATGAAAAAACTAAAAATGCAAAAACTCTTGTATTTTGTTGGTTACTTATGTTATGGTTAGGGCAGGGTAGGGGTTAAGGTTGTCATGGTTAGCATTAGCATTTTTCCCATTGAAATGAATGAGAGGTCCCCATAAGGATATGTTTACCCTACATGTGTGTGTATGTGTGTGTGTGTGTGTGAGAGAGAGAGCACGTGTTGGGGGTATGTAGCCATGGCATATCCTTGTCTCGTTATCTTTTCCTGATGCTTTGTAATCCCTGCACAAGGGTCACGCCCCTTTGCCCTAATAAGCATAATCTCATTACACAGCAAATAAAACTTTCCTGTTTATCTCTAGATTCTGAATGAAACTAATAAGGGCTATAATAGTGTGAGCCCAGCAGCCCCCTCCCCCTGCCAATACCCCAGTCATATTTCTATCTAAAAGCAATCAGTAATTGTGTTAGTACTGGAACGTCCTGACAATACCACCAAGACAGACAGGACCAACGGAAAACCCAGCTGGACTAATTAAATTAAATGCTAGTCTGCAAAGACACATTTGCTACAGCCCGGTGGATAGGGGTGTGGAATTAATAAGCATTAGAGCACGGTGTGGGGGTCGCTACAATAATGGACGCAAGGAGGCTGATTAAAACCCCACAGACAATAATCACTGATGTTACAGCCTTTTTGGAGAGGTGCAAGGTCCCCATGCTGAAATTCATACACAAACCAATTACGATGCCTAATGCTTAATTACTGTTCCTTCAGTCATATAAATAGATCCATGAGGAGGTGAATATTCGCATGAAGTTTGAATTTCCGCTGATCATAGATGCCGGAGAGTAATATAAGAGTGCCTGCAAGTGGAAGCCACGGTTGGTCGATTGCTTATGGTTTGGTAATACTTCGAAGATACAGAGATTGTGTCCAGGTGGGCTGCAGATAAAGCCAACTATTTTGTAATGCCTAGAAATGAGCAAAGATATAGAAAAAAATGTGTTTTGATACAAAATACTCTAATTGTAAGTGCATCACAATATCAAAAATTTCACCCACCTTACGCAGAATCATTTCTCGTGCGTCATCTCTCACAGCGAATGCAGCCCCTTGCATACGTCTTAATGTCTCCAGCAGGGATAATTTTATTGACTCATATACAATGACTTTTAACACAATTGTTGATTTGACTACACAGGCTAAAAAGAACCAGATTTGAACTAGTTGTCACACATCAAGCTAAAGTTCAGCACATTTCTGTAAAATGAATAATGCCCTGAATTTTACTTTGACTTATTTTCTATTTTTACAAATACTAAAAAATTCTATTTCACAAATATTCATGCAAAATCTAAACGCATTATTGAAATTATGATGTTATCTAGTATTTTGGGTCACCATAACTGCTTAATCCCAACTGTGGGGGGGGCTGGAGCCTATCCCAGGAACAAGGGGCGCAGGCAGGAACTAACCTCGGGCAGTTGGCAACACACCGCAGGGCACACACACACAATTACAAGGGCAATGTAGACTCTCCAACCAACCGGAGCCCCCGGCAGAACCGGAGCCCCTGGTAGAAACGCATGTGAACACGGGGAAAGCGAACACCACACAGAAAAGACCCCAGGACCTTCTTGCTGTGAGGCGGCAGCGCAAACCACTGCACCACTGTGTCGCCCCGAAGCTGCACATATAAACACCAAACGTGACGAGAAGAAGTGTGTTCCTTCCCACCACCCAAGTGGGAAAAACAGTACACTATTAATCTGTCATTTATCACCCTCCCGTCCTCTGTCCTGACAGCCTGAATCTTATAATCTCACCCCCCACTCTCACGCCCCTGGCTCACGACAGGCATAATGCGGCACAAATGCAATCAGACACAGTAATAACAGAAAATGAAAAGCCCCTCAGTGAAAGTCGCAGTATACCCGTGCCCCCCCGACCCCTGCTTCCCATCGCTTTCTGCCCATTTAACGTTGCCAGGACCCCAGCAGCCAGCCGCTACCCGCCTGCGGGTATGGGGCCTCCCCCAGGCCAAATTAGGGGGGAAGCTCTCTTCCCCGCCTGCCAGGTCCTCCCCTCCTATTTCAGACAAAGACGGTAAAAGTTTGAGCTTGTGTGAGTTTGGGTCCTTTTCTTTTCAAGGATAAAGGGCGGAGCAGTGGTGGCCTGGCCCCGCGACTCAGGAGCCATGCAGGCCCCCCCCCCATCACCCCCCCACCAGCGGCCTCACACAGCTCCACCATATTCAGCCCGGTTGGACAGCATCCTCGACCCTCCGCTCCTGACTCCTCGCATCCTAAATGAGGTCATCCTTCCAGGGAGGCTGAGGCCTTCAAAGCGGCCCTCTCTACATGGCCTTTACTTCCTCCGCACTCCATCCTTTCTTTCTCCTCTCCTTTATTTTTCATGAGTGATTCTCACCGCTTCTGAGATGCCTTTAGAAGATACAAAGAGGAAAAAGTAACCTCTTGCCAGCTCTTTAAATCTAACCTTTATTTGTATGAAGGAAAAGGAAGACGCCTTACTCAAACGTCAGTTTGCTCGCTCGCTACACTTTCAAGGATCCACATGCGGAGATTAATCTTTGAAATTTATGAAATATTTACAGCCTTTCTAAACCCCAGTCACAAACATAACACTAGACAGGTTACATTTTTTGCTAGTGTAAGAAAATCAGCTGAAACTGATTCGGACGAGCTGAAGTAGCTGTAAGCCCACAATTACACCGTGAAAAAAGTTTGGGATGCACTATAGCTAAACAGGTTTGGCATGCAACAGAAAGAACATTAAGTATAGTTAGCTACTCGCAATCATTAAACAGCATTTTCATGCAAATCGAAAATGCCATTAATGTTTACGTTTTATTCCACTGCGTTTCTGAGAAGTGCATTTACGGTAAACCAAGGAAATTAGTTTGCTCTTAAAAGCAGGTTCCATTCACTCAAGTAAATCCTCTTCCACACAACATTTTGTAATTCCCTTTTTTATTTAGTATGGTAATGTAATATAAAAAAGAAAACTAATTGCATATTCCAGACATTATGTGATTATGTAAATATGAATGCTAAAGTAGTTATCATAATAACTCAAATTCCTCATTGTCTGCAAATTATCCATTTACTTACTGACTTGATAATTCCAAACCCTCTCCCAATCCGTTTAGCCAATAAATATCTAATACTGTTAAGGTTAACAAAATTGTTCCCTGAATCTGACTTAAGCAGAATGCACTTATGCACGTGACATTCAAAAACTATCAAAGTCTGCATGAATGATTAGAAATAAAAATTCACCCACAAAAAACATCGAGAGAGAGTCAGAGGAGCCCGCAAGTCTGGAAGCTTCTCTCCTGGAAGGACTCTAATGCAGTGCTTTATTTAATCTGCCAGAATAAAAGGGGGGTGGGTGGGGGGGGGTGTGTAGGCATCAGTGCAATGGCAGTCAAAGGTAAAAAAAAACTATTATCAGTACTGTACTGTGCTCCATTTGCTATTTTATATTGTGCTCAGTTTCTGCACATATTGTTTGTCCTGCACAGTCTTGTACTGCATTACAGTCTTACCTTGTCCTGCGCCATCTTGTCTTGTACTGCACTACTGTTTGTCCTGCACTCTCACATTGTACTGCACTATTGTTTGGCAAAATTCCCAATGTCCTACCTTGCAATGACAGCATAAGAGTGTTCCATGGAACATGACAGTAAAAACTTGAAACTTCAAAAATCCCCATAAAACTACATCAAAATCCTGACGCCTGGTGTGAGGAGAGAATCCAGGTGTACCTGACGGTCTCTGTGACATTCGTGCTCAGCACCATTGCCCTCGTGCTGGAAATGGCCCCCCCACTGCTCCCAGCCCCCAATACAAACAGTCTGTCCGGTTGTGAGTGCGTGATTGTCAAGCGATACATCTCATGAACTGCACTGCATGTGACTAATCCACTATTTGTCGCAGTGTCTGATCCCCAAAGGAGCAAAAACACAGGGATATGACACCCTTTCAGGGTCTTTGCATCTCTCGTGCCGTTTGACAGCACAAGGAAAACTTTACTGACCATGTTTACTGAGAAGAGCAACAGAATGAGCCACAAAGGAACCTACAGCGCTACAGTACATAACCAAAAAAAAAAATGATAATAAATCTCTAATGATGATTGTTTGTAAATTGGTTTATATGCATGATGTATTAAGAAACAAAAATTCAGATAGTTACATAGCTACGTTTTTACATACATTACTATTTATCCATTTACCAAAAGTTACATTACTGTCATGTTATGTCATCACAATAAAATCATACTGTTACTTGTGGGCTTGCTTTGATTCTTTAGAATTTTATTTATTCTTCTGTACCTCATCCCATTGCTCATAACTTAAATTTAATTAATATTGAAGCTGGCATAATTACCTAGAAATTAGGCAGCGATTTTATTGCCAAACACCTTCTGTCAGCGCTACATTGCAAAAAAAAAACCGCGTCTGCCCGTAAACGGACAGCATCTCTGTGGAGACGACTGTTAAACTGCACTGCTCTAATCAGAGGCAGAGCGCAGGAGATGAAAGAGAAAATAATGACCATCTGATCGGCCCTTTGAAAGTGTGACAATAGGCCAGAGGATCAGATAGACAAACATGAGGCTGGGGTGGTGAAGTGGGGAGGGGGCCGAATTGAGCCATGAATTTGACAGCTCCCATCTCAGACTGTGGCAGGGCACATGTCTCCCTGAAAGCCAACTGCCCCCACCCCCCCTCCCCGAGCCACATCCGTCCACGCCACGATGAAACCCCGTATCTAAGACACTGTGCAGCATATATTGGCACCACGCTCTTTGCTGTGATATATGTGCCCGTTTGACTTTCTGGATTCGTATTTTAATATAACCGGCAGCATATTAAATGTGAAGTGCACAGCAAAGAGTGATGTAGGGATATTATTATAAAAACTCAGTGATAGACTATCTTGGCACAGTCCGACTGAGGAATTCCTTACATAAAATAAACTCAATGAAAAAATGTTTTGAAATACTTTCTAAAATATATCTTTCTAAATAGTAATAAATAATCCAATATCCTAAGTAGCATTACCCAAAAGTGGATTATTATCATGTTTTTATTAATGAGCACTACAATAAAACTACACACAGGCATTCACAGATACTCATGAGCTAACTTTATGATTATAAGATAACAAGAGTAGCGTTTTCCTCAGAATCCAATAAATCATCTCCACTGCTGACATGGGAAATAAATCCTCCATCAACCTCCTGATAGCTGAATGAATGATGATGTGAACTGTGCCCAAAGCCTCATTTACTCTGTTATGTGAGAAGACAGACTAATCCCTGGAAATCCTTTGACACTATACTGGACACTGTGGAGACACTCTTATGACCTTAATTTGCTTAGAGTGTCCTATACCTACCAGTCTGGTGCTCATTATTATTAATGCGTAATTTATTACAGAGATTATAATCATAACAAATCTGAAACTGGGGGGACCAACATTTTAAGATTTTTTAAGTAATACAGAATACCAGTATGATTCTGTAACTGGTATAATAAAAGAGCATAAAGCAGAACAGTGAAATGATTTTGAACATTGGCATGATTCTTAACATTGGTTTGATACTAAAACCTGCTCTTATTCATGCACACTGGTATAATACTAAACACTGATTATGTATGGAATATTTATATGATAACCTACAGAACACTGTGTCACGATATGGTGAGGGAAGAGGCAGAGAGGTCCAAATCCAGGGTATATGGGTTTATTGTTAGACGCACAGAGCACACCAGGATGCACATTAGTGACCGGACTGGGGAAACAAACTGAAACGCGAACTTAAATACATAGAACTAACCAGGACAACTCAAAACAGCTGATGAACATGGGGATTCCACACGGGGCTGATGAGGGGGCGTGGCACACACGAGGATTGGACGAGCAGGTCATGACAGTACACCCCCCCCCCCCCCCCCGCGCGCCAAAGACGCGCACTCCGGCCGCGCCAAAGGGGAGCGACGCGACGAGGACCAGGACACGGGACCTATAAAACAAAGCAAAACATCAACGGGGCACAGGGAACAACACAGACACGCAGAACAGACACAGGGAGACCAACTCAAATAAGAGACTACAAACCACAGGAAACACAGACACAGGGGCACCAAAAACGAGAATACAGACCGCAAGGAGGGAGACGACGGGACAACACTAGGAGGCACACCCACAGAAGGCATGAAGGGACCGGGTGGAAACACAGGAGGCACAAAGGGACCAGGGGTGAACACAGGGGGCACGAAGGCAGGGGGCATGGAGGCAAAGGGCGGGGGGTAACAGGGAGCTGGAGGGAACTCCGGCAGGCGAGGGGCGGAAGCCGCAGGGGCAGCAGGCGACTGCGAGGCCGTAGCTGGAGGGACCCATCGCGAGCATGAGGAGGGAGCAGGAGGGAAAGAAGACAGGGCCGAGGAGGAAGACGGAGGGACTGACGGAGGGGGCAAGGAGAAAGGCGAAGGGGACACAGGTGAAGGGGAGGAGGGAGCAGGAGGCTCGGCAGCCGAAGGCACAGCCGTCGGCGGCCAAGGCGAGGGTGACCAATGATTCGGAGCCGGGGGACCCGCAGTTGATCGGCGAGGCGTCAGAGGAGGGACTGGAGGCGGCCGACAAGGCGCCGGAGGCAGGACCGGAGGCGACCAACGAGCCAAAGCCTGGGAGACCGGAGGCGACCACCGAGCCGCGGCCAGGGGAACCGCAGCCGAATCAGGGGGCAGGGCGGGCGGGACCACGCCCCGGCGCAGGTGTCCCCTCCTCTTCCGGGAGACAGAGAGGCGAGGACCTGGCCGGGGTCTGCCACACTGCGGTAACGATGTTGAGAGAGGTCTGGGGGCAGTCAGGGAGATCCCCGAGGGGTCCCACTCCAGCTCCTCCTCCAACTCCACTAAGGAGGGAGGAGCATTGGTCTGACAGTCCGGGACCTCCTCGGGGTTCAGTTGTGGCAGGAACAGTAGTCTCAGGTGGAGCGGGAGGTAGAGGCCTGGAAGTCTTTGGCGGAGCAGGAGGCAGAGACCTGGGAGCCTCGGGCAGAGCAGGAGGCGGAGCCGGCGAAACGGGCAGGACAGGCGGAGCACGGAGCTTGGGCAGCGCTGGCAAGACGGGCAGAGCAGGGGATCTTCCCGGACCTCAGGTTGCTGGAGCCAATAGATCACCTCATCCATAAGAAGGAGGTATTCTTCTTGTGAAGTCTGGTCATTCTGTCACGATATGGTTAGGGACGAGGCAGGGAGGCACAAATCCAGGGTATACGGGTTTATTGTTAGACGCACATTAATGACCATACCGGGGAAACAAACTGAAACGCGGACTTAAATACATGAAACTAATCAGGACAACTCAAAACAGCTGATGAACACGGGGATTCCACACGAGGCTGATGAGGGGGCGTGGCACACATGAGGATCGGACGAGCAGGTCATGACACACTGGGTGGAAAACTACCAGAATTCAAGAAAAAGCTCTATATGGGATTAATACTAACTAAATCCACCAAGAATTGCATTAGCAAAGTGAAGACGTTGACATATAGCCATAAACATAGTACAATTATAATTTCCATTAAACCCTAACAGTCAGTAATGCAGAGGTTTGGTTTTAAGAGCATTTCTAAGCTTCTTAGGGAACTGAAGAAAAGGGATCTTTCCGGGGTTGTCTGCTGAGTGCGGCCAACCATTGCAGTAGCACTGATAAAAAAAACCCCAGTATAGACACCTATGAAAGAAACTCAGGAGGAAACTCTGGGTGAGGCCACGTCGGCTGCAAACTCTGGGTGAGGCCATATCAGCTGCAGTCCAACTGAGGTTGATGACTAGATTACAAGCATTTCCTGTCTATTGGCACTCACTTCCTGTCTATTGGCACTCACTTCCTGTCTATTGGCACTCACTGCCAGGGCCACACAGAGACTTTTTGTGGGACAGGTGTCCCCCCCCACCCCGGATATGTCTCCGTACCTTAACTGGGGGTGGGGAGTGAAGTCCTGTGCTCTTCTGTTTCAGCCTTACCTGCTGGAATATTGAAACAAATATTATCAGAAAAACTCTCTACCTCCGTTCACTTGGGACAAAGAGTCTCTTATGGTGACAAAATGTCATATTAGGACCTTCACCTTTTGATTATGCGTTTAATCCAGGGCATATTTCCTGTACATAGAAAAGCAGAAGATGTACTATACTGTATATTTACTGTAGGAAGTCTCATGCTCAGTGATATACATACACAGACATGTTATATCTGGGTTTAAATATTGATCCCAATAAATCTAAATACAAGTGCAATTCTACTCAGAGTAATCGAAAAACAATAGCTCTATAACAGAACAAATGATTTATTTTAATTTGGATTGACTATATGTAGGCAATGTGAAATACATCTTATATATCTATTCTAAGCAGAAAAAATGCAGTGATTAAGAATCAATGAAGAATAAGACAAATTACAGATGACTTTACTGTATAAAACAGTCCCATGTAAAATGCTTTCTTCTAATTTTATAACACAGCTACTGTGTCTAATATAACACAGCATCAATAGTAAAGTGCTCAGCAAAGATAATGACAGCCACAGAACTCATTGAAACAATGTGTCCTTTCTGTAAGCTACATAGAAAGACTCCTACCAGCCACTCTCTTTCCCATAAACACACTTTTTAAACCTCCCCCCCCCCCACACACACACACATAGTTTCTCCATCTCTCTCTTTAGGGAGCTTAAAAGCTCCATCAGGAAACAAGAATGCAGGCAGCATAATCACACCCATTACAACTGTCATTATGCTCATGGTCACAATTCAGTGCTGTAACAAACACAAATTGCAATTTGCATTGCATTCTGGGAAATGGTCACCGGCAATGAGGTGGATGATTCACCACAAGAAACTTGCTGGGATGAGACTTACTGATATGATATGAAACACGTAAAATGCAAGATTTCAGCAAATATAATTTGTTTCAAATGCAGATATTTTTAAGGGTGGATAAAGGGTAAAAAGTTGTAGAGCAGTGGTGGAAAGAGTGAAAAATAGGTAATGAGTAAAGATCCATACGAAGGAATAGTGTAGGACATTGAGAGAGGAGGATTACTTTGCCATCAGCAAGAAATAACCACACACCTTAGATCACTAATAAAATTAACTGAATTGAAATCTATATGCACAGACATGTTATATCTGCTGAAGGTTTAAATATTGATCCCAATAAATCTAAATAGAAGTGCAATTCTACTCAGAGTAATCGAAAAACAATAGCTCTATAGCAGAACAAATAATTTATTTAAATTTTGATTGTCTGTATGTAGGCACTGCGATGGGTTGGCTCCCTGTCCAGGGTTCTTCCCAGCCTCATGCCCATTGCTTCCGGGATAGGCTCCGCCCCCCCCCGCAGACCAATAAGATAAAGCGGAAAGTTGGAAAATGAATGAATGAAGGCAATGTGAAATACACCTTATATATCTATTCTGAGTAGAGGAAATGCAGTGATTAAGAATCAATGAAGAATAAGACAAATTACAGATGACTCAGTTTTATTTTAAAACATATTTATGAGAATTCACAAGTACAGTCCAAGACTGAGCACCCCGGGAACACCAGAGTGTTCTGTCCCATGGCCTAGAGACCCTTGGAGTGGAACCTGCATGAAATCAGTAACCAGCAGGAGTCGAGGCTGCTGGCCTGCTCCAGTAAAACATCATTTAAAAAATCGGGAGAATCGGGAAACAAGAAAACATCATAACTACAACAAACCTGAAAACAAGACACTGTCCCCAAAGCCATGAAACTAATCAGGAGCACAGGTACGAGAAGCGGGCTAGCTACAATCATGAAGCCTGAGCCAGCCGGAGCCAGACTGAGCCAGCCAGGGCCAGACTGAGCCAGCCTGAGCCAGCCAGAGCCAGGACACCAGCCATACGAAACGGGGAACCCGCAGCCCTGCTGACAAGGCTGGCAACTCCCACCAAAATCCAGAAATAATAGTAACAAACTCAACCAGGAAGTCTCACGCACAGCAAACAACGCACCACACGCTGCCCTCTGTTCTGTTAAATTTTAGAAATTAAGCAGTTTGATATATTATATATATATATATATATATATATAAATGTGAGAGAAAATTGTTATTTTATAAAAATCATCCAAACATCTATAATACAATTTCATTTTATTAAAACTGTGCAGATAAATTACTTTTTCAATTAAAAGCAAGGGAAAAAGTTTTTGCTTTGACGTTATATTTTAACAGGGGAATAAATTATTCATGTTGCTACAGCCTCCAACAATCCAGGTCTGATCAGGAGTAAGGATCCGTGCATGTCCTTGTATGATTTATTGATGCCATAATTGTGGTATTAAAAATTCAAGTGTAGCAATGCGATCTGCGCGATCATATTTGGCAGGAGACCAGCGGCTGAAGCTTATTAGTCTCTGGTGGTCAGCGGGTTAAGCTTCATTAACCCTGAGGATTGTTTTAATTTGATACCTGACCTGTGTGTGTTTGAAGACTCACAGGTGCACTGTAGGGCCACATAGCTACTGTCCTTCATGATGACACCGATGTCCATCACAAGATGAAACAAATTGCAGTGATGACTCCACGTTCTTGATGAACCTCCACTCTCGTGCCACGGGGGCTCACAGATTAAAAATTAACGATACCCAATGCCTCGATGACTAGTTCCATTACAGTACAATAAAATTATACTTATTGGCAAACACTGCATACTTTACCTGAAATGTAAGCTTTCACAGGTAATTTGAAGTAAATATGTTGACATACTCTCACAATCATGGTAGACCTTGAGGAAGTTATGGGGAGCTTTTAATAAAGTCACTGCCAAACTGCTTCACTCCTCTCCCTAATTAAATAAAATATTATGGATTACATGCATCTCAGGACACTCACTGTTCAAGTGGAGGGAGTCTGGGTATAACCTCAGATGTTCTAGACCAGGACACATTACAAAGCTCAGGACACGTTCATGACAGCTTCTTCCCAGCAGTAATCAGCTTGGTTGCTAAGGACATTCAGGATGGGGAGAAGAAGCCTGGCTCGCATTCTGAATGCCTTTGTTAAACTGGATTCTTGAATAAGAAATGGCAACTAATCATTTGCTTGTTTGTTTGTTTATTTGTTTGTCCATCCATTTCTTTGTTTGTTTATACACAAGCACCATGTTTCTCTTATTTTGTCTATTTAAGTATTTGACATTATCGGAAAAGAAATTAATGTATCTTTTACTGTTTACTATGTCAGAGTCTCATTATATGTCACAGCCCATTGTCAGGAGGCCTGTAGCCAGAAAGACATTTCATGGGGCATCTGGCAACCCTGCCATAGTTCCCCCAGTAGATTTTGCTGACCTGGGGGGAGATCAACCTTGATCAATTTTGACAATTGGGGTGGTGACAAACTTGTAATTTTCCTACCTATCTACGTGCCTGGTCATTGTGGACTTTCAGGAGGACCCAGTATCTGCTGTAGTTTTTGTGTTTATGACAAACTATGATATTCTTTACTGGAGAATATTAGTCTTGTTGAGACCTTTGGTGCAGCTAATGACATACATCAATAGAACTCTTTAGGTTTCACTTAAAGCACTGCTGTGAAAACAACAGTTGGCCATTTATTTAATGATTCTTTCTTTTCTAAATTTGATAGATTAAAATAGCAGAAAGAATGCTTAGAATAAATAAGAAATTTATAACAGAATTTATAAATTATACCTGATAACAAAATAAAAAACACCTTAGTTATGTTTCCACAAAGCAGGATTTCTGTTACCTCGATTAACTTAAATGCACCCCTACCACACATATAAAGAAATGTGTGAACAGCATGAATCAAAATATTTATTTTACAAATAATGAAAGTAAAATATTACATGTTGTTGCAAAAGGATAATGTAAACAGTACCTTAATTAAAGCACAAAGCCAAGAACACTTCACTGGCTATTCCATCAGTTTATTTCTATACAAAATGAGACGTCATTCTTTGATACAAAAGGACAAATTCAAATATTAAAAGTTGCCTTGATACTAAGGATGAATATGTTAAAAAATCACATTGCAATATTTGAAATCTTTGTGACAAATACTACAATATTTTATATAGAAGTAGCTGAAAAAATGTACCCAAAATAAACTATAGAAAATAGAACTTATTATCTACCAATTGTCTCTCTTTAGTGTGAAAGGCAAATCATTAGTTCACTGTAAGGATCAATCCAGGTCTTGTCTGTCATTGCCCTCTATGGCCAGCTGGGGTCACTAGGCATCCCGTTCATCTTCCCCAAGTCTTGTGTGCTTCAAAATCCGTAGCCTATTCCTCCAGCTGCCATATGGTGGAATGGTCTGAGCATAGTGGGTTTGAACCCTCTTGTTAATTAACTTGTGTTGTATCTCGGTATTCCGAAATATTTGTGAGTCCTTGTGTCGCATTTTAGTTCAGCCTCCAACTCTGTTGGAGTTTTTTGAGGAAGCTACTCAGGAAGTTGGTGATAAGAAGGCCTATGATGTCATCTACTTAGACTTCCAAAGGGCTTTTGATGTTGTCCCCCACAAGAGGCTCCTACGTAAACTCAAAGCGACAGGTATTTTAGGAACTGTAGCGACCTGGATTGATAACTGGTTAACAGATAGGAAGCAGCGAG
>JAODKE010000037.1:13576322-13593543 GCA_026779605.1 Mormyrus hasselquistii | reverse complement strand
GTGCCCTGCAATGCACCATGTAATGCACCATGCTGTGTGCCCTGCAATGCACCATGTAATGCACCATGCTGTGTGCCCTGCAATGCACCATGTAATGCATCATGCTGTGTGCCATGCTATGCACCAAGTGACACACTACGCGATGCACTGTGTAATGCATTTTAGAAGCTCCTGAACAAATCATCTTTGAAATACAAGGAACCCTACTGCTTTCTTTTCTTCTGAGAAAATATTTATAAATCAATTAAATACTGTAAGTAGAAAATCTGTCTAACTTCCATCAGTGGGATTGACTGCTGTGCATTTTCTTAGCTGATTCTGGATGGATGGATGGATGGATGGATGGATGGATGGATGGATGGATGGATGGATGGATGGATTATGCAACAATGATTATGTTCCCAAGCTCTAGTTATACGGCAATAACACCACAAATATTTTACTGAATCAATGAGGTGTGACTCACTTTGAGTGACAGCCAATGGAGCTGCAGTTGATTTGTTGGAACGATTGATCAGTCTCAGAGACATAAGAAGAGATACATAACATGAAAGTTCTACGTGTGTTTCAAACACTCAGTTGCAGTTTAAATGTTACCGAGTCTCTTTTTCTCTCTGTGGAGATACTTCCCCAGGGATTTGCCACGATCATAGCTAATGATGGAAAGCTTGTGCAGTAGCTTGGTTCAAACCCTGTATTTAAGTAACAGAATGATGTAATGGGGGAGTGATTTCACATCTGTATCACCTATTATACCATTTCTGGGGAGTCTGCATTTACTGGGCATGTAGAAATGATGCAAAGTACACCTGAGCAAAGAGGCATAAGTGAATCATTATGTGAAGTAGAGACACATTAAAGAACGTTACATGTGACCAGGGTGACTTCAGAATGTTACATGTGACCAGGGTGACTTCAGAATGTTACATGTGACCAGGGTGACTTCAGAACGTTACATGTGACCAAGGTGACTTCAGAATTCATCATGATGGAACCCAAAGGCGTAGAAGCGACTTTGATATTTGGGAAGGTCAACATCAAAATTCACAAAGGACTTTTTATTAGGAGTAATGAATGAAGTCAAATTAAATCTCGAGGGGTACATGAACACCCCGTAAGCCCCCCCCAGTCCAGGCCCCTTGCCCCGATAGATCCTTTAACAGCACTCAAGACCTGCAGGTGACACTTCTGCCATGTTTCCTGCATTGCTGAAAAAGGTTAATATGATCTATTTATCTTTTATTGTGACTGAAACAACAGAAATGTTGCTTGGTTCTCTGTTTGCCTCTTTCAACAGAAATGTTTCCTTTCAAAACAGGATGGGGGTGGACAGCGTTATGCCCCCAGTGATCCATAATGAAACAGACATGCTCCAAAAATTCCGGGGATGTGTAAGAATTTCAGTGCCTAAGAGTAGCATGTGGAGGGAAAAAAAAGGAAAAAAATAACCTGCAGGTACTCTGGCTTCCACCTGCAGTTCAGAAGCAGGCGATGAGGTGAATATGGGCATGTAAATAGCCCATAATGTGCGGTTTGTGTATCTGCGGGAGTGTGATCAGTGCGATGAACCACAATCTTATCCAGGGTGTTTCCTGGCCTTGTGCCCTATGCTTCCAGGGATACTCTGCAGTTTCACTGCAATCCTATATCGGATAAGTGGTCCTAGACAATGAATGTATGAAAAAATGCTTGTTGGATTCACAAAGCAATACAATATGACGTATAAACAGAGCACACGTTTCACAGCACACAAGATTCCACATTACAGGCTAAAAAGAACCGGCACACGTGAGAAAGCTTCTTTTCCACTGTCGGACCCTGATATCAAGCCCACACGCACAGGAATGTCAGGCATCACCAGATGTGGAGTCTCCCCTCACTGTGAAGAACGTTAAGCAAACTTTAAAAGGAGAGTTCAGGCCACGCTGTGTTCACCTGGCTCCCGTACAGTCAACGTCCCCTTTCCAAACATTTTCACACACCATTAAATGAGCCACAGTCTAAAATACGGAGGCCAATTTAGTGCTAAGGACAGGGGGGGCAATCCTTTCCAGAAAGGGCTGCTGTGTCTGCGGGTTTTTGCTGCAACTCCCTAATTAGATTATTAATGAGAGGACTGATTGGCTGGAGAGTCCTCACACCTGGGTTTGAAGAGCTGAGCTAAAGATTATTCGAAAAACCTGCATACACACCGGCCCTTTGGTGGATAAGATAGGCCACCCATGGCTTAGGGTGTTGATATAAGAATACTGTACCCATGAATGAGATATAGTGAGACCTTCCACAGAGAAACCAAAGAAAATGAAGAAAAATCTAAATACTACAGCAGATTAAAGTATAAATACATTTCCTGTATGCAGATTTATTTCATAATAGCTCAGTTGTGTTTCAACCATTATAAAATCTGCTCTTTTTTCTTATTTATTTGCTCCACACTACTTGTGTATTTAAGCCGAGAGGAGTCCGAGTAGAAAGCCAGAGAAGATCGATAATGGGCAGGACTGGAGCGCAATCAAAAATCGCCATCAAAATACCAATAAAAGGAAAAACACCATTTACAATACAAACAGGGATTTCAGACACTTCGGCGCTTACTGTTGTTTCTCTCCTAAATAACACCAGCAATGTTTATGCTGGTAACTGGTAAATACCTTTTTGATTCAAAGTGACTCCAGAAATGGATGACAGCGTCCACATGTGAATACCTGTTCAGAACAACCTGGCCCCATTTGTCCCAGCGAGCCGTGCTCTGAGGAGCCACGTTGTATGTTTATTTGTGCGATGAAATTCAAAAGCGGTACTATGGGAGCGGCATTCGCAAATGAGGAGAAGGTAGGAGGGAAGGGGGGGTCGGCACTTTGCAGACAGCAAGTAAAACACAATGGAGCCTCATTTTTCTGGCACAGCTCATCTCTGCACAAAGAACGAGAAAAACCAGTGAGGTATCTGGGGGATTAGTTGACACTGGAGATTTTGAACCGCTCGCCTTCCACACTCAAAATATTCCAAATGAAATGCACGTGACACCGGTCAGGCAGGGAACTCACCTTCAAGGTTTTATTTGTGACATGCGCAGTTGTACTGGTACGACTTGCCATGAAATTAAAATTTGGCTTGCTGCTGCCCCTATGCGAAAATGAAATTACCATTAAATTAAATAAGTAAACTGCAGAAGGGGTGGGGGGGGGGAGTGAATGTATGAAAATGCTATTGCAGCACTAGTACAGGATCAGACACACACAGACACTTAACAAGGCAAGATAATCAGAAGCAGCAGTCACTATTTGCAGTATGAAATCTAGCAGAATAGGTGATCAACTGGGATGAACCATTTGGAGAACAGATCAGAATCAGAATCAAGTTTATTGGCCAACTATGTTCACACACACACACACAGGGCCGACTCTGGGGAGGGGGGTGGAGGATACGTATGCTTCTTGGGTCCAGACGAGAGACAAACGTAAGCACATTGTCTTGATGGACTCTTAATGTGAGTGCGCCGGGTGGTCGAGACGCTTTTCGTTGGTGAAAAGCAAAGTTAACGACGGAATAGAATACTCAAGCTTGTGGAAACAAGACAGTCCAAACAAGAATTCAGAGTGAGTTACATATTTGTAAAAACTGTAAAATGTAACTGCAAAGCACTGCATAAATGTTACCAGCTTTCAGAATTGTCTTTTGCCTCTTAATGCTTGCATTGTGTAAGTAATCTGCCCCACTGCCCAGCAGAGTCTGCACACACAGACAGTCTGTCTCCAGTGGTCAGTAGCCCTCATGTAGTACTGTACATACAGTAATGTGCAAAGGTCATAGGCACTTAAAAGAAACATTTAAAGCTATTTTTCTGGGTAGTAAGTATATATTCCATCAGAAAACAATTAGGCATTAGAACATATGTAAAATAACAGTAATTTTCTTCTGTTCTCCAGAGAGTTACTGATATCCAGTTGGTTGGCTAGATGAACTCCGCTTCAGTTATCAGGGATGATGTATATATTAAGATGCATGATGGTTTTTTGAATTCCTATCAGCGATCCTTATCTGCTGTGGATGATGCCTACCTTTGTTCTTTAGTAGGCTTTTTAAGATCACAGACGCACAGTTAAAGATGAATAGATCTTAAGAAAAGCATTTCTTGGCCTTCAAACTGATCGTTTTCAAAGCTCCCGTGTTCCTCAGGATGTGATTACATTTGGCATGAACAATTACACACATTACATTTGCATCCACAATTTGAACTTTGAGCTGGTGGAATAGCCTAAAATTTAGAGATAACCAACTGCATACCTCCATCTATCCCCACACCTGCACCCACACCTGAACCTCCACCCGCTCCCACCAGAACACCAACTCGTGCAGCCTCATATTTTTCGTCAATACTGGATAAACTGGAGCCACTAAATTAATCGACACCAACAAACAAAACGCATATACAGTCCACTGTCAGATTGATAAAAACCCTGCAAAACAGATTGTAAGATAAAATAAAATCAATACAAACCAAAAGAAATGAAAATATAAAAACTTTCGAGTGTTTCTTGTTCCGATGACTTCCTCTGGTCTCACTACAAGTATATTGGTTACGCCAGCTTTCAATAATAACCACAGGCATCACATCTCGCAATAAAATGTTAAAAAGTCTTTTGTTTGTTGATAAAACTTTCACATTCACTTATTTTATTTTCACATAAACAAATATGAAAGATCTTGAAAGCTGAAAAGCTCGGAAAGTTATTATCAAAGAAAGTTATCTTCTTTACAGAATAAAAGTACTAAAACAAAATTGAAGAAATTTTTTAAATGTTATCTAAAAATATTGATTTTTTTTTCACTGCACATGAAAATGGATTTTATTTCAGCTCCAGTATACAAGGCTAAACTGTCCATTTAAGCCTTGATTTTTTTGTGTCTGTGGTCTGTGATTGGAATGATATTATGCCCTACTTTTTAACACCACAAAAATTGCCAAGGGCCAGGGATTTAAAGGGTAAAGATCAATTGCCAGTTAAATAATGGTGCTTTAAATACACAAATATTTCATTTAAAGTGTAAGTCATTTATTTAATATATTCAATTTAACTGTGTAAATTGAATGCCTATACAGAGCATTTTTAAGGGTAATAACTGATGCTATGGGAGATCAGGGTTGGTCTCAGTCAAATATTGGTGTGTCACTGATCATTGTGTCATGGACACAGACAAAAGGTGTATTGAAGGTTTCTTTCAGCTGAAAAAATTGTGTGGATCTGTGTTCTGTAACACTCGGCCGTAAACGAAGGCCTTGAGTATGCAGCCATTCTCAGCAAATAAAACCACATACCTTCCTTTCACATGCTCAAAACTCAGTTTTTAAAAATGGACTTTAGTAGGAAGGCAGAGCTCCCCCTGTTGACCGCTGTAAGACAATTCATCACCAGCATCAAAAAAAAGCATGATTGATTCTGATGATTTTGGCCGTTGCACTGAAACGGACAGACATTTTATATATATGTCTGTGGCAGTACTGGAGAATACTCATATCATCGCAAACTTTCATCCCTAACAATCATTCCCATCCCCTAATGCAGGGGTAGGCAATCTTATCCGCAAAGAGCCAGTGCAGGGGTCTCAAACTCCAGTCCTGGGGGGCCGGAGCCCTACACAGTTTTTGGTTCACCCTCATTTAACACACCTGATTCAACTTCTTGTGCTAATTACCATACAGGTCTTGAGCTGAATTATTTGTGGTGGAACAGGAAAAGAACTAAGCTACACAGGGCTCTGGAGCCCCAGGATGTCATGGATCGCCCTGGGGAAGCCCCTATGATGTTACACGGAGAGACCCTGCCACGCCACCCCGGGGTTTCCTTAGGAGGGAGTCGAGCATTGACCAGACACTACACCGGTCCCGAGAACCGGCAGGACCGGTTATCGTATGCTCTCGCCAACCAGCTGATGCGTGTTAGGGTAATTGGAGAGCCTTCTTATTCGCGTCTGGCAGACCAGCCAGACACGAGATCTTCAGCCTGTCTGCGTGAAGTTCAAGCATTCTGTCCCGTTGTTTCCCTGCCTGTCTGCGTCTCTCCCTGCCTGTTCCTCTGACCTCTGTTCTACCTCTCCCAACCCTCAATTATAGCCTAGCCCTCTCATTGCCTATTTTGATCGCCTGGCCACCTGCCTGTCCCCAGATTTCGAGCCCTACCTGTTCAACCCTGCATCCCTACACCGATCGCCTGACTTACATCTCTGTCCTGTTGCTCTCCCTCTCCCTGTGTTTACGGAGAACATAATAAAACTCTTTCCTGAACTGATCCGCTATAGCATCAACCTTATTTTCTGTGACAGAAGATCTCGCCATTGGGGGGGACCCTGCGGATCAGCCGGACCTTTAGTGCCTCAGTGAACCCCGGGCTGTAGGAAGAAATCAAGGACAAATTAACCTCCAGAGGAATGTCGGGGACCTTCGAGGAATTAGTCGCCCACACTATTCGTGTGGACAACCACTTCTGTCAGCGCCGCAGGGAATGTCACAGACAGTTTCATGTTCCGAGTGTCCACGACTCAGCTTGTGTGAACTCTTCCAAGCCCTCTGCGAAGCTATGCAGGTGGACTGAACCCGATTACCCCCTGCAGAATGACAACAGTGACGGACTGCCAATGCTTGTCTGTACTGTGGGCAGATAGGACATTATATCGCTAAATGCCTAGTTAAAGGACGCACCCACTAATAAAGAGGAGGGCCCTGGTGGGTATAGCTCCAATATTTCCCTCCTCAGTTACCAGCAGCCCTTAGTCGCCCTGGTTGACTCGGGAGCAGATGACAATTTTATTGTCACCACGCTGGTCCACCAGTGGAGACTGCCTACCACACCGGTACAGATACAGCTGGTGGCCCATGCACTGGATGGACGTTGAATGGCCACCATCACCCGTGCTACACTTGCTATTGAGTCTTGCTATTGGGGGTAATCATGTGGAGGAACTGTCTTTGTATGTAATTAATTCTCCCCAAGCACCAATCGTGTTAGGCTACCCTTATTTAGTTAAGCATAATCCTCACCTCCACTGGAAGAAGAGGTCCATTATGGACCCAAAACAGTTATTCAGTAAGGCCTGGGCATCCTCTCTACCTTCTGACTGTGCTATCGATCTGTTACCGGGCACCTCACGCCCTAGAGGTCATCTGTACTCCCTATCTGTCCCTTATAGGAAAGCTATGGAGGATTACATAAGTAGTGCTCTAGTATCGGGTAGGAGCTGGATTCTTCTTTGTAGAGAAGGAGGATAGGTCCCTCCGGTCTTGTATTGACTACCACAGGCTGAACCAGATTACCCTCAAGAATTGTTATCCCTCACCCCTGTTGTCTTTGGTTCTTGATATACTTCAGGAGGCTAACTGTTTCACTAAACCTGACCTACGGAGCGTCTATCATTTGGTTAGGATCCGTGAGGGGGATGAGTGGAAGACTGCCTTTAACAAACCGTCGGGCATTATGAGTATTTGGTTATGCCTTTTGGGTTGGGCCATATTCCAAGAGCTGATTAATGATGTCCTTCAGGACATGTTGAACAAATTTGTTTTTGTTTATTTGGACGACATTTTGGTGTTTTCCCAGTCTGAACAGGATCACGTCATACACGTTTGTGAGGTCCTCCAACGCTTATTAGTCAATAAGCTATTCATCAAAGTGGAGAAATACGAGTTTCACTAGCAGTCAATCTCCTTCCTTGAATTCATTCTTGGGGAGGGTTCAATTAGGATGGATCTGGAGAAGATCCAAGTAATCGCAGAGTGGCTTCGGCCTTGCAACCGGAAGGAGGTATGTTTTTTGGGGTTCGCCAATTTTTATAGGCATTTTATTCAAGGATATGTCACCATTGTGGCCCCTCTCACAGCACTCACCTCTACCAAGGTTCACTTAGAGTGGTCGCCAGCAGCTGAGCAGGCATTCCTGACACTTCGCAGAAGCTTCACCTCAGCCCCTCTTCTTCAGATTTCCAATCCCCCTCGACAGTTTGTGGTGAAACTGGACACTTCCACCACTGGTGTAGGAGTTATTCTATCCCAGAGACATGAGACAGACAATAAATTGCATCCTTGTGCCTTTTTTTCCCATAAGTTAACCCCAGCCAAAAGGAACTGCAATATTAGCAATGAAAAACTGCTGGCAGTCCATGTGGCATTGGAGGAGTCGCGGCAGTGAATCAAGGACACTAAGGACCCATTTCTGATCCTCATGGACCACAAGAACCTGGAATATCTACAGTCAGCAAAGTGACTCAATGCAAGACAGGTCACTATTTTGTAATCACTTTAATCTTCATATCTCCTTCAGACCAGGCTCCAAGAACCGCAAACCTGATGCCATGTCACGGCTGTTTGGAGAGGAAGGCATTGAGGAGTGCCCAGGACCGATGCTGCCTTCATTGGGGCAGTATCCTGGGGGTTGAGGAGGCCGTCCAGGCCGTACAATGATTCGTCCAGCCCCCAGGGGGTTGTCCACCTAGCCGATTATTTGTCCGAGACATTCCTGGGTACTCCAATGGGGGCATGACTCCCTCTTAGCTTGCCATCCCAGCATGCATCGCACCCGAGCACTTCTTGGACAGCGCTTCTGGTGGCCTACCATGCTGCAGGACATCCATGGTTACGTCACAGCATGCCCGGTGTGTGCAAGTAATAAAAATCTCTCCCAGGCTCCAGCAGGCCTGTTGCAGCCTCTTGCTGTTTCCCGACATCCTTGGTCTCATATATCCTTGGATTTTGGGATATGCCTTCCCTAATTCAGAAGATTCACAGAGGTACTCACAATAGTGGACCACTTCTCTGAGGCCATGCATTTTGTTCCTGTTCCCAAGCTGCCTTCTGCAAAGGAGATGTCTCACTTATTAGTGGACCACATCTTCAGGCTGGTCTACCATCTGATATTGTCTCTGACAGGGGTCCACAGTTTGTTTTCAGGTTCTGGACGGAATTCTGTAGGCTGCTTGGTGCCACCGCATGTCTGTCCTCTGGATTTCACCTGCAGTCCAATGGACAGATGGAGAGAGCCAACCAAGACCTGGAGCAGATGCTACACTGTATGGCCTCACACTCACCTGAATCGTGGAGTGGTTTCCTTTCTTAGGTGGAATACACCCATAATTCTCTGCCCATATCAGCCACAGGGATATCCCCATTCCAGTGTTGTGCTGGTTATCAACCTCCCTTATTTCCAGCAGAGGAGGAAGAGGTCCTGGTCCTGTACATTCACTGTTTTCTTTGTCGTTGTCCCACTCTCTATGTGGAACAAAAGGTGTGGTTGGATACTAGGAACCTTCTTTTACAGGTTCCGTCTCAGAAGTTGCCATTCCAGTTTGTTGGTCCTTTTCCCATCACCAAGGTCATAAGTCCCTCGACCGTTCCAGTGACTATGCGGCGAGTCCATCCTGCCTTCCACGTTTCCATGGCTTCTCCTGTGTTGCCTCCTCCTCGGGTTGGTCGACGGGGGTGAGGTGTACACCGTCCGTCACTTGCTGGACATCCGCCGCCAGGGTCGTGGCCTTCAGTGTTTGGTTGACTGGGAGGGGTACGGATACCGTATGCCCTCTCCAACCAGCTGATGCTTGTTGGGGTAATTGGAGAGCCTTCTTATGTCAGACACAAGATCTTCAGCCTTTCCGTGCGAAGTTCGAGCATTCTGTCAAGTTATTTCCCTGCCTGTCTGTGTCTCTGCCTGCCTGTTCCCCTGACCTCTGTTCTGCCTCTCCCGATCTTCGATTATAGCCCAGCCCTCTCACTGCCCACACTGATCGCCTGACCTCCTGTCTGTCCCCAGGTTCCGGCCCATTGCGGATGCCCACCCCTGCCCGAAAAGAACCATCAGGCTGTGTAGGTGTTCAATAACTAATTCTGATGCTTTTTAAGTGCAATTACACTACATGCACCCATTCAGCAAAACTGACATTTAGGAATATATGTCATGTTGCATAAACTCAGGATAGCCCTTTATTTTACTAATAGATAACCGTCATTAATGTAGAAACCATGTCAGCACCATCCTAATGCCCATTAGTTAACTGGCCATAAAAACCAGGCACTATATGGTACTTGGCTAAAAAAATCTGTTTTGCTTCAAAATAATAAACATGACATAATAACTTTATGTTAATGGAATCTGTTTCTGAAGCTGACATTTAAAAAACTATTACTCTATTTCCCAACCCTTCCATGGTACACTTTGCCACATATATGGTGTGTGTGTTTGTGTGTGTCTGTGTGGATTCGGTTTATATTACATTGTGGGGACCATTTCTCTGGAGTTTAATATTTGGTTAGGGTTAGGGCTGGTAGGTGTTAAGGCCGTCATGTTGGGATTAGAGTTTTCCCCATAGAAATGAATGGAGAGTCCCCACAAAGATATGATTACGAACCTGTGAGTGGGTGTGTGTATGTGTGTGTGTGTGTGAAGAACATAAAGAAAGGTACAAATAAGTAATTAAGTCCACACTGTGTTAGGATGAAATCCATTAGCGCCCATAATTAGTCTACAGCTGCCAATAATGTTTTTGAAAACTGTTTTGTAAGAAATATAGTTGTCGCACCACCCCCAACCCCTCCAGCAGAGTTTAGTCAAGCTAATTAACCCAGATGCACTGAAATAATGAGTTCTCTCTGGTGCCTGCCCCCGTTTGAAAAGGCAAGTGCTTACTTGTGGTCCACTCCAGCCATACCATCAGGATACTGTCAGCTCAAACAATGGCCTTATCTGCTCTCTTTTCAAGCTAGTTGATTAGCTGGGAAAGATGTGAGGAGAAGTAAAAGGGCACGGCCTTGCTCGGTCCCTGGAAATGTCAGGGAAAGGCCAAGGGACCGGAAGTAGCTTTATACGCATTTGTGTATCTTACAGGTGGCCCACTGTTGCTTCCCACGTAGGTGACTTGTCAGCCTCAGCGGAGAGGATGCCGCGTGTCACTGTCAGAAGCTCCGGGTCAATGCTAACTCCCAACACGGGCAGCGACGGTACGCCGAATGGATACAAAACCAGCAGGTGTCATGTGCTGGGCTCTGCTGGAACTGCACTTTGTACCGTGCTGTGGAAACGCTGAGGATAAAGCCGACGCGTAACCGTAGCGCCTGCTCTCTGAAGATGTCAGCTGGGGAGCCTGGGGTTCAGAGGGTAGTAAGTTCAGTGTGCTTACGTTCACAAACACTACTGCTTGAGGGTCATTTTCAAACGCAGAACGTTAATGCTGATTTTGAAGCACCAATATGATCTTCTGTGCTTTTCATGTCCAAATTACAAAGTCCATTTAATGCATGTTGCTAATTAAATCCAAAGAGGATGTCAGAATATTTACTTTGCTCTATATAAACTAAACATGCCCTTAAAACTCACTGAAGAAAGTTTGAAATATAAATGTGCAGAACATGATATAACGCAACTATGGCTTTGATTCCTGCCCCCTTATCTGTATATACAGAGTTTATATGCTCAACTGTATTTTATTCAGGTACTAGTTTCCTTCTACATTCAAAAAAATGTAACATTTGCAAATTAGTGTCACAGTGTCCTGTGTGTGTACACGTTTGTGTGTGTGTGTATTTGTGTACGTACGTGTGTGCGTGTATATGTACACGCGTGCGTCTTAAAGGACTGGCCTTGTGCCCTGTTCTGTCTGAAGTGTCTGAGGTCACCGTGATTCCGTCTTAGATAAGAGATCATAGAAGATGGGTGTATAAATAAGTGTTACTATTAAACTGTTTGCAGAAGTAAACAACTATGTGATAAGTAGTTTGTTGAACCTTAACCTAAAATATAATTAAATATATAGTACACAGGTAGAAAGAAAGAAAGAAAGAAAGAAAGAAAGAAAGAAAGAAAGAAAATTAATGGAAGGTAATCAATTGTTACTATAAAATTCAGTTTCTTCCAGAAGTAGGCCGAAGTGCATAATACTGAATCGCTTGTTTCCACTTCTCCTCAGCAGCTGTTCTTGTTGCCTTTCTGAGGGACACACACTGTCTTGCCTGAAGGTTTCTAAAGCTTGACATCCATGTATCAGCGACACAGCCTTGGCCTTAGCAGAAATTTCAGATGGTTGTCACTATGTGTGAAAGTCACTGGTTACATTCGCTTGTTCACAAGATTTAATTGACTCGGCCCTAGAAGACTTGAAGTTTTTGTAATGAAGAATGGCATGTGGTTGTTTACTGTACACAAGTTGAATGAATGAAACTGCATTGATTTGATTTGACTGGAATTATTCTGTGGACCTGGGAATGCCTGCCTGTTCCGGCCTGTAGGAAAGTGAATTCTGGATGCTACTCTCTTTGGCTTCCAGGTAACTTTGTGGAGCTGGATTAGGGGTAAGTAAAATGTAGAGGAAATGCCTTTACCAGAAGAGGAAACTAGTCAAAGGATGTTAAAAATATCTCCAGCTGTACATCTGAGTGCTGTTCTTCTGGGGTGATCAGAATTTCCATCCTTTTAGGAGAAAAGGGTGAAAGGGCTGTTTTTTTCAGGAAAGGGTTGGGTGGGGGGGGGGGGGGGTGCAGCTGGGGGTTCACAGGCAGGGATAAGGCCATTAGTTCCCATGTAAGAAAAGCAGGCAGCAGAGTCCACAATGCATCATTCAGAGAGCAGTAAGAGAAGTGGCCGAACCCGGGGTGCCGCTGGAGGCCTTTCACACTGCCTGTTTTCTCCAGAAACTACTGTGAAACAAATGGATCTTTTTCCCCGGAACGGGGCCACCCACAGAACAAGAGCACGGAACAAAGATGGCTCTGTGCGCACTTTCCTCACTGGGAAGCTCCTCGAGTGGCTGGCCTACAGCGGGATCCCGCAAAGCTCATTCACCGGGGCCACGCTCTCACACACCATACCTTTAATTACGCCTCGGATTAGCCGGCCAGTTATCATTGTGCTTCTGCTAATTAGAAATTATTTAAAGCATTCCTCAATTAGTCTTTACATGCTCTCCTGGATGGGAGAGCTCATTAAACCAACAGTTTACAATAAGGAAGGAGGAGACAGGAGCAGCTCCTTGGAAGGGAGCAAACTCTGAAGGACTATGCACTCCTGAACATTACAACTGACTATATAATATTTGTGAATGAGGCATCACTCTCTACTCAGTATCAAAGCACTTTGTTTTATATGGCTTCCCCATATCTTACACATACTGTAGTTCCTTTCCTGTTCTTGTTTTCTGTGCTGCACGTGCTGCTGGCCTCACCACTGTCCCGTATTGGAGGGCCCTCCCACCTGCCAATCAGATGTCAGTTTGTCTTACTGCTGCATCTCTGCACAAGGGAAAGGGAATGTGGGAAAAAGGGGGGGGGGTGCCTGCCAAGGTGGTCCATTTCTTCAGCACACCATCCTTTTTATGGCAAGAAGCCTGTGATTAGAAGGGGCACAATAACACTGGGATGGAGACGCATACCAATTAGATTTTTGAGAGCACTCTGGGCCTCATTGCTATGGAAACGATGCCCCCCCATATCCACTTCCCTTCCATAGACATAAACACACACACACACACACACACACATAGTAATGATCGGAAAGTTGGAAGACCTGTGTAGATCCACAGCACCACCTTGCTAATAAGTCTATGGGGGGGCTACGGGGGCGCGGGGGGCACTGCACAGTAAAGATGACAAGAAGATGTAGATCGATAAATCGAGAGCGTGCAGCATGTGGAGAGACCAGGGTCTGATTAACAAGGCTAAGCTACAGACAAAAGGCGCACAAAAACATCCTTTGATAAGGTTCGCCTTTAAAATATACAAACAAACAAGCAAACAAACAGGCAAACACAAAAAGCTAACTAACTTCACGACAGTGCTGTGATGGACTTGTTACTACATAGCAGCGAGAAGCGTGTTTCGCTTCCTTATCAGGTGGCCACAGGTTGGTGGCACTGGGTCGGGAACCCCCCCCGGTTACTGGCAGTGCTCTTACTCTTAGCAGATCTTTCACATGGCACCATGCAACCTTCTAGATGTAAAGAAAGTGGTCGACTAACATATCACAGTCAGTCCACCATTGCTTTTCAGGTGACCTCCACACTGGGAACCATTAAGCAGCAGTGGAGGTTAATGGCCCCCCAATCCCAACCACCCCTCTCCTCACAGTGGGGGGGGGGGGGGCATCTTAAAATATCACCTTATTTTATATGTTGGTTTCTTCTGCTAATTCTATGGTTAAAAACAGAGAAAAAAACTTGGAAATGATTCTGATAAAAGAATCCAAGTTGAAAAAATGTTAAATCAACAAAGCAGACTTTCCTCTGTGAGGCAATAAGAAAATCTGCCCAACTTTTAAAATAAAATAACCCATTACCATCGGCAACCACACTAGTTCAGTAGCAGACTAGAATAGGAAGTTAATACTGTAAGACAATAGTAACAGTAATAATTACCAATCAAATGGAATGTTCTGTGACCTATTACCACCCTTGTATATTAAAAATATTTGGTTTTTGAATTTTGCAGTAAAATTATAGAGTACTAAAGTTTAATTAACACTGAGTAAAAGGAGTTCAAAGTCTAGCTATGTCACGGATCTGGGCGGCTCGGGCGTGAGAACAAGGCATGGTACACGAGAAAGGTGGACGACCCACTGGCAGCTTCAAGAACACAAAAACGGGGTTTATTAAATAAAATAGAAAACTCTTCAAATACAACAAAACCAAAAGGACCATGCAGGGTCAAAAACTAAAGGGGATAAATAAAGACTAAAACAAAACATAAACTGGGCAGGGAAACATAACATAGATCATAAGACAATCAAACACATCTGAATACAAGTCACAATCAACGAACCACTAGGGAACAGAACAGAACAGAACAGAAGCAGGGACTTAAATACAGAAACCAACACTGGGTAACAAGACTAACACAGGACAGGTGAGACTAATTAACAGGGCAGGAAAACAGGGCACAGGTGAAACTAATAAACTCAAAAGGAGCAAGACAGTGAAACTAAGAACTAAACAAGGAAACAGGGAAACAGAAACCAACACTAGGGAATTACAAACAGGTAAAGACACAAGCAGGGACACAAGGAACAAAACGAAAACCAACTACAAAATCAGACATAAGAACTAGAGAAATTGAACTGAAACACTAGGGAGCAAAATACAAAAACAGAGGAGGTGGGATTCAAACACAGGACAGAAGGGAACACAGACAACTGGCTGCTGAACATGTTGAGCCATGAGGCCAACAGAGAATTGGGGGAAAACAAAGACTCACATGAAGGGACACAGAGTGAGACAACAGGGTCTGACCCTGACAAGCTAAATTGAACCAGAACACATGGGGTTTGGAAGATGGAAGGGCCACCGGGATATAAGCAAGCAGGAGAACAGGGCAGCATGAGAAAACTAAGTTAAGTTGACCAATCTCTAACCCCAAGAGTGCTGAGTCATTGCACCCTTGAAACACACTCATCAAAACTTGGTTTTTACTTTTATTGCAGTTACAGGATTATACTGTTATTGCAGTTACAGGATTATACTGTTATTGCAGCTGGCTACAGGTGTGTAGAGGCGCTTGTACCCCAACCACATCTGACCTCGAAACATCCTTGTCTTTTCAATGTTTCCTAAACAGGTCAGACTAACCAAACCTACATTAAAATGAACATTAAGTGAACATATTAATAAAAACTGGAAAAAGAAACGAAGAGTACAAATTTAATCTCTAGTGAGTTAATACCCAAATCCTCTTACAGAATGAAAAAAATCTCATAAATTTTTATTGAATTATTATTATTTTTGTTTGCATATATTGCCATGCAATGGATTGCATTTCGTAAGATAAGCAGTCACTTTGCCTTACTGTACTGCATAAGCAGATATCAGTGACGGATATTAATATACATATAAACATCATATTGTTATATGTTCTATGGTTTATTTTTTCACTGGAATTCATTATCAAAGTCGTTGGCTTCCACAGCCTGGTTCACTTCAGTAGGTGTCTCTGGTGTTTAGAATACTGAGATCTGCTGAGACAAACCCAAATGGGCCCATCCTGTAAACAACAATGACTAGATTAGGCTACAGGACCATAAGCTTCAGACGACACATTGGACCAAGCAGATTGCTGACTAATGGCTAAGAGGGATTCATTAAACACAAGTCATCGGTTTACTTGAGCTCAACATCTCAAACTTACACATCGAGAACCATTCATTGAACCATTCATTGCAACAAAACTGGAATTTAGAAACGTTGCCCGAGCTGTCCCCCTCCGTGAGCCGACACCTTATCGTGGGGGAGGGGTTTGCGTGTTCCTGTGATCCCAGGAGCTATGTTGGCCGGGGCTTTATGCCCCTGGTAGGGTCACCCAAGGCAAACAGGTCCGGGTGAGGAACTCAAACCATCACCTATGATGAGAAAAATATTGGAAACACGTTCTCCCTTGCCCGGACGCGGGTCACCAGGGCCCCCCCCTGGAGCCAGGCCTGGGGGTGGGGCTCGATGGCAAGCGCCTGGTGGCCAGGGCTATACCCATGGGGCCTGGCCGGGCATAGCCCGAACAAGGCACGTGGGTCCCCCTTCCAATGGGCTCACCACCCATGGGAGGGGACATAGGGGTCGGGTGCGACGCAAGCTGGGCAGTGGCCAAGGGCGAGGACCCTGGCGGTCCGATCCTCGGTTACTGAATCTAGCTATTGGGACATGGAATGTCACCTCTCTGAAGGGGAAGGAGCCCGAGCTGGTGCGCGAGGTTGCGAAGTTCCGGCTAGATATAGTCAGGCTCACCTCGATGCACGGCTTGGGCTGTGAAACCAGTCTCCTCGAAGGGGGTTGGACCCTCTTACACTCTGGAGTTGCCTGCGGGGGGAGGCGCAGAGTGGGGGTGGGCATACTTATTGCCCCCTGGCTGGGCGCCTGTACATTGGGGTTTACCGCAGTGGACAATAGGGTAGCCTCCCTTCGCCTTTGGGTGGGGGGACGAGTTCTGACTGTTGTTTGCGCTTATGCGCCAAGAGGCAGTGCGGAGTACTCACCCTTTTTGGAGTCCCTGGAGGGGGTGTTGGAGAACACTCCTTCTGGGGACTCTATTGTTCTGCTGGGGGACTTCAGTGCTCACGTGGTCAATGACAGTGAGACCTGGAGTGGCGTGATTGGGAGGAACGGCCCCCTGATCTGAACCCGAGTGGTGTTCAGTTGTTGGACTTCTGTGCTTGTCACGGTTTGTCCATAATGAACACCATGTTCAGGCATAAGGGTGTTCATATGTGCA
>JAODKE010000037.1:13560016-13576222 GCA_026779605.1 Mormyrus hasselquistii | reverse complement strand
ATGTCCCACTGGGAGGAGGCCCCGGGGAAGACCCAGGACACGCTGGAGGGACTATGTCTCTTGGCTGGCCTGGGAACACCTTGGGATTCCTCCAGAGGAGTTGGATGAAGTGGCCGGGGAGAGGGAAGTCTGGGTTTCCCTCCTGAGACTGCTGTCCCCGCGACCCGACCTCGGATAAGCGGGAGACAATGGATGGATGGATGGATGGATGTCCGAGCTGTCTATTCGCCTGGAATTATAAACAGACCCTCTTCACAAGAAGCCCAAAACAAAAATCCAGGTCAATACATGTGCGCTGAATACCATCTGCATATGGTGGGTGACTGTCTGTAATGACGTAATATCACAGCACTGAAGATCCAGTCAGTGAAGGCGCTGCAGTCACAGACGTCTCAGAGCCAAGTTGCTAAAAATATTTCAAGCACACATCTTCCAAATATGCCCAGGCTAAATGACAAAAAAAGAAAAAATCTATGAAGTTAATGTTTATCTCCCATTGCTAAGCTGCAGTCAGCTTCTTGGTCTTATCTCAGCTGGCTAAAGCCGCTGGCATATTGCAGTAAACAGGATCTTTTCACTATGGTAACTGAAATGACCGTTGCTAAAGGAAGGTGACGGACGCCGGCCTCAGTCTATTGTTCAAGCAAATTAAGTTGGGGAGCGCAGTGGCGGGGGGGGGCTCTGTGTGAGGGGCCTTATTAGCAGGAGCTGTACCAATCTGTTATTGATTTCATTAGCATGGCTGGGAAGGCAGGGAGGTGATTGCAAGGAGAGACCCCATCGCCTCCCTGCATCTCAGCCCCCCCAAATCTCTGGGGGGGAGCAACAGCACTGCAAATGTCACCAGCCCTCGGCGGGATGCGAGTTGCTGCCTTAATTAATTTCTAATCAGATGACAGCAAACTAATCAGGAGGCACGTTAAACAAAGACATCACAGTTATCAGAGCAGCGGAAAAAAGCTGTTTTCTGTAAACAATGAAGCAACAGCTTCTACACAATAATCCACCACCACTGCGCATCAACATGTACTTTAAGATACTCACATTTGTGTGACTTTAAAATGAAGTAATAAGGTTAAATATGTATATGCCAAATACTTTTGCTTAATACTATAATTTGTTTTGTAAATTCCCTCATTTACAGCAACATCTATTATACAAAAACATATCTTTGAAAAGCCACAGCATTACATAAATATCTGAATGGCATGTAAGAACAGCTCTTAAAATGTACTGAAGACATGATACTGTGTTCGCAAGGATTCAGCACGAGACTTAAAACAGACTGGAATGACTTAACCATTATCATATAGAATGTGCAGCCATCCATCCTTCATAACCTCAACCAGAGATCCTGTCCTGGAGCTTAGCCCCGGAAACACAAGGCAGAAAGGAGAAAACACCCAGGAGGGGGGATGCCTTTTAATTACACACTATAGCCAATTTATACATACCTGCCATGCCACAAATTCTCCCACACAGAAACTCTGACCATTCCCCCACATGAATACTAATAGTCTCTTCTGATCCCTGGTCCAAATCACTGGTGCTGTATTGGGACTACTTTAACCTGTTGGATACTTGCCTTGTTGCAAAGTCCCGCCTCAGATTCTTAACTTGTCATTTGTGAATTATTTTCAGTTTTTGATTTTTCTGGTATTTGATCAGTTGCTTTAAGTCTCGTTTTTTACTTTGGATTTCCCCCGCATACTGTTTGCACCTGATCTAACTCTGCCCCAAAATATGGATGACGAACCAGCTTCTGGAATTAAACCTTGTACCCGGAAGTTTCTCCATCACCAAGGAAAATGATCCAGTGGAGTTGACTTCAAAGCGGCCATTACCTCTTGTGTCTTACCCTACCTGTCCGATCAACCTGTGTGGAGAATCTAATGGCTTCTAGGAACCTTGTTGTGCTTCTTGAATACCGAGACCTGGTGGAGATTTTTAATATTAAGAAGGTCAGCTGTCTGCCAGCTCATCGACTGTGGAATTGTACCACCGACCTTCTACTCGCCACTCACCCTTGAGGTTGTATCTACTCAGTATGAAGTCCAAGGCCAGGAAGCTTTGGAATAGGCATTTATTTAACTGTCCACCTCACCAGCTACAGCAAACGTTTTTTTGGAGAAAAGGGATGCAGGACCTTGTGTATCATTGTGTATCAACTACCAGGGTTTGGATGGAGTAACAGGGAAATGTTGCTACACTCTACATTTGATCCTGGCCTCCGAGCCACCCTAGAGCAAGTAAGAGAAGAGAGTGAGTTCACTAAGCTAGACCCGTGGAATGCATACAGCCTCATCAGAATCCACAAAGGAGCTGAATAGAAGATGGCGTCTTACATGCACGGCCATTACGAATGTTTAGTCCTGCCTTATGGTTTAGGAAACGCTTCATTGGCTTCATCTGAAACGTTATATAAATATCATTCTGTATACAGATATTCTGGTAAATTCATTAGCTAATCCATATTATTTTTACCATTTCTGCATAGTACTGCAGACTTATGGTTAAATATCCTTTTTTTTGTGGAACTAAGATAGTATGAATTTCAATAGCCCTACGAGTGTGAGCTTACAGTGCTAACCATTGACCATGGCAAAAGATATCCTATGTCATATTATATTATAATTTCTTTCTTATTGAACATTATACTTCTACCAAAAATCTGCAGGAACATTTTAGTAAGCAACTGAATGGTTTGACTCAATAATGACTACAGCTAATTATTGTGTCCAGAGCTCTGACTAAGAACATACACAACCGCACACTGACAGAAGTGTGTTTGTTTCCTGCTCAGGCTGTGTGTCCATGGAGTTTATGTTTCATACACATCTTCTGGTTTCCTCCACAATCAAACCACAAGTTAATTTATGTCTCTAATTTGCCCATAGAATGTTATTGTGTATATGTGCATGGTCCAGGATAGACATGCCTCATGCTTCCTGGGTCAAACCCCAGGCTCAATGCTACCTTGTATTAGGTATCCAGATTAGATGGATGGGTGGATGGATGAACAGAGGGGTTGATGAAACAAATATGGGTTGGTCTTACTGGAAAGTGCTGACCCAAAACTGGTCAAACAGGACAGATGCTGTAGCTACACCAAGTATAGCAGAACTAACCTTTGTGTCGGTCAAAACAAATAAAGAAAATGCCAATCAAAACATGCATTAAAATCAAAAAACCGAAACAAGGACCAAAAAACTAAACCAGAGCGTGAAAGCAGGACTGAAATGAGATTAAAATGGAGATTAAAATATAAAATCTGTGTTTTGAAAATGAAAGCAAAATGATGGTGACAAGCACCGGTGAGTATCTCCACCGTCAAGCCATTCGAAATTTAAGGGGGGAGGGGGAGGGATTATCATTTTTAATCTTACACAAGCCACACGACTAAATCAGCTATGTTCCACACAATGTGTATATTTAGAGCCCTAAATACTCCCTGTAATTTACAAAGCCTCTGCCTACTCTCCCTGGGCCATGGCCTGCCTGTGAGGGTCCAGTCCTCCCAGTCTCCCCCGGGTTAAGGGGATTAGGCTGCTCATCTCCCACAGGCTTAGTCACTCAGCGCGCGATGTTTATCCTGATACCGACGATACGACATCCTGATCTTATTACATGGCAATAAACACCAGCCCTCGGGAAAGGAGACCAGGGGAAGAGGACAAGGTCGGAGATGAGGGGGGAGTTTATAGAGGCTCCGCCAGCTTACACACGTGTGATTGTCTGCCACACTTGGGGATGCTGGGAGTCTGGGTGGTGCCATGCATCAAAATGTGCACCTCTGAAGTGCATCAGTTATTGAAACATATCTCCTTCCTAATTAAAAAAGGCAATATGCTTGACATAATAGGTATGTCATCCAAAAAAGCAATAATTTTCAAGGCCCTGATTGAACTTTTGGAAATTGTTTACATCGCTATTTTCCACATTTTCAAACAGGCTATTAAATTTAAATGCATTTTGGAATAAACACCATGTTTCTGAATTAAAAAAACAAATGATAGTCGGTCCTCAAACATATTCTGTAAGTAAGTTATTGCAATTTATTTATAATGCGGTGCTGACAGGATCAAAATGCATGATATGAGATTTGTTTCTAATTCCAAATTCTAATCGAAAAACTATCAAAAAACTATAGCCACAACACAGGCAGTGCATCACGGGGTGGAAAAGGCAGCACCAAGAAAATCACTGGGTGAGACAAAGACCGGAAATCGATAGATCAAGGAAAACTCTAACAGAAGAACAGAATAGCCACGTAACGAATGCCCAGTATTATGTAAACACTCAATACCCCACAAAGGGGGGACTGGAAGTTGATATACTCAACCTAGTGAGCTAAAAATCGATCTGAAAGTTCAACCTTTCTCAGGCTATAATGGCACAGTTCTGCACGGCCATCACTAAGTTCATCTCTACGTCATCACCGAATGTCCATTTTGGCTCCACCAGCACACAGGACAAGAGCAGACATCATGAAGTCAAAATCACTGCCTGTGACCCTCCCCCCCTTCCTCTAGGATCTTTACAGCTCTAGGGGCAAGAAACTGGCAAACAAGATCTCACCCTTCTCACTTCCAGAATGTCTCTTCTGGGTTGAGATTCCAGTCACTAAAAACCAAGACAAAAGCAGCTCCTTCCTGCATGCAGTCGCTCTCCTGAATAATTCATGGTTAACAAGCACCACTGCAAATGCAGCTGCTAATAAATTACAACTGGTGATACACAGCACAGCACATTTATCTTCTATTATTTATCTTTTAAATATTTACTATTCTGTGCTGCATTCAGTTGATTGTTTCCTGTGAGATGTTTCATATTTCGCCTGTTTTCTTATCTGTACTCTGTTGTTTGTTACATGTCACTGCAAGCACCATGAAAAAAATAAATTCTGCATCAGTGTGAAGATGCATGACCAGTGATAAACTGAAGCATGATAGGAGCATCCCCTCACAGGCGGCTCCTGAACCTTTAGGCCGGGAAGCCAAGGTGAGAAAGGTTTCATAATGAGTCAAGGATGACATGGGCATGCGTATATAACTGCTGATCAGGATCATTAGCCATAATTCCTAGCACTGCAATTCCAACCAATTGAAAGCATCCTCTCTGAAGACTTAATTAATTAAGAATTAACCAGAATATGAAGATCTTAATCAGCCAGCACCGTGCATAAGTCTGTCTACAATGTAAGTTGTTTGATGGCTAAGATAAGTTCGCCCTATAAGTTTCCTGGGCTTCGGTGAAGGCTACATAATGTTCTGTCTTGGCAGTGAAAGTTGATGATGCTCTGGAATGTGCTGCCAGGAAGGCCACAAGAACTCGTCCCAAAGTATTTTCGGTGAGGAACTAACCTGCTGATAGATAATCTCGATCAAAGACATCAAAAAGCAGCAGATGTCTCTCCAGCATGAGGAAGTATCTGGCGTAGACATTAGAATTCCCTCCCCAGGCCTTTACTGAGACCACATCTGAAGGTTATCTGTGAATAAAAAGGGATCATCCCAGTCCTGTCGCGTGTGGACCAGGATCTAGTGGTGAAGGGGATTATATAACCAGTGATCCGCATAGAAATGCCACTCTGTGCCAGCACTTTCTTCTGGCACACTGCTGTCAATGCCATGCTTTTGTAGGGTAACTGTTGAGCAGCAGGGGCTACATGTGCTGCCAAAGGGCAGTGTATTTGACTGACCCGAGCATCCAGTAGCAGACATGCATACTGTTTATGCCACTGGCAAAAGCTCTTGAGCTCTACCAGAGTCCCAACAATAGCCAATGAAAAGTAGCACTCAAGATAGATCCAGCCAAGTTATCACCTACCATGGGACTTAAGTGAAAAGATAAAAATGATTTAACCATAACAGACAACGTGGAATATTCCACAACGAGGATCTGGCCTACGGGCAGCTTGGTGATGCATCCAGCCTTCATCAGTTTGAGGATCTCTGATTATACAACTCTGCCCACACAGGATCCCTTGACAAACGCTGGTCATTGTGACAGCACAGCATCCATATGAGCTCAGAGCATGGTCATCCTCAGCGGCAGAGGGGCTGCATGCTAGAACGTGCTATCCACATGTTCACTCACTGTCTTGACCTATGGCAAAATGATGTCTTCTTGATCTGCCCTGGAATGGGTGACCACTTTCTATGTAATGTACAGGAGTATATCCAGCTGCCACATCTTGTCAGCTTTGTCACACAGCTCAGCTAGAGATGATGTGAGGTGTGTGAATAACAGGTAATTTGAGCCGATCAAAAGCAGTGGGTGGACGTTGTCAAAGGAATGACGGGGAATTCCATGCTGGTGGCTATATTTCTTCTGAAGTGTTGCTATAGGATGTGTACGATTCACAAGCTCTAACTGCTCAGTAGTGAAGGGAATCTCCTCTTAGCGTGTGATGCCGGGGACAGAGGGAATGGAAGCTTCATGCCTGAAATGACCTGAATGGCATCCTTGACAGTGTTTCTGGGTGGCCAGCTAACCCCAGCTATTGTACAGCTCAATTACGCAAGTTGGTCCTTTCAGACTTGTCATCTAGGCTGGCAAATTTCAGCAGAAGATACTGGTCATGACTCAAAAGCACATTGGAAAACCTAAGAAAAACATTTCCTGGCCTGTCCAGATACCGGATCACCCTAGATAAGGTAACTACTGTAAGAACTTTCTTGCTTTCCTTTAAGTGTTGAGTTAAGGTGGTAGAGAGCAATCGATGTTTATTTTTGCAGGTATGACAGGCAGCCTTCAATGTACACAACTGCCTCCTGCTGTTTACCAGCATCTCCAGTATCTGCGACTGCATTTAATCCAAGAGATATTCTTCTTACATGTGAATTGTGCAAAATTGACAGACTGGTTGAGATAAATGATTGCTATTATCACAGTATGTGCAATAAATCTTTAGCTACTTTGGCTACATTTGTGGTTTTAATACTGGGGGATTGATCAGTACCCAGTATAACCATAGCCATTTGTGGTAATTCAGTAGGATGGGCAAACCTCCAGAATGATATGAACATTAGGTCCAACCACCACGTCTGTTGTCATTCAGGAGCACATCTTGTGCAGTTGTCCATAGCATTTTATTAAGGGCTGCATGGTGTCAGTGTATGAGTACTGGAAGCTTGAACCTACAATCAACAATGCCTCCTCAAACTTCAGATGGTCCATTAATATCTGGTACTTGAACCACTCACCTGGCAGTGCATTTTGCAGGGCAATCTTTAACCTGTTAGGAGTCATGAATTGTAAACTAGAGAGTGGAGAGTTTAAGGGCTCTGTATGTTCTTGCTGGGGATGGTGGTTGGGACCAGAGGATGGATAATATAGTATTTCAGGTGTTTACCTTACATTGAGCTGGAGCATGCAGGAACATACCATCCTGTTGCCATTGTGCCTATGCTGACTGCAAATGTAAATACCATCTCCTCAGCTCCTCTGCTATTTCATGGATCACATCTACACGTGATGGTGAGGGAGTTGTGGATCTCGGTGAAGGAACCCGGGAGTGTGGTGGAACCACGTGGTGTATGATCGGGGCATCTCTGCTGAACTAAGATGGACAGCCTGCTTAGGCTGTGAATAGCATTTGCTGTTGGGATGAGGACTGAGCTGGGAAGGGCCTGTACTTTCTGTGCCTCTATTACTGGCAATGCAGGAAGTGACTGGGAATGTGTGGGAATCCCAGCGTATCGCCAGGTGATGTCATCTCATGATCAGCAGCTGTCCTTCAGGGATCTGCAAGCGGCATGTAATAGTCAGTCTGGTGTACTGGCTGATGTTTGGTGCGACATAGGCATATTGTAGGCTCTGGGTCACCTTTGGAGTTGCCATCTTGGATCCACAGTAATTAATGAATCTGCCTCGACAAACCAAAAATTATAATGGAGGAGTTGGTGGTAGGTGTGAACATCGCAAGTCTTCCAATAAGAATTAAGATAGATTGCAGACACAAATTGAATTTGTGTTGTATCCACTGAGCACTTGTGTTCAGGAAACTGTATAGGTTTGGGTGTTTTGGTCAGTGGATGCACACCCCAACAAAGTTTGTACATGTTTTTTTCTGAAATACAGTTGCCTTCAATTTAATCACATTACATTTTCATTCAAAAAAAAATTAACTCAGAAACAAGTTTGTGTAATTAACATTTGTGGCATGACCAACTGAAATAATACCCCTTTTAACAAGAGAAAATTTATTTATCAGAGTCACAAGGCGCTGTACATAATAAGATGCATGTTTTTCTACAAACTTCACACTTAATCTCACACACATTTTTCCAAAAATATAATAGAGATATTTCTGGCAGTACGAATTAATGGCCATTACCTTTGGCTTTACTAGTTGCACTGAAAAATTAAGCGGAACCCCATCAGAATTTGTCAACATTAACTGATTTTTTTCTATTTCAAACAGATGGTTCTTTGAACCATAATTGTGTGTAACAACTCAGTGTCAAACTACTACTTCTATATTGTGACTTTCTGTGAAAGGTCATCTTTTTTCATCCCGATAATACTAACTGGCAACTTCCCAAACACGTCCACACTTGGTAGACTGTTCACTACAATAGGCAATCTATCACCAGCAGATCCTATGGGCTTCTCAGGTTGGTAATTTCCACAATTGCAGAAATACATCAGTCGTAGCCATATTTATTGTGTAATTTTAGAAATTATGGTATTTTTTTATTTTGTGCACTTAATTGTAAGTCTTTGATTTCTCCTTTATGGAATTTCCCCTGCCCCCGCCTCTTCTGTGCCTCTGCCCTGAAAATAACCAGAGCTGCCACTGGCAATGATTACAACATACAGTACACAGCACAGTACAGTACAGCTGGAGAAACTATGTAACTGATGACTATTTAGAATATATATATATAGTGTTGGCAGCTCAGTAGTTCAATGGAGTCCGATGCAGCTTACAGTTACTGCAGCATCATAATGCTTTAGGCTTTAGGGAGACACAGTTCTGCGAAAGGACGGACCGCGTGGCGAAGGCACGGCTGGGAAACAGCTGTTTAGATCCAGGACACTATTTGAAGATTCCCTTTTAATGAGCTTCATGTTACGAATACAGAAAAACAGGAACAGCAAAAGGGTGTTAATAAGGTTGTTGTTTGGTTGAGGAATGTGAGTAAAGCATAAATACAAAAGCATCCCGCAGAGTGGATGTTCAGATCCAACACCAAGAAGGAATCCGCTCAAGAGATAATGTGAAAAGAAATCAGAATGAGAAACGGATGGAACAAACCGACAGAACAAATGGCAAACATCAGTGTCACTCTGCCTTTTCCCTTCGTTTTCTTCTCCTAACCGCTCATTTCTCATGTGCTAAAGGAGGCGGGGCACAGTGATGCAGGAGACGTTACAAAGGAGTCTCACGTATGCATCGCAAAATCTGATTGCTTGTACTTTTGCCCAGCTACGTTTTTATTTATCCTGTTACATTTTCTATTAATGTGCTTTCTTTTGCTGGTATTTGTAATTGATTTTAACATATTTCTTAGCTATTTTTGGTGACTACAGTATTCTTTTTTGGTTTAGCAGTGGTATGTGTTACGTAATTAGGAACTGCTCCAATAGTTACAGCCTCATGAGCAAACCTTGGGGGTAAGAGACACAAGACTCTCGTCTGTGTGAAAGGTTAACAATCTCACGTTAATATAGTACCTGCCTCCTTCACTATATTATTTCTCTAACTTAAAGGTCCTATTATGGTCATTTTCACAGTTTATAATTTTATTTTTCGGATCTACTAGAATAGATCTATATGCTTCACTGTTCCAGAAACTTATTCTGTCATACTGTACATCTCTGTTCACCCTCTGTCTGAAGTGCTCTGTTAAGGGCTTTAAGTCCCACCCCCAGGTTCCAGCCCTAAATTACAGTCTGCAGACAGATCCTTGCAGGTAGCCAACCAATAAGGATTGTGTTACAAGGTGACCTCACCATGTTACAGAAGTAAGGGTTGGAATTCCAACAAAGTATTTCAGGTAAATCAGAAAAAATGGTCTTGAGATCTGTGATCTCTGTTGAGAGTTATTCCCTTTGGTGTGTACTATTGTCCTTAAGACTGCAGACTGTTTACATGCACATAAAACTATATAACACACTAAAGGAAAAAGAAATAGCGGAAAAGCATAACAGAGCCTCTTTAAGTCCTTTCAGCTCAACATATTCTGCTCAGGATGAGATTTTCATGTGCAAGCTACAAAGTTCCATCTCTGCCATCCTACCATCATTTGTACTGTAATTTCTTGCTTATTGTTTGCTACTGTTGCTAAGAGTTTCCCCCCTTTGATTTATCAGTTTTGCTGCAATCTGACATTTTCATTATGAAACATCTGACACAATCTAACATTTTCATTATGCCTTCAGATCCATTAATGTTACATATCAGACTTGCCAAGAATCTCAACACCAAATCATTACAGGGACTGTAGGACTGATTTCCTTTGTATTCTTTTAGAGTCCATTTCCTGTGACCGCTTATCCCATTCAGGGTAGTGAGGGGTGCAGATCCTGTGGGTACAAGGCAGGGGAGAACAGAATGGGGCGCCAACCCATCACAGGGCACACTCACGCAGCAGGGGGGAACAGAATGGGGCGCCAACCCATCACAGGGACGATGTCACATGGAGAACATGCAACCTCCACACACAGGGAACCCTGGTTCCAGAGGTGTGAGCCAACAGTGCCACTGTTCCACGCCCCAGAACCTGCTTGCCTTCTTTGTGAGGCCAATCTTTACTAAACTACAGTGTCTACAAAATCTCCACTAAACACAAAACATGCCAGATTATTGTACTTATCTGCCACCTCTTTAACTGTCTCTTTTCTCCAGTAGGGCTCATCCTCGCTTCTTTTAACCAAATAAAATTTTTCAGCGTCATTTATAAAGGAACAGGAGAGAATGCATGACACCATGCTGGAACATGTCAGAATAAGTGAATAAATAAACAGAGGAAAGTCGGGGAAAGAAGGAAACTGTCACATCATCAGAAATGTAAAAGTCCCACATGTGGGTTGTGGTACAGCTGTACTGCTCTGATTCTGCTCTTCACATGTGGGAAGGCTTCAGCTCTGATCTGCCCCCTGGCAGCGGAGGGGATACGCAGAAGAGGATCTGGGATAGGGAGCCACCAAATCCTCTTCCTGAGACAAGCGGACGGCTTGGCGTGAAAAACAGGGAAAATGTAAACTCTTTAGACACACCGTGATTTTCTATTTTTTTTAGAGGAGGGATTTTTTCATAGCTGAGCTGGTACCAGAGATTCTGCCCCAAGAGGCATTTTCTCAAATTTTGATCTTTTTTTTCTAAGGGGAAAGCAGGGGCAAATTGTCAGTGTCTGTCTTGTGCACATGCAGTGCGAGAGGCTGAAGCACAAGGCAGAGCAGGAAAATGCCTGAGAAGAAAAACGACTTATTCAATTTTTACAGTCTGCCACTTACAAAGGCCAATTACAAGGGATAGTCATGCATTTATTTGGCATTAAAAGTCCATGTTTAATTATTTTTCATATTTGTAATGTACTTAGAAATACAGTACAGTTAAATTTGATCAACCTAAGGGGCTGTTTCATGGAAATGCAATGTTATTGAAAATTGAATTAAACTGAAACATGAATAAAGCAATTTATCATTTTAAAATGAACACTGTAAAAGTATACCATTTTATTATGTGTTAAACTCACTGCAGGGTACTTGTGTTAGTCAAAGACCATTTTCCTGGATTGTGTGAAATAATGCAGCTTTAAAGATGAGGACTTAGAAAGTAATGCACACAATCTTGGCCCCAAATAAGTTTTTTTCCCTGGTTAATTTTAATTCATTCATTTAATTGGCATCATACGACTGGCCTTTGGTTCTGTAATTCCATTTAGTATTTTTACTACAATGACCCAGATCAGCAACAAGGCACGATGTATCTCTTCTTCTAGATGAGAGTTCAGATAGGGGAAGTCTTTCAAATATTGCCAAATTCCCAACAGTATTAATTTTTCATCTTCTTGGAGGATTGCACTGTGAGGGAGCTTCAGTTACGGCACTACAGCCATGTTGCACGTTTCCCTGAAGGTGATCCAGCTCGCAAGATCTTCATTGACCTGAGTGGCTGGACCAGGCCAAGGGGTCGCTCACATGACACCTGGCTGTGGCAGGTAGATGACCATTTCCGGAGGGTGGGGCTACACCGCGTGTCGGCTGAGTAGAGTCTGGTTCCAGGTGTCACTCTCAGGCCCCTTCCGGTTCAGGCATGTGCAAAAAAATTCACCACTCTCAAGCCTCACCACTGTACGGACCCCAGGTGTGCAAAACAGAATGAGATAAAAGAATGAAATGTGCATCACGTAACAATATAGCTAAAGTACTATTTCAATCCTAATATAAAGTAAAGTAAAACTTTAAACAATAAAAACAAAATTAAAATGAATATATTAAACATTTGGCTTTAAAATAGATTGACAATTATAAAACATAGATTGTGCACAAATACATGTGTATGGCATTTTTTTCAAACACATTTAACAGATAAACTACACTTTGGAAACTCTAGAAATTGATAAAGTACATATTTCTTTGTTCCCTGTGTATGCGTCAACCCAAGCAGAAGGGCTTTTGAGAGTAGTGGGCCCAAGGATGGATAGAGATTCTGCAGCCGTATAGTATTCCGTGGGCCTGGGGGGGTCACCAACCAGGATTCCATCATGTGGTGGGTGCGGCAACGTGCCTTTGCAGGGAATGCCCCCCCATCCTGACCTGACCTAGAAGGACTGAACACAGGCAAACCTAACTACACTCACATATTGATAGATAAAATATAACAAATAAAACTTCTTAGTATGTAGTGCTGGAGTCTGTATAGTCTATAATTCAGCTTAGTGGACCTTCTCTGTACAGATCACGAAGACTGCATCCTTCTGAGGCTGAATAGACACCCTTGAATCACATTTTAATAGTTTGCACAGTGCTGACATTGTGTCGTAAATGGTACACTTTTTAATTTAAGTCAGATTATGGTGTACTGTGCTATGCATTAAAAAAAAAATCAATAAACCTAACCTTGGGCACCTTACAAAACACCCCACATTTTACAGATACTTGAAATTCACTACAAATCCTGCGGAATTCTCAGGGCTACAGCTCAGGCTGATAATTACAGACCTAAGCCGGTTCAAAGACCTCATTCTGCTACCTGGCGTGCAGCATTGTGCAAACCGCAGACAGCCTTGTGTGACGTTCAAGGCAACTTGCGCTGCTGTTTGTATTAATTTCACTTCAAGGTGATGCTCAGAAAGAATCTTATCAAACCCTCTCTGTAGGCCTCAGGAGAAACTTTCACCAGTGAGAGACTTTTTTAAAAAAAAAAAAAGCTCTGTGTCGTTTTTATGTGATGTTTTTGACTGCAATATAGTGTGCAATGTCTGTCATATAAATTTCATATTTTTATCTGTAAATAGACATCTATGATTTCTAAGATGTTTTATAATTTACATCATGAACAAAATGCTAAATTCTTAGTCGTAAATTTTTATTATGAGTGACACTTATTCTGTTAGCATAAGCATTTTTACACGTCTTGATTTTCAACAAAAGAGTAATAAAGTCCTGAATATAAAGATATATTAAAATTCATTCAAAAGTAATTGCATTTAATTAAATAATATTAATTATCAAATTAGCTGACAAATATATTTGTTCATTATTTACTTGTTTACTGTTGAACTACTTTTTAGTTAAATCTGCTGTCTTGACATTCAAGATAATCCAACAAAAATGACATGTAGTTTCAAATGAACTGCATTTTAGCAATCTGAGCAGTGTTTACAATCTGCAGTCCCAGATGAAGAAGTTAATATAGGATTCCGTTGTTTGAGAAAATTAATTACTTTTCAGATTTTTAAGTCACAATTTAATGGAATTATTGAGTCAGTGGAATATGAAGTCAGGAAAAATAACTGAATTAATTAAAATATCTATCTATAAAAATTACTGAGAAACATTACATTCATTAAAACATCTTCTACTATGCCAAGACATAAATTAAAAACAAGCCAACGTACATAACCTTGGTTCTTGAATCTCAGATACAATGTTCACTTCTGTCATTTAAACCTTTAAATTATATCATCATTTTTACATGCGCCATGTGTAAAGATTGTAGATATGCTGCCCTACATGTGATAAATGCTGCATTTCACCCCAGTATATACGAGAAAACAAATGGCTGTCAATGATACAGACGAATATGGCTATTCAAGGTGAGGAAATTAGCTCACATTTAAAAGACACAGCTCTGCCAGGATTGATATCCATGTATGTTCTGAAGCAGTGATTACATACCCTGGCTTTACTAATCCTGTTATTACAACATGTCACAGATAAACTCTTTTGGGAGGATGGAGAGGTTTAGAGAGGGGTGTTGCTTTTCTATGAGCCAGAAAACGTTTTAGTTAGTGAGGGATTATAAATGAACACCAGGTGAGGCAACAATATTCAAACCAATGACTGCAGGAATCCAAGGTGATGCTTTGTGTGAAAATAGTTCAGGTGCAGAAAAAGTTTTGACTCACCTTCTTAACTTAAGCTTTTACTGTGACAACACCTGGGGTGTCAGATTTAAGGTATCCCGATTTAAATGGACTTTATCTTCGTTAACTTTAGTCTTTTTAGTCCACACTACCTTAAACCTGGCAAGTTATCTGGCTAAGCAAGAAATCCTAATTTATGATACAAAGCCCCTGCACTCCATAGGGTCTGTTTCCAATATCGTATTTCACCCCTGAAAAACAGCAACTTAAGGTCACACATAAAACTAACAGACTGAATGCAATTGTCTCATCTTCAAAAACGATAAGTCAAGTCAGGTGTGGTCAAGTGGAATGACCCTGGCATAGCTGCTTAACAAATGATGGACTGCCATACAACTTATGCCGAGTTCCTCCAGCATGATCTTAGTGGCCTTTGACATCCAACACAGAGGCCAGTCAGCTAAGAGAAAGACTCAGTTTACTTCTTTTACTGTGAATATGGTCATGTTTATGCCTGAAGGAGTGTTCGCTTTCCTATGCGTTAAGGTTTCAAAGAAATTGAGAATCTGCCATGTGAATGAATCGATATCCCGTTTTCATCTTCATAAAAAAAGGATTTCACCAGTTTGAACAACCAAACAGGGCTGCATGGCTTATGCTAAATCTTGGCTATAATTGTTTTATCAAATAAATTATGCAGTTAGGAAGTCGCCTGGTATTTCAGCTGTCAGTCAGGCAATAATTAAAAATGCACTATATTCACTAAAACCTGCAGGACCTGGGGGAGTTTACAGACCAGGGATGGGAACGCTTACTTTATAAAAATGCTGCTTTATTGTTGGATTTACTACAGTGGCACCAGTTGGGCCTGAAAGCCTAACATCTCAAAGCTCTCACACTTAGGCAGAGAATTCATAGCCTTTCTTCATCAGCTTAAATGTATCTGCAAAGGAAGGTGTCTCTGCTGACAGTGGAGTCTGCAGATGTAGGCCAACTGCACGAATCGCTGATGTGATTGAATAGCCCTGATATCATATAAAGCATCTCGTCCTGTCAATTTACTCCCAGACATTGCCATGGCTAGTTTGGAAGGGTCTGACAAAATACAAAAGAAAGTGTGGCTGACCACAACTCAGGTAAAATTGAATTGGAAATCTTCCATTTCATATTAGCATAACAAAGAACCGTGTGGCTTCAGACAAAAGATACCTTTTTAATGTAGAAAATCAATCTTTTTAAGGAGCCATGCATTGTTGAAGCATCCATACAGATGTTCCTTCATTGGTCTTTAATCAAAAGTGTCAAAAAGAAACAGTTGGACAGCACTTCTGCGGTGGTGCGTTTGTGGAAATATGTGTCATTTTTGTGTGACACTGAGAACGTGTGGAAAAGTATCAAACATCCCAGTAAACAAACCCAATAACTGGAAGTCTTTGGCGATTAATGTGACCTTGATGAGTGAGGTCTTCCTTTTAATCACTTGCCTCTTACACGTTATTTCTCAAATGCTTCTGCAGATCTGAAAAGGAGAAAGGCTGTGAAACCTTGGGGGGGGGGGGGGGCCGCCCCCCATTTTTCCACCACGCCCCCCCAAACCCCAACCCCCAGCCCCCCAACAAAGCCCCCCCCAAACACCTTTCCCCCTTTTCCAAGCAACTCCCCC
>JAODKE010000037.1:13544357-13558370 GCA_026779605.1 Mormyrus hasselquistii | reverse complement strand
CCCCCTGCTCGTACTGTACGCATTTTAGTAGCCACAGGGGGCCCTGGAACAGCCCCCTGCTCGTACTGTACGCATTTTAGTAGCCACAGGGGGCCCTGGAACAGCCCCCTGCTCGTACTGTACGCATTTCATTTCATCAAAGTGACGCTAAGGACAATAATTCTGATTCTGATCAAATTTAACACCATAAAGCAAGTCTCATTGTGCAGTGAAGTCTTCATGGCCACAATGAGAAGACCTTCCATCCCACTCTGTCAGCTAAACAGCAACAGCAAGAATAGTGGCAACAATAAGGCTAAACTAAGCTGTGTTACCTGTACACACTACAGCATAAACAGAAAAATCAGATAGTCAGACCCCGGGAAGTATTCAAAAGCTATTTTCTGTAGCATCAAAAACGTTAGCGACCAGGACAAAGCAGATAGCACAAATGGCAGCTTGAAGCAGTGATTCTTATTGGCTAATCACATCCCGCTGTGTGTTTTGTGTCTATTAGAGTAACAGTACTTTCCACGTCACTGCAGTCCCACCAGATAGCTACACCTAGGATCTTTGGCCTTCAGAGCAGCTTACAGCATCCAGGCCAGTCCAGAACCGATGAGACAAATAAACTGTGAGCTGGAGAGCGCAAACAAAACCACATGGGTTTTGTTACTGTGTTTTTTAGGGTTCAACTCAGCCCCATGTAATGTGCTGGATGCCTGTCGTTCACAGTGACGGCCTGCCCATTCCCCATCCTCTACTGGTAGAGGAATTCCAGCCAGGAACCTAGAGGTACATTTGCTACGATAATTGAGCAACTGTTAAATACATATTTTTTCTCCTAATTTCTGTATCCCTGGTGTGTGTGCACTGAGGGTCTGTGATGGGGTGCCCTCTGTAGACTGTGGAAAAACTCGCTCTGAAGGTCTGTGATGGGGTGCCGTCTGTAGACTGTCGAAAAACTCGCTCTGAAGGTAAAGAGGAGACATACTGAAACAAATAGATTAAACAAACAAAAAGAGATGAAAGGAACTAGCATAGAAGAAGGAAAGGGGAAAAAACAGAATAATCTAGAACGTAATGGTGTTCTCATCTGTGAGAAACTGTAGTTCCCAAATCCCTTAAAAACAACATGTCCCCTAGAGATTCCAGGGAAGAACTCGCACAAAAAGGTGTTTGTTATGATAAGGTGAGTCACCCTTTATCAGCTCTGTCGCAGACATATATTACCATAATGATGATTTAAGCTTTCTAATCCGCGGTATTTAATGAACGTCTTAATTTTCCATGAGAGCCCGGGAAAGCAGAGCGCGCATGTCGATCCTCCAGGTCCGACATGCAGCCCCCCTGCCCCCAGTACTGTCCCACATGTCTGCTTGTAAGTTTCTAGAAATGTCAGCGCCGTGTCGTGCAAATACTAACTAACACTAACACGGACAGGGTGACTTCGCAGTGCAGCTCAGAAGCTTGAGAAGGAGTTTAAGAGCAAAATAAGCATCTACCTTGTGAAATAAGCACCTGCCTTGTTCAGGGGATTCTTACAAGGGTGCCAAGAAAATGTCGCGGTTTGGTCACCTGGTTAAGGCCTGATGTAAATAAGTAAGTAGGAGAATATGACTTTACTGTTAATGTTATCAGACCCCCCCACTTCCCCCGTCTAAATTCTCAGCAGTCCCCTGCATGACCCCGAGGAGTTCCCATGCCAGTGGGCTGATTAAAGAAACAGTGAGATGAGGCACCGAGATGGAAGAGATAGCACCAGTCAGCTTAGTGACTCTGAGTTTGAGAGACACAGTCGAGGAGAGAGGCGGACAGGCTTGTATTTAGATGTCTAAACACATCCCACGCCAAGAAGAAAAATTTATGTTCAAAAACAGACATTACTATAAAAAAGCATGTAAATATCCTAAGTAAATTGTAAATAACATGTACTATCAAGTAATTTGCTTGTTACGTCTCAGGGTTTGCTAAATGCAAGAACCTCTCACGAGAGGCTAATGAATGACAATTTTGACAGAGCCCCCATTACCTTAATGTGTTTTTCACAGCCATGCCAGTGGACGCGCTGGAGAGAAGGCGATTCAGGAAACTGTCACAATGTTGCCATTTGAGTTCGTGCTGAAAGCACAAAATAGCCTCATGTCATCTGACATCGTTCCAAATGACAATTTTTTTGCAATAGGCATTTTGAAGGGCAAAATGCAGGAGCCAATGGGAAGAGGAAGGTGAGGTTCCTTCATCCGCTGGCCCTGGGCCTTCAGACCGCGGGTTAAGGGCTTGTCAGATTGCCCACTAATGTTTACAGAAACATCTTTAGTGCTGTTGGTATATCCCTCTAAGTGCTATTCCCATAAGCTCAAATTTACAGAACTATCTTGCTCTTTTTGAAATCCACTGAGAACAACAGATGTGTGAGTACTTTTATTTAATGGGCTTTTTCTGTTCGGTCGGAGTATAGTTCTGTTTCCAGATTATTCACTAACCTAATTGGTTTTCTAGCTTAATATTTTTCCTTGGTTCACCAGGATGCATGGCTGTATTGCAAAACTTACCCACAATGCAAACATAACTGCATATTTAAATAGCCCATCTTCAGCATTACTTAAACAAGTATTTTGTTAATCTTTGTATGTTTGCTTACCAGCCAGAATCATGTTAAGTAGGAGCATTGTGCTTGTGATTTTGTGATATTACTCGCTCTGGATTAAGGACACCGTCCCTCAGCCTACTGGAGAAAGCCCGTCAGAAAATCCCTATACAGAAACACCAGTCAAAAGGGCCGCCTTGCTCTGTCTGAGACACATTGGAACCATCTACCTCAAACACACTCCATGATTTCACGTTCTGCCACTTGCACAATCACTAAAGCTCTTGCTTCACCTAAAAGCGTTAAGCAATGTTTAATCACACGTGAGATACGTCGTCGTCATCTTCTTGCTTTCCCAGAAAAACACAGAAGCCCTGGTGATTTGGTAACCGCATCAGTGAGATTTGTGACTGGAACATTCCGGGGATTTGCAAGGGTTTTGTTTTTAATGCTGGAGAGTACTCCAGAATCCCTTGGCAAGGGACGATGCACCACAAAAATAAACCTGCTTTGGAAGATGGTCTTGTCTGCCTTGTTCAGGCATTAATTGGTATTTATCTTGCCGTGTTCAGGGGCTGTTACAGAATCCACTGGTCCCGGCGCGGTACAACCCAAACATGCTCTTCCATGGAGAGAGAAGTAAAACGGTTTTGACAAGAGTAGGGGGCATAGTGTTGGATTTAGAAACTTCTAAATGTGAACCTATGCACTTCTGATGTTCCTTTAAGGAACTGAAATGAAAGCCTTTGATTTAATATGATATATGGCTGGGAGTAAAGACAACAGAAATCAATAATGAGAAATCAAAGATTATATCTCTAGAGACAATAATAATACTAGTAATAATAGTAATAAAAATAATAATAATTATAGTAACCAGTATATTATTGGTATTTTTACTAATGGCAGCATTTAAAAATATTGCCATAGTTACAAGACTATTCTTATGATCAAAATCCATTTATGTTAAATCCTACCCTATTTTTTAGTTTTACTGTTCAAGCAGTACACCATTACCATATAAGGTAATTTACCACATTACCATCTTTCGGGAAATATCATTGGTTGGCAAATGAAGAGAAAATTTCCACTCCATGGGATAGGTGGAAGACACAAGTTCGTAAGTAAGCACCATTTCTGTGGACATAGACAGTTTTGGGATATAGACTACTCTGTCCAGACCTCTGCCACTTTATCAATGTGGTTTGGCTCACCAATTCAATGGATGTACGAGCAGCCTGCTCTGCTGGGTATATTTCAGACCATGTATTAAGTCTTTCTGCGTACATAAAACACATATGTGCTTTACAGTAGGTGCTAATATAGTAGCCCAGCTACAGAGGGAAACTACAGGCAGAGCAATTATGGGAAAATGAGGTAGTATTACGTTTAATTAGCAAACTGTTTCATCTAAGGCAGCACACATTTGAGACAGCAGAGTCAGACAGGGGTTAAGGGCCCAGTGGTGAAATCACTGCCAAGCACAGGATCTGAGCCGCAGACTTGTCTTCATAGGCTGAGAGTCGTAACCCACAGGGCCACATACTGCCCGGCTTCTCTAGCTGAAGCTGAAGCTGCCATCCCGGCCGTCATGAGGGTGACAGTTATGATCAAAGCCAACCATCCATAAGCCTCCCAGACTTCACTAACGTTCATGAATTGATTGATCTAATGGAGGGAGTACAGTCAGCAGCAAATTGATTAGCCAAAAATGAAAGGAAAAAGGGACCCCCCCCCCCCCGAAGCAGACCAGAGGAAGGGGAGACATGCTTAGAGCAGAACGGGTGGCAAAGCACTCCAGTATGTGTACACCCCCCCCCCCCCCCCCACTGTACACTGCATACCCCAGGGTATATTTGGTCCTCTCTCTGCCAACAGCTTCGTGTGATGAAACAGGTGCTTCTAAATTAATTAGATGAAACACGAAACACCTTAAATAAATAAGCCCCCCCCCACTGAAAAAACACAGCGTGTCGCTCCACTCCCACCCATCTGGCAGAGTGCCACTTCAGACCAAGGGGCTGATGGGAGCTGAATGAGCATCGAGGCGGGAGGGAATCAGCGCTGCACTGATTCCAGATGGCCAGAGACTCTCTGCTGTCACCAGCAGCTATTACTGGGAGAGGAAGACTTTAGTGGAGTGAAGGCCCAGGGGGGTGGGTGGGCAATGGGAGGATTTGACCCCTGCCCCTCCGCTCCAGTTATGGACATTCTAATTGAAAAAGCCGCCTTCCCCAATGGAGAAGCAGCACTGCCACTCGCAGGCCCCGTACAGCCCGCGTCGCTGATTGCTGGGTAATTGAATCCCGTAATGCAGGTTAAATGTGAGTCCTAGCATTCAATAACAATTTGCCCGGCCCAAAGCCATTTAACATGCCACACACTCTCTGATGTGGCAGCTTTGGCCCCTGAAGCAGCATGGAGCTGAATCCACATCACTTCTACCAGAAATGATCCACCAAACTTGTTCTGTTGAAGGATTCCTACAAAGACTCACATCCACATTCATTCAACTGAACTCTTCTCAACCAGGAATCTAGCCAAGGACACCTATTTTATTCTTGACCAGAGAATAAAACAGATTTGCTTTGTCTGTTTAATGTACCCACTTGATGTTGTTCAAATAAGCACCCTCAAATAATGTGGCCAGACTCAAAGAGGTACAAACCAAGAAGCTGGGATTTTTGGAGCTGCCTGACTACCGACGTTCCGCACTTCACCCTAACCCTCATCTACTGTAACAAGTAACAGCACCCGAGCACAATCACACGCCATCCACTCACACACCATTCACTCACACACCATTCACTCACACACCATCCACAAACACACCATCCACAAACACACCATCCACAAACACACCATCCACTCACACGCCATCCACTCACACGCCATCCACTCACACACCATTCACTCACACACCAGTCACTCACACACCATTCACTCACACCTGCACACCTATGTTTAATATCAATTTTATTTGCAGTTTCTGACAATCATTTGTGCCTCTACTGTTTAGGTAGTAGGTCTTTAAAATATAAGTATGGAAGCTTTACTATTCAGAGGTCATTCCACGCTTTTCCCATGCTCTGTCATGAAGTAGCTATTCAAAAAGCAGGATCTCCAACACTGCTTATTTGCTACTCAACCGACACATAAAGGCATATAGGCCATTATATATTATTATCTGGAGAATTCTAGAATTCACAAAAACCATTATTTTTCCTTTACAAAAAATACAACAAGAGTACATATATGGAAACATTGAAGCGTCAATTAAAAACATATCCCCTCTGTGTTGTTCAACTCTGTACAATAACACTAGAAAACACAACTTCAACAGGAATCAGATAAGACTTCAAACAGCACATGACAATGAGAATACGTGTAAGTATTTTTGTTCCTCTTAGTACTACATGGGGGCTGAAAATGATAAATAATATAATTCGACCAGCTGTGCCATTTTATTTCTTCTCTTTCTATTCAATGCTTCAAAACCACAAAGAGAAAAACCAGTGAGGCCAAAATCTTTACATAATTGTGACATAATAATGTCAACAGCAACATAAATTACCGAAGCATGAAAAGGTAAAGAGGTGGTGTGAGGCAGTGCTTCTCAGTCCTGGGGAGCCCCAGACGGCCCACATCTCTGATCCCTCCCAGACAGTGCACCGCTTGCTGGGAGTGAGGCAAAGCGCCCCAAGGACCAGGCTGGGAAACACTGCTTTAGATTCTTTGACTGAATGGATGTACAGGAACGGCCTCAATAGATGGCGGCGACTGATGGTTAAAAAAAAAAAGGTGAAGAAAGCCCAAGGGGGTAAAGGTCACACAGAGGTCAGCCGTTTCCTTTGGGGATTTTGAATTTATTACAATCTGATTTAATCTAGCAGTAATCACATTACCTGAATATTCCGTTAACTGTGCGGCCCATCCCCACGACGCTGCGCCCTCGCTGACATCTGACAGTTGGCCCTCTGCCACTCAACCCCCTGTGGTCCCCCCAACCCCCCAGTGTCAACCAGAGTCATGACCACTGAACACACAGTAATGTTGTCTCACTTAATCTTCTGATGCCTGATGTGACTGGCACCACAGAATTATGTGGTTTTGCTACCTGCATGAGAAAATGAGAAAAAAGTTCACTTGTGGCTGTACACTTATACAGACACAAACACATGTCTTTCAGAGACCAGCAAACAGCCACTGCTGCTTAAAGGTAGAAATTGAAACATATACTGTCACATGTCTGATTAGAGACCATTTATATACATATAAGAACTTGTTTCTATCACTGATTTCTTGTATTTTGTTAGTATTAATGCTATCTGCTCGATATTATAAAACTCAAATTATAAGAGCATAAGAAATTTACAAATGAGAGAAGGCCATTCTTTCCATCAAGTTTGTTTGGGAAGATCTTAACTAATAGCTAATAGAGTTGTTAAAATCTTATCTAGTTCTGATTTAAAGGAACCCAGGGTTTTAGCTTACGCTGCACTAGCAGGAAGACTATTCAATATCTAACTGCACACTGTGTAAAGAAGTGTTTTCTCAAATTCAGTTTAAAATGTTCTCCCGCTAATTTCAACCTATGGCCACAAGTTCTAATATTTAAACTAATATTGAAATAGCCATTTAGCTGAACAGCATCCAGACCTGTTAGAATCTTATATACCTGGATCATGTCCCCCCTTAATCTCCTTTGCACGAGGCTGAACAGATTCAGCTCAGCTAACCTCTCCTCATAAGACATTACTCTAAGACCAGGAATCACTGTTGTAGGTCTCCGTTTAACCTTTTCCAAGGCAGCCATGTCCATTTTAAGGTATTTACATGTACTTTGAAATAACATGATCCTCAAGCAGTATTAATTTGTATGTATTTGTGCAACATGGCTTGTTTTACTGCAATTGGTAAAAAATATTGTGTATATTTTTGAAGGGAGAAAATTCAAAATACATATTATAGCAACTATCCAATATCTTGGCAGACTGTCCTATACCTCAGCAGGTTGTCCAATACCTATATGAAGTGTCTAATACCATGGCAATCTGTCCAGTGCTACTGAAGACATGCCAATACTGCTGCAGATTGTGCAATACCTCAGCAGACCATCTAATATTGTGCCAGGCCTTCTGAAAACTCCAACAGACTGTCCAGTATACCTTTATACCTTTGCACATCCCTTCAGTACAAACTGATCACCACACACCTCCCAATTATACACCACTTTCCTGAACATATCACAGCCTTCCCCAACTAAAATATATTGCTTGTCGAGGATCCTTGTCAAGGATCAAAAGGTCCAAAAACGATTGACAGTTCCCACTCCAGTAATGATGATGCATTGCTTCTATGGTATACCACTACGGTATAATTCATTTTAAATGTTTTAAAGGTAAATTACCACAAAGACACTTTCTGTAATCATCACATTAACAGCATTCAGGCAACTTCACCCACCAGAGATCCATAAAGCTGTGATGTACAGTGGTATGATTTAACAGGGTTGTGCTTCTCTTCTAGTGGTATCACGCTTGTGGTAACACCCTGGTGCATCATGGTCCCAGTTTTGTGGTTATTTTTAAATGATAAACAAATGCACAAAACCCCACATCACTATTACCACCAGTGTCCTCAAAGGAACTAGTATGGTGACACTAGTGTGCCAACTCACAGGCAAGACTGATGAAAAATGAGAGCCTTCTCTCCATGGCGACCACTTGTCTTCAAAAAGCCGTAGCCTGTTTGAGGAGATTAAAAATGCAATATTTAGCGGTTTTGCACGACTGGCCGGTCTCCGCATCTGCGTGAGCAGAGCCGCTTTTCTGGCTTTGTTTTACGCTGACCTGTATAATAAGTGTCACATTAGCAACACAACAAATCAAACGTCTGTTAATTTCCCCCCGCCTTCCCTGCAGCTGCTGGCGTCATTATAGGACCAGATTTTAATTAATATGATAAGTAAGACTTGCAAGGCGACAGTCTGTTTTTCATTCCCTTGTAGACTCTGCCAGATTTGGAGAGAGAAAGCAAGTGAGGAAATTTAGCAGAGATACAACACAAAATCTTAAATATTAAATATTTACATATTAAACCTTTTCACTATAAAGCGAAATACATGCAACTGCGCTTCCTTTTCATGTCGTTACCCTGATTTTCCAGAAAACTGTTTCCTGTTTCCTGCGATGAGATAAATATGCTCAAAAAGTAAATTGCTCTTATTAATCGAATGCCATTTATAAACTGCACCCAAAGCCTTTCAGATGTCGGAAATGCAATCAGCAGCTCCTGCTTCACCTCAAGACACCGACTCGCGCTATATCCCCTGAAGGGGAGGCGGCTGACACCTTTTATGGGTTCATGATTAACCTAATCCCGCTAATCAATGTAATATTCACAATCTTTCCTGCTCCGCTGCTGGTATGCGAAGGGAGCCTAATTGGTCTATTCTCTGTCAGAAAAATATATATAATATTTTATTGCACTTTGCCAGAATAAAAACACACGCAGAGCATCGCACAGTGGAAACTTTCACATTTTCCTCAAACTGCATCCGACCCGACAGCAGTGCGGGAGAAAGTTTACACAAACAGCACAAGTTGCATGCGGTCTTTTGGACAAATATCGAGCCACTTTGCAGTCACGCTTCGATGCATTGCCTTAAATGCAACACACCCGATGCTCTATCAAATATCAAAAGTGCCATCTATGTGCAATGAAATGAACTGCATATGAAAAAGCTTTCTTCAGGGCTCCACAGTATTTAGTGACACGACACAGCATCCACCACGTGCTGTTTTGCAGAAAAATGTACAAGAGATCGAAGAAGGCATGTGAGTCACAAATAACTTGAAGGAGTTTAATACCCCCACTAACCATCCTCAGGCATAAGTAACTACATAATAAACAGAACCTTTCAGCAAAATACGCATTTGTGGCAGTTATTTTATTTCACTCCAAAGGAGATATACGGGGAACCAGCATGCACACATTTCATTCCGAGAAGTTTAGTAGCAGTAAAATATTAGTTTCTGTATAAAAGTGCTGATTATTTTCTGTAGTTGCTCAGTGCTTTGTCATCTGTTCATATCACACTCTAAATGATCATTTTTTCTCATCCAGTTCATCAACCATGATCCATATTGTACATTGCTACATTTCTACATGGTGGGGGGGGGGGGGGTCATGTAGAGCTATTTCTGAAGATGACAAGATGTGTCCAAGCAAAATGCAGCCTGCGGGTGCTGAAGAAGGGCCGTTGGTAGGAACACGAGTGTTATATGAGGCCTACATTTTCGAAATCAGGCAGAAGGATATTTTCAAGAGAACCACATCGTGCATATAATGCCTTATGATAAAGAGAACAAAATCCCTTCCCAGATTTAAATCTGCCGGATGCCCAGTGATGACAGCAGAAGATTGATAAGAGTCACTCCATTGAAAGAGCCAGCACTTCAGAATAACAGCTGCAATTATCAAACTGTACATAAACTAGTGTTCCTTCAGGTGGGGTGATAACAGGGCATTTTCCACTCGCTACAAGGACTATTCACTCTCAGCCTTCATGGAACGAGCGGATGAGAGGGACACGCTCAAATATTTAAGCAGAACTGCAGATATGCTGGTGAAATTGACGGTGACGTCATTCTGCCTGGTAGCATGTTAGCCTCGTTCGTATAAATGTAAAGGGTGGTGCACAATAACTGTGTCGTGTGTGGAGAATGTAGAGAAGCCAACCCCCTCACACAACAACGCTTTTCATTCACCTGCCCGTAAATAAAACTGTGGCAAGCGGGACTGAAAACTTCACTGAGACTCGTCACTGCAATGGAGGTCAAGCTAGAGGTACGTGAAGAGGTTAGCGTTGCAGAGGTAAAGCACGGCCAAACCAATTATGTGTCATCACTGTCGATGGGTCTTCACAAGGCCAGATCCCTCATCCATGGCCTACCAACACCACTACAATAACATCGCAGATACAAGCAGATCATTCAAAGAACCACTCCAATTCACCGCATAATTAACTTGTGTTAATCGGTCGTTTTTTTCCACCACGTCAGTTGACGACGGCTGTGTGAGCCTGACGAGCTCTGCGGTTTCATATGAGCCGGACGAGGTGATATGAGGTGGCGTGTGGCGGCTCCCCCAGCCCCGGTCCTCCAGGCCTACCCTACATACTGGACAAGCTCTTCATTAATTAAGCTTAACTGAGATGTTGATTAAATGAGTCTCATATCACAAATATTACAAATGTGCATTTAAATTATGCAAATTAAATTATTATTGTTGTTGTTATTATTAATAATAATAATACATTATTATCATTAAATTAAATTATGCTCATTAGTTACAGGGTTGCTTCCAAATTCATTAAATGAAATTATTGTTTGTAATGGTGAGAAATGAAGTAGACAGATTTAAATGGTTCAGTTTTATGTTCAGATATCTTCAGTTTTATTTTAATTGATGAAATGATCAGATAAAGGTGATTTATTTTATTACTGCAAATGCATATATTATAATAGTTTAATTAATACAACTGAAGTGACAGCTGCCCCTGGATAATAATCCTGCGTGTGATTTGGATTGTGTGAGGCACTCAATGAACATTTCGATGAAGCCTAATTACTTAAGAGGTCGGCTATATGTCAAATTAGCGTAGGTCACAAAGGTACTAGGAGCAGGATCTGGGAAAAGCTGCCCAAGGAAATCCACAGTCAGGAACGTGGCGGCACAACGAAGGTGTGCGATGAAGAGACAGTGTGAAGCCCAGAGCAGCCACACCTGCTTTGGTCGCATTAGGAACAGGCGCAACACAAGGTGCAGTGGTAGGAGCTTTCACTGCTCCACAGCATCATATTATGGTCTGTCATGTTACACCTATGGGCGTCTATACTGTGTGATTTCACCTGCCCTAGTTCTTAAGTTACAAACTATTATTCCGTTTCATATCCCTGCAAGTCAGGACAGTTGTAAACATCACCAATCAAGACATTTACTCCTATGCAGGACTCAGGACGTTGGACCAGGAGTAATTAGGTGCACCTTGGACTGTTTCAGATCACACAAGACGCGAAGACGCTACGTTCTAAAGCTGCATCTTCTGTAGTTGTGTTGCTTTATGACTTTATTACAATCAGTGCATGAAAGGAGTCCGAGTAGCGAAAAGCACCAAGAAGAAAAGCCTGTGGCCCCAAAGAGCCACAATCATGCAGCACATTCATTAGTGACGCCCTGCTGACTACCTCATAAAGGAGATGATAAATGAGTGCTTCCGCAGCCCCTATCGCCCTGCATCACAAACTCAGCACATCTCTCTCCCCCGTGACTGTGACTCGCTACCCCCGGCCCCAACCCCCCCCCCCTGCTTCCCAGCAAGCCTGTAAACGGGAATTTAAGGGATTTGTGCTAATCACCGCCGTCAAGATAAGAAGGTAAGGTTAATGGTTCCTGACAGCTTCAGGTGCAGGAGGGATCTTGATAAGTGGAGTCTGGCATTGTTGAAGCGCAGATGCCTATTTCCTGCGGGAGAATGGCGCGCCGTGGCGGCCAATCGATGCACAGGGCTGCCCACAGCCGTGCATCTCTTAGTCATGTATAAATCGCGCCCTCACTCCCCTATTCAGCAGCACCCTGATATATAGTGTGCAGAGAGAGGACAGAAAGCAGGTCCCCCCTCATCCCCCTGCCAAGTCCCCTTCAGATTTATGATGCCCAATTACTAGAAATGTACAGCCGACTCTTTCTCCATTAACCTATCAAATTCTTTGCTGGTTGTCTGTGAATTGGTTATCAGACTTTTCTACGGTACAAGTAATCTGTGGCCTTTGGAGGAGGGGTCCCCGCAAAGCATCCGGGAGGAAGGGTCCCCGCAAAGCATCCGGGAGGAGGGGTCCCCACAAAGCATCCGGGAAGAGGGGTCCCCGCAAAGCATCCGGGAGGAGGGGTCCCCACAAAGCATCCGGGAGGAGGGGTCCCCACAAAGCATCCGGGAAGAGGGGTCCCCGCAAAGCATCCGGGAGGAGGGGTCCCCGCAAAGCATCCGGGAGGAGAGGTCCCCGCAAAGTATCCGGGAGGAGGGGTCCCCGCAAAGCATCAGGGAGGAGGGGTCCCCACAAAGCATCCGGGAGGAGAGGTCCCCACAAAGCATCCGGGAGGAGAGGTCCCCACAAAGCATCCCCACAAAGCATTTGAGCCTGCTGCTTGAGTTATCGCAGGAATAATCTGCCATGCAGAGCCCATGCTTAATTATCTTAATTATTTTAATTACGCTAATTAAACATGTATTTCTGCAACCCCACCTCTCTGCTCAAATCTTCATTATGGAGGAAAAACATCAGCGAGCTATTGTCAGCCAGGGTGAAGTAAATACATTTGTCAAAAGAGCGTAAAACCAGGACGGTGGCAGGCTGGGAAGGAAGAGTCACCTTCTTATAGGGAATTTTCCTTTCTCTGTTTCCTACATTAAAACCGAATTAAAACCAGCATATGAAAGTTGGACTGGGTGCTGCAATGTCCAAGCAGGAAGGTCTGGGAAAGAGAGCGCAGGGAATCGTGTGTGACTCCAACCTTCAAATCAGTGTCACTTTAGAAAGCATTTGCCTTAGAGAGAAATTACAGTGATATCTGACCTGTTTAAAATCATGGGATCTAAGCTTATGCAGAAATGCAAAACACAACAACTGTATATTTGACCAAAACTGAGTTATAAATTGCGTCTGGCGGGTTCTGTTTCATACTCGCTTTTGAAGAAAACACTGTCATTCACCTCCCTACCACACATGGGTGGACGGTGAAAAACTTTCGAAGCTTTTTTTCTCAGTATCAGTGTCAGCGCAGCTACTTCTCTTCGCCATTCTGAGGCAGTCAAATTTCTTCCCGGTTGTTTGGGACATTTTCAGAAAAGGGAGACGCGATGCAGACATTCCCAAAATCTACAAGCACATCACTATAAACTCATCTGGCTCCCCCAGTGACTAAATGGCCACTTAGATGATGGTACCTTCAAAACTGCTAGAACGCTAAATATTAAAATTAATGTGCTGCCTTAAATAATTCTCAGGCTTCTCTGTGCTTCCACGTCACTGGCCTGTTTTTATAATATCTGGGAGAGTGTCGGAGAGTCTGATAGCATGAATACAGCTTAGCGATATGCTATAAAGCATATTACAGGAATAGACCAACATAATGCTAAAAACACATAGAACCGTACACATAGTAACTCAGCTAAATATGAATTCCAGGACCTTTATCACAGATAATCTGTAATTTCCAAACCTTTAGCTGCTACAAACAGTTACCATTATTTTTTTCTGGACAAAAGGGGTAAGGTTTTGACACATGTCTTTGTGGAGTTTGGAGTCGTCATTAAAGGGGGGGGGGGGGGGGGACAAGGGGCCCGGGGGGGGGGGGCACCAGGGCAGGCAAAACTGTATTGG